>VZRV01001942.1:212696-388934 GCA_013398115.1 Falcunculus frontatus
GGAAGGAAGGAAGGAAGGAAGGAAGGAAGGAAGGAAGGAAATCCCCACATACCACATACAAACAAAAAAAAACCCAAAAAATCCACCTAAATTTGCTATATTGGGAAAGAACAATTTGAAAGACTGGCAGAAAGCTATTTTGCATGCTTAACATCTTAAGTGAATGAAGAAATAAAGAAACAAATTTTAGGAAAAAAAGTTATATGTCTTAAAGACATCTAAAAGGTACAAAATTTTTATTCTAATTTCAATTCTGAAATTGCACATGAAATTTCTTGGTTTAGATACAGAAAGAATTCTTTGAGCAGACTAATCAAGTCCCTTATCACAGAACAATTGAGTGGTTTGGATTGAAAGGGACCTTAAAGACCATTTCATTCCAACACCACTGCCATGGGCAGGGACACCTCCCACTAGACCAGGTTGCTCAAAGCCCCATCCAACCTGGCCTAGAACACTTCCAGGGATGGGGCATCCACAGCTGCTCTGGGCAACGTGTTCCAGAGCCTCATCACCCCCAATAAAGAATTTCTTCTTAATATCTGACCTAAACCTATTCTCTTTCAGTTTGAAGACGTTTCCCCTTTTCCTGTCACTACAGTTCCTGATGATTATGATTATTATGGTTCCTGATTAAACAATGCATTAAAAATTGTTCCTCATTAGTTTCTGATATGTACAACATAGGTCACAGAGAATGTTCCTGTGGTTTTTGACCTGAAATGCAATAAAGACAAAACTAAACAAAAAAATCGTCTAGTTTACATCCACAAAAGGAAAAATAGGGTAGGGGTTTTTGCAGGCTTTTTTTAGAAGGAACATAATGGAGATTAAATTGAAAACCTGTAATTATGGGACTCGCATGACATTCAAAACTATCTGAACCATTCAAACCGCATGCTTACATAGGACTTTACATACAAAAGCAACTAACATATATTAACTAGTATTTCATGCTATCTGATTACTTCCAAATCTCACTTTCATCTCCCATGTGTATAATATTAATACAGATGTATATTTAAAACTTTGTGTATAGTATCTTCTTTTCAAACAAAATCATGTCCGTAATATCGTTGAATTTTTGATTTAGATGTAAAAAGTGTGCTGCACAAGTAGCAACTTATCACAAACTCAGATTTTGCACCATATTTGCAGAACATCAGTCAGAAATACTTCTAACGTAAGCTAGTAAAAATTGCCATATCTACAACACTTCTTTATAATTAAATTATCTCTAAGGAAACTAAAATTCTCTGTCATTAATAATAATGGTTGTTCTGGCTGTTTATAAATATAAGCATGACAGACATTAGCATTTTAATACTAGAATTGGGTCTAAATATTTAAGTTTAAAATTAGACGTAATATTTTGGTTAGAATTAGTCAAATACACTGTACTTGTAATGAAGAAGCATGTTACAACATATTAGAGCACATTCCAACAACATATTCCTGCAAGGAATATTCCAGTGTGACAGTTCTGAGACGACAGCTTGGGCTCTGTTAGGATAATTCTAATGGTGCCTATTTTTGACTTTACAAGAGAATTTTCCAATGTAAAGCACTGACGCACTTAATGGCTGTTAAGATTTTGCTGCTTGAGAAAGTACTTGTGCACTACACAGTAGGCCTGAAGTGCTTTGAAAGAAGGAGGAAATGAGCAGTGTTTATCTAAATATTTATTCATTTTTATATATACATCTGCGTATGTATAGGCAAATATATTTATTACATGATGCTAACTGGAAGAAGATCCTTGATTTACAAAGCACTTCATAGCCAGTGTCATTTACATCTTTAGAAAAGCAAGACAGCATGTCCTGTGAGATAAATTGTTTCTTACTCTGACAGTAAACAGTTTTATCTCTGAACAGGCTGGTTCTTTATATGCCACTTTATTTTCAAGCTAAAGAGATAAGTTATAAATTATCTTTGTCTAGGCTGTAGCTTTCAGTGATGAGTGTAACTCTTGCCGCTGTGCAGGCTCAATGAGAAAGAGAAAGGTTGTTTCCATGCCTGGGCTTGTAAAGCAGCCCTTTGAAAGTCAATAGCCAAACTGGTCTGTGCAGAAGTTAATGAACCTAAGTGGCTTCAAGCTTCTAATGTGTGTTTGTGCATTTTAGTCACGTGTAAATATTTATATATCCTGCAAAAATAGTCATCATCAATTGAGCCTTGAACTGAATACTAAATTTAGACAAAGTCAAATCTTTTATCTTCCTCTGATAATAAGATTCACAATAAATAGCATTGGATACCTGCATTGTGGCATTCTGAAATACAGACAGGGAATAGGAATGGTAAGTGGCACACAAATTGCAAGTGTTCATATTTCTGTGTTCTTCTTGGAACAGCCAGGCTGGCTCTGCAGAGCCCTAGCTGGGTCTCAAGCTTTGCTCGGTGATGAAGCAGCCGTGCTGCTGCTGGGCTGGATGTGAGCCTGGAAATACAGTAACCCCTGGAGCTGACAGCCCTGCCAAAGCCTGGCTCACCCTGCCCAGCGGGGACAGCTGCTCTGGCTCCACCTCCTGCACAGGCAATATGAAATGTCCATGGACACTAACTCTGGTAGGTTTTACTGTACAACAATCTTTACACTTTTACTGTATCTTGAAAAGAACACTTGCAGCAGCCCTGACCACAAAACTCTGATTTCTAATCTGGGATTGCTAACAAGAAACACCCCTCCTTGCCCACACACCCCAGAAGCCGATGTTCTTTGGGGCCCCTGTATCTTTTTTATTTTCAACACATTTCAAAAATACAATATATTTCTCAGCAGGTCATCTTCTACCAAAACGTGAAATCCATAAAGCTGTAAAAAAACTAAAAATATTTTCCTTTTCTTGACAAGCCACAGTCAGGTCAGCCAAACTTGGCAAGTTTGGGTAAAATGGAAGGAGCATTGGTATTTTAAAACAATCTTTTTTATTTCTCTTTCAGCTCCTAAATATTGAGGCATTTTCACAGACACATTTTCACGACTTCATAAAGAATTTTGTGAGAAACTCCGTCACTCTGAGCCAATGGGAAGCTTGGTCAGCTGAGAAATTCTTGAAATAGTATTGATAACAGCAAATCTGTCAACCCAATATATTTATATATCCCCCCCTTCATCCATTCTCTTAAAATTCTACCACTGACTATAATTCAATATCCTGCCCAACATTAATCAAACATGTCCCACATTAATCAAATATTAACATGTTATGTAGAACATTGTGACTCCTCTCAGCCATTACTAAAAATTAACTTCCAACAAGAAGACGTACTAAAACCCATACCAACTGTTTAGCTCTTTTAATAAGGGGTCAAGGGAGACCATAGTTCTTAATAGAGATGTATCACACTCCAAGACTGAAGGATGAAGGATGACAGAACATTACAATTGCTCATTGTAATGACCCTTTCCCAAAACATTAACCCTACCTTCCTTTGAATTTCAAAGTGTGAAGAATTTCTAAAATTTACCATTACTGTTTATATTTCATTACATCTTTTACAACTTCAGATGGGATCAGGATCATCAAAATAATTCATAAATTTCAGCTGAAGATGTGTCTAACTTATAAAAACCATTTTGCAGACTTAAAATGAAACTCAGGTAATAATCAGAATTGAACTTCACACTTTCTGATTTTGTGTCTGAGGTAAGTACACTGCAAAAACAAAGTAAACCAGGAAAAATATTAATTCCTGAGAAAGTTTCTTTACTTATCAGTACAGACAATAGATACGGAAGAGGCAATTACTATACCAACTCTGTATCTCATTCAAGGCAACCACATCAACATTAAATGCAAAATCCGTTTGCACAAAAAGTTATGAAGTCAGAAGAAAAGCAGGAGAAAATGTCACTGCAAATGTGACAAAAAATGAAACATAAGTAGACACAAAGGAACTGAGAAAGCAAATTTTAAAAAGAAACCTCTACATGGCAAAGACTGTGAGCAATAGTAAGCAGTTTGAGCGTGGAGGGGAATGCTCTCCAGCATGAACCCAAGAGTGCTGAATAGGGATAAACAGCAGATCCACTTCAAAATCACACTCCCAAACCAAACTAAAATGGTAATATAGACATACCCACAGAAGAGCAAATACACCTCTCTAGTTTTTCTGTGGAACAGAATGAATTCAGGCTCCTACTTTGCTGACACATGTCGATATCTGAAGCAACACTCAGAAAAGGATATGAAATGGAGCAATGATAGGCACCTACTACACTTAGTCTAGTACTAAGCACATAAAGCTGTAGCAGAATTTTCCACTCCTTTCTGAGCTTCAAATGCAACTTTCACAAATAGCACTTTGAAGAAGAATATGGCAACTGCCAGTATAGAGATGAAAGTACCAGCTTGTTTAGCCAGCAAAGTCTAAACAGGAGCAATTGGCCACTGAAGCATGGGCAGCTGAAGAGCAAAAATAAAAACCTTTTAAAAGTCAGGGAAAAATTCCTATCCAAATAACAGATGCAACTGCTGCCATAATCTATGGGCTGATTTCCCATTCTTCTGGCACCTTGCAGAAACCACTAATCAGTCAACAATTCTCTATCCAGTGCCAACTTTTTCTTCAGAGAAATTAAAAAGCTTTATCATCTTAATCCAACACAAATCTGAAAAAACAGGTTAGTTTTGGCTAACCAAAAAATTCCTGAAGTTTTCCTGTAGATACAATTTCAAAAGAATGAATAATTTTTCAGAGAGAACAGATTCTTCTGAGCAGTCTGAGCATATTCCTCAGGATATGGCACAAGCAGAATTTTGTGAGCCGAGACCAAAACTAAAACAAAGGGCCTTTGGAAAGCATACAACTCTCAGAATACTTTTTAAATAGTCTACTAAACTAGTGAAACTGTGATAAGCACCAGATTTTTCAGGACATTCAGTCTCCTTATGAAAATCTACAGAATTTATTAAAGTTCTGACGGAAATAGTAAAACCTGCATATAATGCTGAAGTTCCTTGTTTTCTATTTCTTACATTATTTTCAGTCTGTTGGTTTCCTAAGCCTTTACTAAACACTTCACAATATAGGTCAAAGTTGTAGCCAAAGTAATGCAATTATAATCTTAAAGTGTCTATTTCTAATTATACTGCAACCTATAAAAAGTTAGCTGAGTCATGTCTAAGAGAATAGAGAAGATTGAGCATTAAGTTTCACCTCAACACCCACAAAAACCCTAAAATCTCCACAAGGAAACAGGAGAGCAAGAGCTTTGCACGTCAAGCATCTTTTTTACCTTCAGAAGTGAAAGGTTTTAATTGTTCAAGCCTAAGATTGTGATTGCAGAAACTTTATAGTGTAGAACAGAGAGTGAAAGAGACTTAAGAATTCAGAAATCTACATCTACAGAGAAAAAAATCTGTCAGTTTTGCAAGTTAGATTCACAGTGCACAGGAAATGCAATGTATTGCTTCAAACCAAACACATTTAGGTAATGAAATACTTCTAATGAACTTGAAACCAAGTGATTTATAAAATATGCTTTCGTTTATAAAGAAAATTCAAACTGAAAATTTATTGCTTTACACTTTTTTAGCATTTTGTAAAATACTTCAGCTTAATGGTCTCTTACCTCATTTATACTGGAAGGAGAGCTTTCGGGTATCAGCTTTGCAAAAAAAGGACTGTCCCATTTCCTTTCCTCAGCTAAAGGAGTTACATGCAACCAGCAATTCAAAAAATATATGTCTGTTTAAAAGACAGACAAGTAAGCCAAAGATGATCTGTAACCCAATCCATCTTCAGTGCAGAGTCAACAGCTTTTGTTCTACATTAAATATAGAGAATTGTCTGCTGCCTCTACCTATGTTATTGTGCAGCTCAAGTTTAGGCCTGTCTGCTCTTCCCCTGCACGTTCCAAGCTACAGTAGTGATTTCTCAACATTCAGATCTGCTGTGTGGCAGCTCACTGAAATTTCAGCCGACACTTGGAGACTTGCAATTAGCAAGGTTATTTTAAGCACTGACCTAAGTTCCAGCAGCATGTTTATGGCATTATGACAGGAAGGAATCTAGTATCATATCAGTCACTTGGTAACCCTGTAAAGCTGATCTTGGAGACGAGACCCTCTAATTCATGGCATAAAACTAAATATCTGACCCTGAATTTACTTCAGCTTTTGTTTTTAAGCTTTGAATAGAGTGGAAATATCAAGTTGGTTAATATTAGGAAGCTTAGAACTTATTTTAGGACCTGGTAGATCATATGCTTGGAACAAATGTATTAATAGGAAGTTATTACTTCCCTAATGGAGAGATTCATTGCTTACAAAACAGAGACTGTTAATTTTGCAATGTTCACATTTGTAATAATTAACTATTACATTCTAAATGGGAGGAGAAAATAACTTACACAGTTGTTGAACTTATTACAGCCCGACTCTATAACAATACCTTTTAGTTTCCCCTTGGCTCTCTTGAAAAGGGCTCCCTCTTCTGTACAGGCCTTTGGTAACCCTGGAGTTAGGTTTGCCCTGGATTCCTTTGGAATTCTCTGGCTGTCTAACTATTTCTAAGTCATGTCTAAAGGCTCAGTCATACTTCCACACCCTCATTTGCTGTTCATTCTCATTCCTCCCTCCTTCCCCCCTCCCTCCCCCCCTTCTTTCTTTTTTATTCATGGTTCAGCTTTCTTCTTCCCACCCATCCTCATACTTCCAATAGTGGCAGATCTAACCTCACAAAGGGAACCACAGCAAACAGCTTCTCTGACTGTATAGGTTACCGCTATCCTGGTCAGCCAGCTCATCTGTATGCACACACACCCAAGAGAAGCTTTTCTGAAAGCACTACAATCAGAAACGCTATGAAATGAGAAAGATTCGTTTAAAGGACAGTAAATGAAGGGAAGAAAGAACAAACCACAAAACCAACCAAACAAAACTCAAGAAAAGTTGCTGCTTTTGCAAATTATTTCATAACTTCTACACATCACTTATCACAATGAAACTCCTCCTTTGTTATTGTAGCAAAATTCACCAGAGGCGAAACGTACTTTGGAGAATTAAGAATATTAAGAAAACAGTGGTGAAAACAACATAAACTCCTTTTGTCCTTTTCAAATATCAAATGTATCCTGAGTTACATACAAACTTGAGATGGCATTCAAAACAATTAGCAGCAAGCTAACCATTAGAGGTATCCCAAATAGCAAAATTCAAAATACAATACAGGCAGCAGGCAAAGTCTTCAAATATATCTCAAGATCAAGAGCTGGAATTTCTGAGTGAACTGACCATTCATATGCTTTTGAGATGGTCAACCCTCAGAAGGATACTGTAGTCACCCCAGATGGTACAGTACCTGAATACATACACACAAGCTGAACTCTGAACATAATGACAGAAATGTTATTGACATTATTACCCAATTACCCTCCTTCAGAAGAATTATTTTATGAGAGAAGATTTCCTATGAAATACCATAACCTAGCCATTTGAAGACATCATGAAAGTGTTGGCTTGCTACTGCAGCATAGCATCAGCCAGTAAAAACTCTAAGGAAATTAAGAAAAAGGATTTTTATTTCTTGCTCAGACATCCTCATTTTTAAAGCTTTGGAACCACAAAATCTGAATTTAAATAAGTATCATTTCCATTTTATATCCATTCCTGAACATATAAATAGGTTGACCTCTGTAGGAGCAAGCAGAAGTCTTAAAAAATGAGTGTAAGAGTATTTGATTGAAAAATGGCAGTAAAATCACCAGTAAGGCAAATATTTTGTTCCAGTGTTTAGTAAAAAAGCAGATCAGGACTATTGACTTCAAAGTAGAGGGGAGAAAACTTTGACTATAACAGTGTTTCCAGGTTGCTTTCTCTGTGTTGAAAGATTATATCCAGAACTGCATTACCTGTTTTACTCAAGTCATTTGAACGGTATTATATGAAGATTTCTGGCTAAATTTAAAAAAAAATCATTGCTCAAAATTATTTCAAATCATTTAAGTTAAAATTTTCTTCAGTTTCAGCTTCAAAAAATTCTGGTTTTGGAAATATTATATCTTTCCTAGGAAAAATGTCCATTTTCATTAGGTAGTAGTATTTAAATGGGTAGCTACATGGGCTACAGTAGATTGTATCCTTTTTGCAATATAGACTTTGTAAGTTAATTAAAATCATAATTTTATTATAGGCAACAATAGCATGATATGTTGAGATGCTATGATTCTACACGGATTTCCTCTGGTTTGGGGCTTAACTTGTAAAATACTGAGAAAGAATAACTGAGGGTCAGTGGCTCAGTTCTCTCTTTGAAACTTGATTCATACCTGCCTAATAGCAGGAAATCCATTTCCTTTGAATATCAGGTAACTTCAAGAAACACATCTCCGAAAGTTGTTTGCATTACTAGGTAGTGTTTTAATTGCTGATTGCACTCCCTGTTCCAGGAGGGAGCAGTAGATGAGTCAAGTTGGGTGAGAAAGGCACGTAGTCTACTGATGAGTTGGAAATGGACTACCATGTTTATTAAGAAAACTATAAAAATCATAAATAAAACCATGGTGAAGAAGTATAAGCAGAATAATATACATGAGCTGACTTTAATAATAAAACACTGCATAATAGGAGGACAATTCAGCAGAGCTGGGAGGTTTCATCATAAATGTTTTGATAGATCTTTATTGCTAGCACTGCAAAATGGGGCACATTTTCAGCAAGTTATTTTGGAGACGTAAAAGAGAGAAGGCCATAAGGAAATCATCTGAGGCTGGAATTAATGAATGAGTCATATGTTTTCCCCGACACACAAATACTTCTGGAAGGGTTAGGTACAATGCAAACACTCAGTGAAGTGGCATCCATGATCAATTTCATCACTTGTGTTGACTTATACAGTCTGAATAGAATTACTGGAGGGGTGGTGGGTGGGGTGGTGGTGTATTTATTATTATTATTATTATTATTATTATTATTATTATTATTATTATTATATGTATTTATTTATTTGGGGTTTTGTTAATAATGAGTGGTTTGGCAGTTATTTTAGGGGGAAAAATATCAGAAATTATATGAAAGGCTTCTAATTTCAAACTCGTAACATAATTTTTCAATTACATAATGGTGCTTGAGGTTTAATTCCTATGCTTTCTCCCTTGAGATAATCTTTACCAACCAGACAGCCTACATAATTTGTATTATGAACTCAACATTTTTTATGTAAAATGCAGTCCTTGTTTACAACCAACTTGATTTTTTAATAATATAGCAACAGACCTGGATGTGTTAAGCTAGATTCAAATTTTCCAGTTAAAGACATCTTCACTGGAAAAAGAAATCTCTTAATTTAAATCAAAATTTTGCAAAAAAACTTTGACTGGAAAAGCTCCTCAAAAGCAGAATAAGCTTTCTCTCCATGATATCCCCTTTGTATGGGTGACTCTAATGTGTATGACTAAAAAAAAGTGCTTTACAGCCCATTACGTTTCTGTGATTCTCAACGGCAATGAAAGAGACCAAAACTGAGATCTCTTTTCTACTTGGTATTTACCAATTCACACAAGTGTAGCTATGCATGGAGTACATGAAAGACCTATGCACAATAATTCAAGGCGGGTATCAACAAAAATGTTGGATGCATGATCTTTTCTTCTTCTAAAATTTTTAAGATAAAATTTGATTTGTGGATTTCAAAATACCAGAATAGGATGGTATTATTCTCTTGCAGGTAATATAACCAAGTCTAAATACAGGAGTGGGAATCTTCAAACTTTATGAAGATTCAGTTAATGGATGGTTTTATTATTTCCCCTAAAGTTTTCCCTAAGCAACCCACCAAGTCATTATAAACAGAAAAGGAAAACATTTCAGTTAGAAACAACAAATAGATTGAAAGAAAAGCAGATGAATTTAACAATACAGTTATTGCAGTCTACCTCCATAATTAAAAATTAAAGTTTAACAACAAATCTCTCCCAGGTGCTTGTCCAAGTGCCTATATTTGCGTTTGTTTAATATCTTTGGAATAACTACATGAAGAAATGCACCTATGTGAGGCAAAGAGAGATAACAGACATTAACCTCTCCTTTTGATAAAGGAAACATCAGTGGATACCACCTTTGGCATTTTCATCACTGTCATTTAAACTGAGTATCATCGAGAATCACTTTTTTCACTGCATTCCTATTAGCAGCCTATCTTCCATTCACACACAGCAGAGACTGAAGGTTTAATCTGTTCCCCCCTACACTTTCAAATTCTTTCTTTCAGAAAACAAGGAATTAAATGGACCTGCTTGGAGTGCACACATTGACTCCCTAGTTATTCTAGCAAACAACTGAACTGAAAAGAGTTGGAGCTGCAGATTTCACTCACACCATTCAAGCTTAGTATGCTATTAAAAAATCCTCAATGCATTACCATTACAAATTATGAGTCGACATATTTAAATCTTTTTTAAAAGATATATACTGCAATTCAAAGACTCTAAGTGTAGTCAGGCTTCTCTGTTAAAACATTTCATCATCCTCCTGACAAACCAAAAGAGAAGTAAGGTCACTGCAGAGGAACACTTTTTCTAAATTGCATTTCTAAAATTTTGCAGAGAATAAATAGAATAAAGAGGTTGAACAAGGACTGAATTTTAGTCTTTTATATAAAAATGTTGAGTTCATAATACAAAAACAGTTTTAGATTTTATTCTGAAGGATTTAATAATGTAAAACTCTAAACATGGTCTTTCCTAGGAACTGAAAGGCTGGCTAAAACTGGTTTCCCTTCTCCCATTCCAAGTAACTGATTGTCACATTCTAGACATTTCTAAGCAACGGGATTACATCATTCAAATTTTTTAAAGAAAACAGCTGTTATATCCAATATTCATGACCTATAAGTATTCCGTATCAAGTTATTCAGCTGTTCTTTCAGTCCATGTGAGCTGCAGTGAAATGAAACTGTGCAAAAGACCAAACAGTTTTACTCCACAGTTAAATGAATGCACATATTGTTCCAAAGCAACAGAAAGAAAACAAAACCTACAAAAATCTTGGTCTTATCACTGCTTCAATGGACTGGAAGCCCCTTATTCATCCCACACACAAAATCAGTACAGTATTTTGTTACATATTTCACATTGCTTCTTATTAGCATTTGATGTGCACAGCTGTACGTGCTATGTGTGAATAATTCTTACAGAACTTCATAGACGGAAAGAGAGGAAGGGAAAGCACACACAGAGATTTTTAGGACAGAGCACAGATACTTTTGAAGATCCGTGCCAGCTCCCATAATCAGCTGCTTCAAATTTGGCTTATTTTACATCTTTTTCACTGGTTTTGTTTTGGATTGTTTTGGTTTTTTCAGTGAAGGATAAGTACATTTGGATAAAAGGATTTTATCATGTTGCTATTTAGAAACATATTTATATATTAGATATTTAGATGGTCATAAACTTATCAAAGGAAGTTAAACAAAATCCATTAGTCTCCTTAATGCGTAAGGACATTTCTCATGCTAAAATTTTATCATGCTGGGTACATTATGTTTCCAGGATGTTGTTAAATTGATGTCTGCAGCTCTTCCAGAAAACTGATTTTGTAATAACACTTACCACAAATATAAGTGCTCATTTTGATTTAAATAAATTGTGAACTGTAAGCAAAACAGTAAGAGAACCATGCTGTTACAGAGAGAAAGCTTGCCTTAGGGGCTGCCTAGGAGGGTGAGGGGGTGATAACAGCAGTGGTCTCATGGATGGGTTGAACTGCAATAACGTGCTCTTACCGCTGGTTTTGCTGCCAGTTTATGTTGGACATGGTACAAGTCACATTGTGTCTGTACGGACTGCACTTTGTCAAGTATACAGGGCATGTGCCGGGTAAACAACTTCGAAACAGTAGGCAAAACCAAACAAAATATTAATTTACCCAGTGACCCATGCAAAGCTGAAGAAGCTTTAATTTTGTATCCAAGCAGAAAAGTCTGGGGTTGTCGGTATCTTCATCTTCAGGGATACCCTTAATTTAAACACTGTCTCCTGTTAGTGGTATTACCAAGCTGGTAATACCTGGACATGAAGAAATAGCAGAAATTCACTGTTAATATTGAATTTTTTGAGATAGCAAAAGTATATATATTTATAAATATATGTACATAAATGCACACACATTTCTCTGAGGGTTTTGTGTCAGCTTTACCACTACGAGATCAAGCATTTTATTTTGCAAGCATGCTAAACTTGACATGTTAGTAAAAATACTTTTTTTCAGATAAATATTAAAAAAAACTTTCAAATTACTATTGGTAATGCTCCAAAGTTCTGTGGGTGTGATAGCAGATTTTCCCTTTTCCCATGCCTCCCTTTTTTCCCTCCTCAGCAGCTGGGCAGCTCCTGCAGCACTAGATGGTGCTGCAGCACAGCCGCAGCAGAACCTGCTGCCTCTGAAATCCGCTGGATCTGAAATGTCTCATTGCTCTTTTTAATACTGAAGTTACTAAACATGTTACTGAAGACTATTGCCCAGAGTCTCTGGGTTTTCATGTTGTTTTGTTGGGGTTTTCTTTCCCCTTGTTTTAACATAAATTCGAGCTTTCTAGAACACTATGCTTTGTGTAGTTTTCTCGCCCATGCTCTAAGAGTAGAAACAAGAAACAAGAAGAAAATTGATATACATAATAAGTGTAATTAATTACACACAGAGTACTTTTTTTAAGCTTATCACTTACCTACTTTATCTTATACAGTGAACCAAGAAGACAAATAGCAAAGATCTTCCTACAGTACTACAACACAAAACTTGTACCTTGTGAAAGTAATTTTTCTAATAGAAATACAATGAAATAAATAGAGAAGTAACTAATCAAAGTACAACATTATAAATGTTATTTACACGTTAAAAGTTCATTCAAATGTGTTATTAAACTTTTCATTTTTGTAGTTCCATACAGTTCAACAGCTTCCCAGGAGTATAAAGTTACCTACATGCACATTTGCAAAACCATATCCTAAATGTCCATTAGTTTCCTGTCTTTCTTTATATTACTAAATGCAAAGATTTTGACTTTGTATATTTCTTTTTAAAATAATAATAATAATAATTATTATTATTATTATTGTTGTTGTTATTATTGTTATTATTATTATTATTGTTATTATTATTATTATTTCTTGTGTTTGGTTGGCCCTGATAAGTAGACTTCCATGCACTGGGTAATTTGCAAACTGCAACTGGTTCTGCAAGAGAGCAAATTCCACTTGCCAGGAACAGTTTGATGGAGTGAGGCCTCCAAAGAAGGCTTGAACTATTTAATAATTCCCATTTATGGCAGAATTCTTAGAAATTCTTGTAGATGTCTAATTTATAGCTACTCCTCGGTTGCAGTATTTCACTACCAAAATTAAATCATCTCCTTTCTATAAATGCTAAAAGCTGTATTTCTTATTCAAGGAAAAATTATTCAATCATCAAGGCAACAAAATCATTATTCATTCAGTTACAACAACTGAATCTTTGTCTTTAATAAGGGAACAAACAAAACTAAGAATAAAACCTCCAATAAAATCAGCAAGGTCAGATTCCAGTAATGCGGACCATGTGTCAACGCAAAGCCAGCTGCTGACTACCTGGATTGATGCAGGAATATACCACAACCATACTCAAAACTGTTTGAAGCCAAAGCAAATCCTGCACCTCAATAACCCTATGCACTCAGTGATTTGAGCATGCTAGAAATAAAGTGTATGCATCATACACTTTAAACTGAATTTTTTTCTTTCTTTTATGGTCATAGACATTACACAAGATCAGATCTCAAAAAAAAAAAGGCTCTACACAGAAGTAAGGCCCATGTGAAGAGAGCAGTACTGTCATCTACTTCCCTCCTTCATTTTTAATGGAGTGAGTATTCTTAAACCTGTCCTCTGTCAGGCTCTTCTTTTCTCCACAGAACATGGCATTGGTCCAGGTTAGGAAAGAAAGCACAGCCTTTTGAAGCAGCAATTCAGCATGGCAGCAGATGACTTGGCATTGTGCTTCAGTGAAGGACAAACAGGAAAAAGAAAATTAAAAAGGACAGGAATCAGATGGGAGCTTTGAAAGAGAAAAACTTTGAGAGAGAGAACCCGAACATAGCTGAAAGGGAAATAGAGGAGAGAGGCTGGAAAATAGAGCTAGCAACCAACAGCTAGAAAATAATTTGCAACCTAACAAATAAAAGTTCAAAGCCAATCTGCACCAACATGTATTCTTGTGAACAGAGGAAAATGTCTTTTTCAGAAGTAAGACACCTATACAACACGGGTTTTTCCCTGGTAATTTTCAAGCAATCTCTTTAATAACTTAGAGGTGTGGCTCTTTCATTCTGATTTCCTGTGTCCTATGTAAGATAACACAGTAGCAAAGAAAATCCATCTAATGATGGAGAATTGGTCAAAATTCACAAATTACACACAAATACTGTGACTACAAACCTGAGCACAGTAATTTGAATTGCAGTGGAGATCACTATGAAGTCTTTGCTGCTCAAATGCTTAGTTTGGTGATTTAGCTATTCATTAGCGTAAAAAAAAAAAAAGGAAAGGAAGACAAAACAGACATTGAGAGATACTATAAATATTTCATTCATAATTAGGATCAAAAATGAATCTTGAACAGATTTGAGACAGGGAAGTTATTCTTGTAGATCTCAGCTGAAATTCAAAAGTGTGTAACTTAAATTGTTATGTGGTAAAAAAAACATGTTTTCAGCACTCCTTACTCTACCTGAAGTTTGAAAGTAATACATCATTCAGTATTTTGTGAGGTCTTTTGAAAGCAAACAATCCTATTTGTAACCAGAAATGCAATGTTCCTTTGGAGAAAAGAGAGTGGCTCCCTTTCCATGTATTCTTCTATTTACCTCTGCCTTAATCCCTCATGCTGAACTGCTGGCCTAGATTCGTAAACGAGGTGGATACTTAAAGTACCCAGTGAAGAGAAGGTTATATTTGTAATAATACATATAAGGTTACCCACATTTACTGGTAATGCATTGTGCAAAATTTGGTATTTCAATCCAATATATCACAATTATCTATTTCAAGTTAAGATCCTAGTCCCATGTGAAAAAGACATTCTGTACCTGATAACAGATAAACAAATGTATAGCAAACTGTTTTGCCTTCACAGTTAAACCAGGCATCTGAACTTTCAGGAAGTTCCCATAAATACCGTATGAAAGAAGTGCAGATGACCTTAGCAAAGAAAATATAGACTAGCTTCACTCGTACCACATCTGTGGAAATCCTACTGTATTGCCCTTGGAAATATCCCTCTTCCATTTTTTTTATCATGAATCTTACAATATCTGATAATATTCTTAAATGTCCAGATTGTGAAATTCATTTATTGCCTAAAAATCCTGGATTTAATCAAAAGGATTCTAGCCTTGCTTGCTTCCCCAAAATAACTGTGGAAGAGCAAGTAAGAATATTCAGTTTAGTACCTCAGCTCTATGATTTTAGAGCCATTGCCAAATGATTTTGCAGACTTCCATTTCACGATTTTGTCTGCTCATCTGCTGGACAGTGCTGAGATGTAGAAAGAGATGTCAGCCACACCTTTCATACAAGCTGATTATGTGGTGTATAAACCACTTTGCCCATCTCACACAGCTTAATGGTCTTGAAATATGATTCGATGTCTTTATTTTGTGGGGTCTTTTGGATACTTTATTCAAAAGTATGTATACTTGGGACTATTTAAAATACAACATTTCTCCTTGACTGTAAATTCTTTTTCCCAAAGGATACTAACCATACACTGTCATATCAGAAGATTTTATTCTGTCAGGGTATAAATAGATGTATAGACACAGAGTAACCCCTCAATATCTATGAAGCACAAGGTGAACTGCAAATGCAGAGGTCTTACACTCACACCCATTAATGGTGCACTACAGTGAACTGTAGCATAGTTGCTCTAGTATAGGGCAGGTAATTTGGAAGAATTTTTGAGAAAAACAAGAAATTCATGAGGAATAAGTGTATATGCAAATGCTGAGGTAGCAGTGGCATTTTATTTCTGTTATGGTACTACAAACATACACATACAAAATACTTATGAATGTATGTGCCCACATAAGTATGTCGGTTGTAAGAATGACACATTTCACAATGTCAGATCACAATCACACTGGAAATGTACATATAAAATCATCTTTTCCCTATACATTAGCAGATAAACTATGATTAAAACTACAGAACATATTCTGAAGAAACTTGCTTTCTTGCCTGTGGAACATCTGCACTGTTTGTTATCAGCAGCAAATGTATTCATCTCAACACAAAGAGATGAAAGGCCACACCGAAAGAGAAGACTGTGTATTGAAGCTTGCTTCAAGTCCCTTTTGAAGTACAGAACCACAACAAAGAGCATGTATGGCTCCAGAGCCAACTGAGGAGAATAAAAGCTCAGACATTTTTGTGATACCTTTTCTCAGCTGATACAGATTATGAAAAGTAAGTACACTGCTCAGCGGGAAAGGGAAATTGCAATGTACTACTACATTCAGTAGATTTTATATTTTGTGAAAACTTAGAAATGATCTGCCAGAACTTTGGAGTGCTCTAATTGCTGTAGTAGTAGTGCTGTAATGCAGTGCTGCTTTATGCCTTTTGAATTATACGTGTTTTCCAAAAAGAGATGGAAACACTTCCAAAAAAAGAAGTGCTCCATCTTTTGAAATGCAAGATAGAGAATCATAACTGACTACATGAAAACGACTGTCTTTCTCCAGGGAATCACATACAGGGAGAAACTGGCAGGTATTAGTTCTCCTTTTTCTCCCTGTTTCGTCACAGTCCATTGTAAATGGTTCAGCTCCTGTTCAAAGAGAAAACCTGGTCATCAGTCCATAATTCTGCACAATTTCACTGGAGAAATGGAACACATCAAAATTTTCAAGTCATTTTTTGGATGTATATATGTAATCCTGCTAATGCTTTTTTACATGCAAATCAAAAAAGCGTAAGACAAGCCATGAAAAAAAGAATCTTTTGTTTATTTACAACCTTTCCTGAAGCAGATGATATCACTAGACCTACAATGTCAGACACTAGCTTGAACCCAGGCTCCTGCCTAGACTTGCCATCCGGTTGTATTTGTTAGATTCAAACAACAAGGGCAAGCTCCAGAGCAATCCTTAAGAGAAGGTCACGGTCCAGTATGGTTCCCAGACTGCCCCAAGCAGACAGATCAAGCTCAGGCAAGGTCACATGAACTTCATCTCAGTCCTCCAGAAGGCACCTCACACCCCTCAGTCACAAGGTGGGTACTGTGCATACAACAATATTTCAATTAAAGGTGTAAGTGTAGCTATACAGACACATTGCGTCCTGCACAGGAAAATACACAAAACCTTTTTACTCGGCTGATTTGCAAAGGAATCATATCAATTCACAGCAGGGTTTCTAATGGTTACTTATGAAAGGGATTTCATTCTGAGGAATAATTCACATAATGCAAGAGGCAAATATCCAAGGGTGTTGAAAAATCACCAACTTTCAGAACCTGTTCTTACTAAAACACAAGTTTATTATGTTTTTGAGATATTCATGTTGCATTTTTGGCATTCAGACAGCAATCATCCTATAACCTGAAATTTCTTCTGTCAACTTTCCCATAATGAAAGCCCATAAGGAAATTTTAAACATAATTTAACAAACTAAAAAATTCCTTATATTTTGTTCAATTTTCTGTGCCTGACTGTGACTGCTACCTTATGCCATATTACAGGTTTTGGCTATCTATTATAAGTGACATGTAATTATAAACTGAAAAAGTAGCAAATCCAGCCAGTATGAGGACTAATAGGAAATACATCCACAGACTACTAAAATACAAAAAGCAAGAAAACACCTATAAACATAATAGTTCACAAGGCAGATCAGAAATAGGAGACTGTTATAATACATCATATTGTCCTACTTTATAATATATAAACTCAAAAAAATCATCAAGAAAAAAATCACCACTAAGACTTATGTGGCACTGCTTTTGTGGGTATGCTTTTGTTTATACATACATATATATTTGCATAGATATTAATTTTAAAAAATTCTTGCAGCAAAGTCACAGCTATCATAATAAAAAATCCCACTGGCATCCTTACTTTTGAATAAAAATAATTATATTATGTCAGTGACCTCTCATTTTAAGATTTAACAATACTAAATCTTACTCACACCATTGAAATAGTATTAATGTAGGGTTTTCCAGGAAATCTGAACAACAGTATGTGTTATTATCATCACATACACAAATACTAAACAACAAAATACATTCTCTCAGCAAATGTTTTTGTTAATGAATTTGCACGATGACTTCACATACAAAATTTATTTCCTCATAATGAAAACTATTTATATCGTTACAGCATTGTATCCAGTAAACACTTGTATTTGAGTCAGACTAGGATATAGGCTAGAGGAGACTGTAATAGGTACCATCTGTGCTGGAATCTGATAGTTATTTTAATATTTCTCCAGAGACCATTGGTAGAGCATATTAGCTCAATTTCTACAGCCTGCATTAACATGATTTAATGTAGAAGCAATATGGAGAGAGGAGATGAAGAAATAATAATTGTATTGAGTTGAAGTTCAATTACATGCATTCATGTATTGCTGACACGTAAAACAGAAATTTTGGAGTAAGTATATATTTCAAAAGCGTAAATATCCAAATGAAAGTGAGATTTTGCAGAGTTTTTATTTTAGAACTAGAAGAAATTGCGAGTAGTAGAAGACCCACTTTTTTCCTCCTCACAGGCAAGTATTCACCTTTCTTATTCCGAGTCTCCTGACTGCTGAACAATCCAAATGTCTATTTTAGGACAACCTTAAGATCTCCACAGCATTGCAGATGCTACTGTACTCCTATCTACAACGTCCCTGAATTATACATCACCCTTCTATGTCCAAAGACGTCACTCAAAACTAATGAATGCATCTCCATCCTTAGAAGAAACGTCACAGGTTGCAGGATTTTTGCTCAGCGTGTCATCAGTGGTTTGCTTTGTAGAAAATCAGTCTGATTAAAGGAGCTGTTCGTATTGTCCCTTGCATTAAGGGGAGGGCTTAGATACTCCACACATTGTTCAAAACTCCTTTCCAAAGGCCATGTATATGGGCCTCAAAGGAGTCTATCAGATAACATACACTTTTTCTTCTTTTTTTTTTTAAATCTGTTTTGCCCAAGCCCAGAAGGAATATCCAGTGCTGATGTCCTACCACTCCAAGGACTATCCAAATCCCTTTGTCACAAGAACACTAATTCCAACAATTTTTATTGGTCACCTTTCCTGGGTCTTCAGAAAGAAAGTCTGAGCTTAAAAGAGTCCAGAATGCTGTCTGCAACATTTATTAATTATTCATTTATCCTGATAAATTATGCAAGCCAGATCTTCCATTATCGCTGGGGTTACCAGTTAAGTCTACTCCAGCTTTTAGATATTTTTATTCCCCTGATGCATACACAACAGCAGACTAAGCAAAGTAGTGCTCTTTACTGAGAAACAGATAGGAATTTCTCATTGTTTCTCAATTTTTTCTACTTTTTATTGGCTCCCAATTCTTTCAGCCTCTTATTTTATTCTAACCAGTAGACTTCTATCTTAATTTGATCCAGCTTTCTTTAGAAGGCAACTGAATCTCCAGTAAAATATACATGCTCTTTCTGTGCTCATACAAAGCACAGTCCTGCATCATCTCGCTCAGTTGCCATTTAGCCTGTAGATGTCTAAATACCACAAGAGCACCTCTGTTGCTCATTGAAGTGAAAGTATTCCGCTGCCTAAAATTTTGCATTTTTGAAGTCAGACTACCATAAATCCTGACAAGTAACTTTTCACCTGATTTCTAAACTTAATTAGTACCTAGAAAATTGACTTGATCATCGCTTTCCTCTTTGGAGGCACTGACTTGGTAGGCAAGTGAACAGCATGTCCAACACCTCCAGGATTGCACTCTGCCCAGAAGGGAGCATTAGCCTCTCATTTATGTTTGATAACACATAGCAAGGGATTAGGACAGGTTCTGAGGGATGTGGAAAAAGTGATTTTTCTTCTCTTAGGCAGAAGAGAGGTTAGCCTAACAGCTACAAAACCAAGACAACATTTACAGGTGTGCTATTATTGTAGTAAAGCACATTAAGATGGGATTTTGTTACAAGTCACATTTTTTTCCAAAAAACTTCCATCTGAGCAAGACTGTAGAATTGCCAGACAAGTTGGAAGGTTTCTAAGCAATGGGATTGTTCGACCAGGTAGAACTTGAGAAACACAGATTTATTTCTGCTATTCCTTGATTTACATTTTGACTTTTTTCCAAGTCAAGGAGTATGCTTAGGCCACAGGGGGAAACTGAAAATTTTAAAAATGTAGGCCTAACAAACTAACCACTCAGAAGACTAGAAAAAGCTAATTAAAGAGGAGGGGATGAGAAAGGTATCTACTCTACCCTGGGTTTTACATTTTTTCAAAAAGCTCACAATGCAGTAAAGAACGGAATAACCTGTATCTAACTGCAGACTGTATTAGACTCTAATACACTTAATATCTTTAATATCTTGTTTTAATAATTTCTCACACTCTCCCCCGAGCCAGGATTTAAATTCACGGAAAAAGAGCAACTAAAAAGTCTTTGTCCCTCAAAAATAGAAAAAGAGATAGTGAAAGGATAATGGTTACATGATATTTGAGCTCTATCCAAAGTTCATGAAAATCTTTTTGGTAGAAATCAAGAGGAAAGATGAGAGATTCAGTCAAGAGATGTGACTGACCCAGGTATCCTGGAAAAAGATGACTGAATTCTCTCTACCTGGAAAGGCAGAAAACATCTGGGGTCTGCAAAAGAGACACTATCATAGCATAAATTGTGTTTGTTTCTGTCAATATATAATATATGGTTCAGATATTTAAGTCACAAAGCAGTGGTGGAGTGCTTTACTCCAAAATGTTAGAAATTAACAGACATCTCAGATACAGAAGATTATACTAGATCATCTCAAATTACTTTTTTTTTCAAAAAGATAGAAAGCAGTTATCAATAATTTGAAACAGTAGACCCTTCCTTGTGAGAGTTAAGGGATATAAAGTAAAGCAGTAGAACAGGAGTTGAATCCAATTTATACCTCAGAAGGATTCCAAGAAAGATTTTGCTGTGAAAGCAAATATATTTTATTAAAAATATAAAAAACTAAATGGATCATTAAAGCATCTCAACCATTTAAGATAATACAAGGACAAGGTGAGCACTTCTGTATTTTCTTGTTGCAAAACCATCATTTTTTAAAATCTCGTTTACAGTATTTGCAATTGGTAACAGCTGCACCAAATGTGTTAGAGAAATGTAAAAGTATCATAGAACAGTTTGAGTTAAGAGTGATTCCAGATGAATGACTAAAATAAGGCATTCTGGAATCTGAAGAGTTACGGTTCATCCAACTATCTTCCTGAAGCACTCATGTGAAGTTGAGCTTTCCAGGAAATTTCCCAAGGGATAATATAAGGAAAACCTCCCACTCATACTATGTGGCTAGTTCTGAGAAAGAGCATTGCAAAAGTGAGACAAACAAGTATTTTCAAAGGCTCAGTGGTGGTTCATAAAGCCCTAAGTCATGTAGCATGAAAAGAGACTATCAGCAAGCACCAAAATCCCTAGGGAACAAGCCACAATAAAGAATCAATGCTCTCAATTACAGAAAGATCAGAAGCACAGACAGATCTGCAACTGAGATACTGAGAAAACTTTCACAAGAGAGACGATCTGTATGCTGAGCAATTTTTCCAAGGAATAATTCAGAGTCTGCTATGGCCTGGATCCTCAAACCAGTCTTATCACCACAAGCCAACAGACAGCCAGAGGAAGGAAATCAACTCCAAGCATCCAAAACAAATAGAAAGTTTCATGAACATGGAATCAGACATCTCCTGGCTGAGGAAAAAAAACTATGAGAAAATGAAAAATTGTTTGTCTCACTGCCACTTTTGCATTTTGAAAATTATGTTCGGAAACCATTTCTTTGTAGACTTCTATCCAGAATCTGTATAATTCATTTTTCTCATTATGATTTGGACAAAGTAGCAGAAAGAAGAGTTCATAAATTTGCAGATGAAAACAATTAGTGGGCTTGGAGGAGATACTTGTGGAATGAGATAAAAGGAAAAAAGTTTAATAATGGACAAAGGTAAAATCCTACATGTACAATTTCACAGACAAAATGGGTAAGAGAGAGGTGAAAAAACCATATTGAGGGAAAGGAGATTGGAAATTAAAGAGAACTGCACACTGGACTTGAATCAACCTTCTCCTGCTGGTTTGGAAAAAAAGAAAATACTAAACTGGTACGTATTGTTTGAGAGATATGTGAAACACTTTTTCCAGTCTACTCAGCAATGGTCAAGCTTCATACTGAGCCCACGGTCAAGCCTGGGCACAACAGTTCCAGACGGACACACGAGATTCAGAAGTAGCCCCTCAGGAATATGATCAGAGGACAGAAGAAAAAAAAATATCTGTATGAAGTTATAGTTGAGTTTTGTTTGGTTTGGATTTTTTTGTTTTGGATTTTGCTTAGTTTTCCTTAGTTATATAGTAGATAAACTATTCAAAATATATCTAAAGTCTACACTATACTATATAAAATAATTTCACAACACTTGTTTCTGCAGTCATATTTGTCTGTATACAGATTTAAAGGTCAGCAGGTTACAGAAGTTCTGTGTTCCTAATGTGTTTGTTAAAATTTTGCTTCATTTGTTTACATAGATAAAACCCTTAGGAGAGTATTTTATGAACTCCCGTTGACTCTTGTGACTTCACGAATAAACTCTAAAAAGAAGAAAAACCATGAGGAATGCTATTCATTCACTGACTTCCATTTATAAATAAAATGTATTAGTGGACATATGAGGGTGAGCTCTATGTACAGAATATTCTCGTTTTCTAAGCAGGCACAAATCAGTTCTGCTTGTGCTCTGAACCAGCCCAAAGCTGTGTTCAAACACCACCCACAAGCCCCACAGACCTTCAGTTTCAGCTCAGTGCTGTGCTAATATAGCCACAACCAGTTCCAGAGCAGAACCAGCACCAAGTCCAGCAAGATTTCTCATGTCTGCCTGCAGAAATACCTTTCCACAGTATCTGCTAAAAACTTACTGAACGTTGGGGATTTACTCCTTTTTTCTTGTCAAAAGCTGACAATGTCTAGCCTAAATTTTTTAGAAATATGGTGGGACCATTAAGAAATCGAGATCAGCTCTCTTTTTGGTTAGGACTGATTATGATACAGCCACTCTGGTCAGTGTTAGTATACAGTGTTGTATTTTAAGACAGCTCACAGCTCCAGTCCTAAAATAAGCACAAATAAAATACCATTGCACTGAGTATGAAGGAAGCCTGTGTTCACATAAACAGGCCTCAGAATGCAACTCTGAAGACAGCTCAGTCTGAAGAGATAACATTTGTGCTATTTTTGGAGACTGACGCCTTCAAAAGCATGTTTCATCTGCTGCAGCAAACCAGGCCATGCAAATGAATGTACACTTACAGTCCCAGGCACTAATTATTTGAATTTTGCCTTGAATTCAATGCCTTGAATTTCCTTAATAACTTTAAAGATTTAGCAACAAAAATTAGATCTGGGAACAAGACAGAGATAATTGTTTAAAGAATCTTGAGTTCAGTCGTTGGGGTGGAAGGAGATTGCTGCTCTTAAAGCTTAAACAAAACACATGTTTTTGGGAGACAAATTCCAGTCTTGCTAATGCACTGTCTTGCTGCAAAAAGAAAGGAAAAAATTTTGATTTACTGGTTTTGACTGTTCAATTCTCATCATTTCATATTTCTCACCAAGTCTCTGATCTGAAAAAAAGATCTGAAAAAAACTTTTTCATATTTAAAATTTTGTTTGTAGTTCCACCTGAATTCAGACTTCAATGAAATCTTTCCATAACTGAAGGGCCAGACATTAGATCACATGTATCCTACTACCTCTGAAACTTGCATAGTTTTCAAATGAGTGGCTCTGTTTACTGGAATTTTGTTGGAATTTTATTCAGATGTTTTAGGTATAGAAGCCCATGAAAATAATTGGGAATATTTCTGGGCACCTGTGAGATGTCCAGTCAGATTACTGCTAACATTTTATTACCTGCTTTTGGAGTGTGAATATGTTCGTGAATATGGTTATGACTGTTGAATTAAGTGATGAGCAAATAACATTGAAAAAAATCTGATAATTAAGTGGTTTCTATTATCTCCCTCAAAAGGATTTATTCGCTTTTTAACACAGGCTGTCAGACATGCTTCAGCAGTTAGGAAAAGCCCTTTTGTTTTTTTTCCTAACAGCAGAATCGAATGAGATGCCTTCACTGAGAAGTCTGTAACATAGAATTCATCATACCTTCAGCTGTACTAGATGCACATCCACATGCTTGCTATCCGAGTCCTGCTGGACGGAGTAGGTCAGATCCCTGACTCTTTCAGACGTCATCCGAAGCCAGGTCTCAATTTCTGGCAAGTGGAGGACAATCTTCCAATCAGCCCCAGTGTGCAGAGGAGGAGGCTTTTCATACTGCTGGCCAGAGTCAAGGTCCTTCATGACATCCCCTTCCTCTTCTTGTTCCACTGTAGGAGTCATGTTGATGAGCATGGGAGAGGCATCAGATGGCATGGGATCCAGTTCTTGTGTTCTCATGGGAGAAAGCGCTACATCCATGGCTAACATGTGAAAGTCTAAACCATACTTCTTTCAAAAATAGCTGCAAAGATAAAAAGAAAACACACTGCTGTTTTAAGACCAAATTTAGCAACAAAGTACTCAAAGACAAGGAGTAAATGATAATGTCTGAGATGTGTTGCACATCTAAATAAATTCTTCACCCTAAAAATCTATACTGGAAGTTCAAGGCTAAAAAGATTTTTTCAAAATAACTTTGTTGATTTGAACAAACAAGATCTTTGGACAAGAAAAATAACAAATACTGCATTTCTCTCATTGCAATTTCCAATTGTAATTTCTCATCTAATTTCCAATCACCTTGGAAATTGTAGTTTTCCTTAATGAAAAATATGTTCTGATTTTTTACAGCTGAAACATAAATAAATGAACATTGACAAAGTCAACAGAACTTTACTGGACTCCACAAGTTAATACAAGACTGGTATTCGTAAACTAGTACATATTGGAACATATTCCTTGGCCTGAAATTTAAGAATAGACACAGAATATTTCAAGATTTATTTAAAATTCCCAACTGTCCACTCGACTATTGATCATGTACAACAAAAAATTTGCAGGCAAACTTGAAGCAATTATTGAGGACACTTGGTTGATTTATTGATTTTCATTTTGAACTTTAAATTCTAGTAGTTTCCTTAGATTAAGAGCTGTTGCAATAAGCAACAACTCTAGAAAAATATAGATATAATAATTCCAACTGTCAAAATATATACCTAAAATTAAAACACCATTTTACAAAGCAGCTTTATGAAAACCCAAATGCTGTGTCATCACTGTATGCTTATGAGGTATGCTGGAAAAGGCAAATAAGTCAAACATTTTACTTTGTTCCTCTTCTTCTGTATGTTCTTGTTACATGTGTCCTACACATGAAAAAGGCTGCCATTAAAAAAACAGGAAAAAAACCCCCAAAAAAACCAAAAACCAAAAAAAAAGCCAAACCACAAAACCAAAAACAAACAACCAAAAAAAACCCCCAAACAACTTTACTTACTTGACATAAAAGCTATAAGATTGTAGAAAAAACAGTGCCTTACACTATTAAATCAGCTTCACTCTGACTACTCAGTTATATTCCTAAATATTTCACATGGATTCTCAGTATCCAGAGACTACTCCTTCAGGCAGTAAGAGGATCAAAGAAGTATCCAGTCACAATTTCACTTATCATAGCCATGAAGGACAAAAAAATCTATATTTAATGTTAATTTGATTTTATTTCCTACCCTGCCACTACATCTTTAATCAGTGTTTGCACATCTATCATACTCACAAAACAACGTATTTAAGTTGTACTAAATATTAATACTAAATATAAATTTGGCACTTCAGAACAAAATTGTCTATCAGCGCAATCAAGAAAAGAGAATGAAAGAAGAATCCAAATATTCTCAGCGCCTGCTGTAAAATTTCCAACTCTTTTAGTAAAAATTTTGAAAAATTATGAGTTAAATGGTGTTAAATAAAATGTTCTGCAGCAAGGCCAGATGAAATTAACATTTCAGGATGCTGAGTATTTTTTAAGTTCATCTCTTCACATTGCCTATTTTTCAGCTTAAATTCTGTTGTCATAAATACTCAACATATATTGTTAGAAAAATCAGTGTAATAACATTTTTGTCTTAGACATTGCTGATCATAGCCCCAGTTCTAAAGCATAGAATTCATCTGTTCTAACAGCCAAAACTATCTCAATATTTTAAACATATTCTTTACAATATATCCTCCTGAAAATGAAATTTTGTTGAAACACATGTGGTCCTTATTTCTGCATGTTTATTGTTAAACATATCTATCAGCAAAACAGTTGGTTGTGAATCACTAAATGATGCCAAAGTGCAGGAAGAGCAGTGCTTGCTTTACAGTTTTCTCACAAGAAATAACCCCATGCTCTCTTACAGAGTTGTTCAGTATGACTCAGCTCTAGTAAGGACATTAAAGCAATTAGCAAACAGAAACGAAAACATGCTCCTGCAGAAGCAAACAAAAGCTAGTCCATACTGCATGCAGAGCGCACTTCCAGCTTTCATACACTGAGTGTGCAATTAGCAACCATTAGGAACCTGCTGACCTGGTTTTTGTTAGGATGTGCTCGACTCTGTAGAGTGGCTCTCCAGCATCACAGCTAATGCCTCCTTAATCCTAGTAGCTCTTAAAGTCCTCTAAATCCTTTCCTTTCTGCCAGATCACAAGAAGTTGCAACACTTCAATTAAGAATTTGTGGAGAATTTTTAAAATAAATAATTATTTTCCTATTCTTAATTTTTTTCTTTTTTTATTCTACAAAAGTAATAAAATATGCTGTGGGTACTAACCAGCCAGGTCTGTGAAAGCTTTAAAAGCTCACAAATGCTTGAAAGGAGAAACGTGCAGCTGGAAATGACTGAATCCTAACACTAGGACACAGATTTCTTTAAATTGATTCTTGGCAGAATGAAAAGGCTTCATCATCCAGCTATGCTGCGAGAAAGGACAAATGAAAGGTCCTCCTGCGCTCGCCAAGAACACTGGCACCGAAGGAGTGCGGTCACACTTGAGCTCCTAAAATCACCGGAGAAGCCGAAAGCTCCGCGTCACCTCCCGCCCGCAGCTCCTCCGCGCCGGGAGCACAGTGACAGCTCTGCCTCGTCCCGCCTGCGCTGACACGGCGCTGGGAGGGCACCCTGCGGGCACCGGAGCGCCCTGCATATGGCAGGAAAATAGGAAAATCCTCCATGGAGAGGTGTTTTTACAAAATTCTAATGTTCAGGTACGAAATAACAAATAACAAGGCACGGCAACAACAGCCAACCTCACGGACGTATCTATTTTATGCAATTTAGGAGTTATAAAACTTGCCGAAACACTCTTATCAGAAGGGGGCTCTGTTTTTCGGATTACTGACCATGTGCAAGCCTTGCATTCATTAAGTTTTGTGAAGCCACCAGCTACTGAAGATGGCCCAATTGTCTGTTCTCCACTCCATTCTCATGTGAGCTCTTGCATCTACTGTCCTCTAGTTGAATCCTTTCTCCTCCAATGTTTAGGACAACAATTTCATACTGAAACATGGAAGGTGCAAACAGCAAGATACAGCATGGAAATCTCCATCAGTTCCAGTATTTGCATAATGCACCATAAGTGACATATAATAAATTTTAGCAAAACTAATTTTTATTTGAAATTCAAAAAGTGTATTTGAGAACAATGTAGCAAGCTGTCAAATAGTGGGCTTAAAACATCTGCTAAAAAAAAAGGGATAAGAAGGGATGATCAGGTTAAACAATACTTTGGGGTCATATACTGATATTTTAAGTGACTGATGTAAATGCTGGCCTTAAATTTTGTTATATCTCTGGAGTATTTTGTTTTTCCAGATTTTGTGGGATGTACAAAGAATGAATTGTAAACCACTACAATAAGTGTTAGAACACAAAATTGAATACACTATTTTAGAGGCAATCTTTATCCCTTGCAAAAATAATTTTTGCAATGAGGTAAGGAAGGGATTTTTTTTTCTAAGCAGGACCTCTATCGCTGCCAAAATTTTTTAATGAAACTTAAAAGCTATGCTCAGTCTCGTTTTCTACATTACAAAATCCTGCAGCATCAATAAAAGTTTTAGGTGGGTAAGCTATATTAAATCACATTCCAGCTTTCTTCTAAACCAAACCTTTTCTGTACCCAGAATAGTTGTACAAACCAGCTGATTTTAAATTTTCAGATAAACAGGTGAAAATGCAATGCCAAGTGTCCTGATCAATAAAAAGTTCATCTTTCAACATTTGCAGGGCATAACCTTATTTTTATCGTCACAATCAGACTGAGAGTTATGATACCATTATTTCTAAAAAATACTCCTCAAATTATTTATTTCTGCCACTTCAAAAGCTACTCTTTCAGTCTGCTGAAGGACATATTTGAGAACTATACAATACAGCTACCAGCTTGCATTCCTTCTGGTGGGAGGAAAAAAAATAGATGAATCAAGCATATTTTTTTGCCTTGTGTTAATTCTTTATGCACAGTCTTATATTGTCA
This sequence comes from Falcunculus frontatus, assembly GCA_013398115.1. Classification (NCBI taxonomy): domain Eukaryota; kingdom Metazoa; phylum Chordata; class Aves; order Passeriformes; genus Falcunculus; species Falcunculus frontatus. The sequence continues at coordinate 241,445 of VZRV01001942.1, forward strand.
TGGATACTTGTATAAAAGGTGAGGGATCCTGTGTAAGCACATGCACACATATGCTTTGTATCTTCATCTTTAGTAAGTGCATTATGTCTAACAGATGGCTGATTACCTTCCACTAATCACACAGACAATCTCACTTTCCCCTGCTTTTCTGCTCAGTCAGATGCTAACACTCTTATGCAAAACATAGAACGTCTGTGTCAACCATAATATAGTTTATCAATCACCACAAGCCTTGAAAGGCTTCTTGCACTCGTTCTGCTCCCCACTTGTTCACATTTCCCCTGTTTATAAAGTCCAGGCCACATTCACTCTGCCAGCTATCAGATCATCCACATTTTCCTCCAATAGCAGTTAGTTCCTGTCAAACAAAGAATCATTAAGCATTTTAAGCCATAGAGTAGTCCAGTCATTGATCAGTGGTGCAGACACTGGGTCGAATGAATGTTAACAAGTTCTAATTTCCCTTACTGTCACATATTATTAAAATCAGCTGTAATCACTCTACAGCCACCTGTCTGTCAAGTAAACAACTTATTTGAATCTCAAAAATGCCACCAAAAAACCCCAGAGAAACTCCATCACTAAATAATTTTGTCTGCTTGCTGACTTTGAAATCTAATGATGTAAATTTTAACATCAGATTTAACAAGCTCATTGATGCTGAATTTTCTTGAATAGATACAGCGAAAATGAATGTCTCACACAGACAAGTTATATTATAATGTCTTTTCCATTTCAGTAGTCTCAGGAATTCTCTGCCAAGTTATAAAGCTCATTATACTTTTCCCTGAAAATGTAATTAACTGTATCAACTGCAAAGATAAACTATGTCAGTGCACAAAAAAGCTGAAATATGTCATGTCAGTATAGAGCAAACTGAATTTTATATCACAGTAACACTATCCATGCTACACTGATCCTGTCACTGATTTGCTATATGATTTAAGAAATAACAATTTCAAAAAGCTTTGAAAGAGCTGAATTCTAATGGACCCGATTTAGGTTTTTCTCTTCATACCATTCCTCGTGAACAAATTTAAAAAATACCTCCTTTGCAATTATATTATTATTACATTTATATTTCTGAACAAATTAGGCAATTTTTCATTTAGGATTGCTTGGCCTCCTATTTCATATGTAAGACTCCTAGAAAGTCTACCTGATAGGGAATAGGATGATGCCTAAATTCCTTCAGTATATAGACCAAAGAGGCTTGCACAGTAATTCCAATATTAAACCTGAACACTAACGTGAATCATGATTACAATTTTTAATGTGGCTGATTTAAAGTCCGTTAAAAAGTCTGCCCCCAAGGCTTTAATGGCAGCAAAGCCAGATCATCAATTTTTAACTGTGGAAATCCAACCACAGATGTTTGAGTTCCTGATTATGTGAATAAATCAGAATTTAAGACACTGCAATGACCCAACATACTCTTTGCTATCTACTGTTTCTCTTTCTAATACAAGGTGAAGGAAAATGTGAAACTTAAAAGGCAAGTGTTCAGCCAGAAATTGGAAATTATTGCATCAAACCAGGGAAAGTGGAAATTCTACTGGAGGATTTAGCAAAGGATCTGTCTGAAACTGATGGCCTAGCAGGAGAGACTGTGAAACAAACCAATAGTCCATGAGGTCCAGGCGTTACACACCCAGGCAATCTGCAAGAAGCCACCAGTGAAACAGGTAAATTGCTGGTTGTGGTGTGCATGATCTTTCATTTGGAACTTCTTTTGATTCTTAGGATATTAGATTGTAAAGAAAGGTTCTGCCGATCCTTTCACATTATGTTTATATCATGAAAACTAGTAGAAACTGTAGCAGAATGAGGCAACACCATTTTTTCAGAGGAAGACGCCCTGCTGCTTTTGAAAACATACTATTGGTGTTTTCCAACACAATGCTTTTGACAAGATCCAGTTCCAAAGGCTAAATGAATTTTAATAGCCATGGTATAAGAAGGAAGGTCCTTGAGTGGATAAATAATGGAAACAGTAAACAGTAGAATGAAGAACAAATGTAGATCACAAGCAGGGTTTCACAGAAACCTCTGCTAAGCACTGTGCTTCCCAATAAACTGATCAATGACCTGAAAAATGGGTGAAAAATCAAGCGGAAAAAGTCTGTAGAAGGTATTGAAATACTTGGGACAAATATAAATGCTGAGTAAATAAAAGATGTCACAAGGCAAAAAAACTGAGAAATAGCCTATAAGATTAAACTTAATATAGAAAAATATTAAGATATGTGTATGAAAAGAAAAAAAACCAGTCCAATAACAAAAAGGTGAAGTCTTGCCTGAAGCAGTGCATTAAATTTATATGCTCCCAGCTCATATAATTTTATGTTCTCACTTATAAAAAAGCAGGGAGACTAGCTGGAAATGATCCCATTAGACACCTGCTATGAGGTACATCAGAAAAGAATTCTACACTTCAACATATACAGACATTGAAAACAATTGTGTAGTGCCAGACTCATACAGACAGAGGAATGTGTTCAGAGAGTCAAACATATTGTGATGAGCAGTTGTGTTTCCTGGTCCTTTCAAACACTGCAGGTTTGCCCTGCAGTGAGTAACAGTGTCTGGGAGATGATGTGGTACAAAGAGATTAGCATTAAAATGGACGAAGACAAATTAGCTGCTTCATATTAACTCATCATTACTTCAGCATCCTTTATTAGCTAACTGCCCTACATCACCTTAGGCTTTTGTTGCCCTAATTTTCACTACAGAAAGCCAGCAGCACATAGTGGCGACTTTTATATGCTGATTTTTCAGCATACACGTGAGTGGGTTTTTGTTGGTTTTTTTGATTTGTGTACTTGGGCAGATTGTTTTAGCTTCCCTGGATAAAGCCATTTTTTGTCATTCTAGTGGCTAAGAGTGAGCAAAAAAATTTGCAAACATAAAATAATTTTCCCTTCAGATAAAAAAGTCAGATGGTGAAGGATGAAAAATAACTATTCTAACAAGAAGGTGGTGTCTTGTTCCAAAATTTTTCTCCAAAGAGGTAGTGTGAAACATCTTTTAAATTGGAAGATATCAAAATCAAGATTAGGCTTGGCTGAATACTAATCTGTATTTAAAATGGTCTTTCAGTACAGACAGTGACAGTGAGATATAAGTGAGAACTCTTTGAGCTGTTTCAAAAGGGGATCTGATTATTCACTTGAGTGTATACACCAGATGGTCCTTGACTGTCTTCCCAATCTGACCCATAACCAGGTGGGAGAGCAGAAAGATCCACAGTTGTTTGTATACATTTGTATGTACATAATCTTAAACACCTTAGTCACTAATTCTTCTGAAAAGTCATCCACCATCAAAATACCAAACAGATTATTTCCACGCCCTAAAGAAAAAAAGTAACAAACATTGAACTTGCTTTCATATCTGTATGTGTCACTTTCTTGAAATGCTCATCCACTAATGGGTACCAGGGCTCCACCAAGCGAGTGGGGCAGGAGGTCAGTAACAACCTTTTCTCACTCCAAGCAAGTTTGCTCTTAGTTCTCTTTAGACACAGCTAGCTTGGTAGCTCTCTAGGAGCTGCTGCTGCAAAACATGAAAGTCCACTTGTTTTGCAACACTAAATTTTATTCCAATTGTGCATTACAGGTAACTTCCTCATTTCAACATTATGAAAAAACTCAATATCTAGTAATATAAAAAGACATCTAATTTAGTTTCAGCTACCTGAAAATATCTTATCAAATCACTCACAGAACCTGAGTTCAAGTTTGCTGCTTTAATTATATATTCACCTGGTGGCTGGGAACAGGATATTTTTAAGTGAAGGTTAATTGATTCTGCAAGACTGGTCTGAGATTGCATATTTGAGATCGAAAAATCCTCATACCAAAAATTTCCTATAAAAATCCTCTTTGAATTCTTAGATTAATTGTATAGTTTTTAAAATTTTCCATAGAAAGAAAAAAGGTGATATTTTTCTTGGTTGTCACTTGTTGCCAGCTGTAATTTTAGTTTGGTTTTTTGACCTTTTTTTTAAAAAATCTTCCTTTCCTCCTCCAAAACAGAAAATAAAAAATAATTTTTAAAATTACCAGCAAATAATAGGAGTTAAAAAACACAATGTTTTGATGTAAAAAAATTTCACTGAATATTTCCAACCAGTCCTGTTCTTTTTCCCAGGTGTTACCTCAAAATCAGTATTTTCAGGATTTCTCCTATCACAGCAGAAGGGAAGAAGCTGCTGCAACTCTTAGCTCTAAGTTAGGGCGAACAAAAATAATGTTTCACTTCAATTTCACACTCTAGTTTCATTGCAAATAAATGCTAATCACTTAGGAGAAATCTTAACATTGTTTCAGGGAAAAATTTCCAGGGGCTAAATGAGCTTATTCCTTTTTATTATGGAAGTTGATTATAAGAAATTAATTACTTGTATCAAGGAACAATATGACCTCATAACAGATCAGATAAGAACAACTTTCTCACGTGTATTGGACAAAGTATGTCAGTCGCAGCCAATGTCTCACTGCCGTGCAAGTCTTACATCTTTCCCTAGCAGAAAGACCATCATTTCAGCTTCTTCCTTAAATATGTTACAGGTACTGCAATACTGGATGTTCTGTCAATGAGTACAGGTGTTATTTAAAAATCCCCAAACCAACAACAATTTTCCTGCAGAATTCTTCAGGGCACAATATTAGTATGTCAGAGCCAGCAGTGCAACTCGAGGCATTTAAATTGCCCCAGACCCGATCCTAATGATAAAATAGGTCAAAATAGCCACAAGACATGCTGTCGTTTCTGAAACTAATTTTGTTACACTAAATTTTCACAATTTTATTATAATAAAGACAGACTTTTGAAGAAACCGCTACTTTTTGGAATGATGCGGAATGCAGCTGAGACCAGAGAGCCCTTCTGAAAAGCAACATTCTTTGTTATATGATGCACAACCCTCTATGACTAGACGGTCCCATAAATTCTCACTACCATGTAAAGTTTAGCTATAAATAATTTAGCTGTTAAATATAATATTTTCTCAGGTCTTCTTTAGAAGAACACCATTAGCAATTGCTTTTTTTCTCAATTTGGGGATTCACAGAAATAGACTAAATTCTTTGGAGCACAAGCTGGTTTTTTGTACTGAGTCATGCTCATGAAAGGTTCTGCTATACTGTTTTGGCTTATGATGGTGTCTCACATCAGTAATACACCATCAAATGTGTGCATTCAGTTGCTTCAGACATTCAGTTATCACAGTAACAGTGCATGGTAAAATGGATTCTTGATTTTGGGGATTAATTTTTAATATACATTAAAATAAGATAATTGGTGTACTACAAGGATGAACCATGGCTTCTCTATTTTGTAAATTCTTTCCTCCTCAATCATGGTGTGGATAAAATCCTGCCACTAGATGTGGACCTACTGATCACCTAAAAATAGATATACAGTCCTGTTGTGTAATCAGTCAATTGACACCATGACCAAAGATAACGAATAGAGTTGCCCTAGAATCATAGAATGATAAAATCGTTAAGGCTGGGAAAGACCTCTGATATCATTGAGTGCAAGTGTCAACCTAGAACCTGACCATGTTCACCAATAAACCACATCCTCCTGTGGCACATGCACAGGTTTTTTGAACACTTCCAGAGAGAGTGATTCCACCACCTCTGTGGCAATGCTTGACAGCTCTTTCCACGAAGAATTTTTTCCTAATATCTAATCTAAACCTCCCTGGAGCAACTTGAGACCATCTCCTTCCATCCTGTCACTTGTTACATGGGAGAAGAGACTGGCACCCACCTTGCTCCAACCTCATTTCAGCTATTTGTAGAGACCAATAAGGTCCCCTCTGAGCCTTCACCAGGCTTAGCAACCCCAGCTCCCTCAGCTGCTCATCAGACTTGTGCTCTGGACCCTTCCCCAGCTCCATTGCCCTGCTCTGGACATGCTCCAGCCCCTCAATGTCTCTCTTGTCGTGAGGGGCCCAGAAATGAACACAGGATTCCAGGTCTGACCTCACCAGTGTCCAGTACAGGGGGACAATCACTGCCCTGGTCCTGCAGAACACATTATTTCTTACAGAAGCCTGGATGACCTTGGCCTTCGTGGTCACCTGGGCACAGCTGGCTCATGTTCAGCTGCTTTCAGCAAGCACCCCCGGGTCCTTTTCTGCTGGGTACTTTCCAGCCACTTTGCCCCAGCCTTTAGCAGCCTTGCCTGGGATGGTTGAAAGAAAACTGTGATCAACAGTATCAAAGGCATCTCTAAACAGTATTAAAGCATGTTTCTAACTTCCTTTTGTATCTGAACTCTAGCCAAATTTAAAAATATTGGCATTGCAGAACTTTGTTCGAAAATTCAAAATCAGTTTCAACAGCACTGATAGTGGCCAAGAAAATTTTCGGTAACAAATGCTCTCAAATTTTCATCTCATACCCTTTTATGAGTACACAAGTACATAATATCTACTATTCACTGACACCGCTACAATCTGCATCTCCTGAGATAAGTAACTCTGATTCTGATTTCTCTTTGATTATCATTTCACTAAGATCAATTTAATAGAAGTAAATAAAATGAAACAAACAGGAAAGGAGGCTTTTGAGGGCTCTTCAGCTGAACATATAAAATTAAGGCACAAATGTTTTTACCCTTGAAAGTAATTCTCATACATAACACTGCTTTCTTTTGCCATAAATTTGATCAGGTACACCAAAATTAAGTTAAGCTAGAAGGGGAATAAAAGTTTTGATGGTTCTGAAAATTCATGGTACAAAATTATTTCTTCAAAACTGTAACTAGATAAAAGATGTTAACATAACATTTATAATATTAGTAGTTGAGAAGTAACACTGATGCTTGCAGTAGCTCTGTACAAATCTCAGATATTATACATGTTCCAGAGAGAAACTATAGTTCTGACACACATTGTTCAAAGCACAATCCCTGAGGAAAAAAGAAGGAAGCATCTTTGTTCACCTAGAACAATATTTTACAATGGAAGAATGACATGATGATAGAAAGAAAGAATGACAGAAAGAAAGGAAGACAGATCAGTAACAAGAATGAACAAAAAAAAATGAATGAATGAAGGAATGAATGAAAGAACAAAGAAAGAAAAGAAGAGAAAGAGAGATAAAGAGAGAGAAAGAAAGAGGAAAAGAAGGATAGAAGGAAGGAAGAGGCAAGCAAGCAGGCTTTTCCCTTTATCCCCTTTATGTAGGCACATATGAACACTTAAGCTATTTAGGGTGTTAAGGGCAAGCCCAAACCCTTGCAGTCTGACTGCAGTCATGAAAAAAAAGTACTTCTGGTAGGTTTTTTTTCCAGTCTGGATATATATTATCTTGGATATGCTATAGAAGTGACTGAAATGTTTCATAGGAAAACTATAGATTCTTGCACAAGATTCTTCCGAGCAAGCTCAGTCATCGAAGAATGAATGAAGAATCATTTGAAGGATTGGGGATAAAGGAACACAAACCTGGTTCTGACGTGACTTTTGTGTTCTGTGAGCTAAGCATTTCACCAGCGCTGTGAAAAGAAGCAGATAAAGCAAAAGTCCAAGGACTACAGACTAGAGGAAAAAAGGAATGAAAGATCAGCAGGAGCTACAAGAAAACAAGAAGCTTAAATATGAGCACAAGACAAACAGATGCTAGGAAACAGATTGAAAAAGCCAATAACCAGAGCAATTGGAAACGGAATTTTTAAATACATCTTAGCTGTTGTGAGAAAATAAAAAAAGGAAAATATGCATGCAGGAATAAGTGGGGATTTATTATTATTGTGTTGGTTCTAGAAAGAAAAAGTCTCTGGCAGGTTAAGAACTAAGACCACTGCTGATCAGCATGAACTAGTGTATCACTGCACTGCACCTACTCCGTAAGTTCATCTATATCAACATTACACTTTGCACCACCTTAAGCACATTTAGGCACAGCACTGTAATGGTAAAGGCAGACTGGCATATTACTGGAGACACTTTGCCCCAGTGAACTGAAGAGGCTGACTGTATCTGAAACTGCAGACAACAGCAACAAAATGACTGAAGGAAGACATTGGAGAAAAGCAATATGCTGGAAAAAATCAGCAAGAGGGCGAGGGCAACATCAGAATGAAGGCTTAGGAAAATACAAACATTCAGTGTCATGCCTGATGGTACTCTCTTATTCAGCATCCACATGACAAAAAGAAGAACAGAATATAATCGGCCAAGAAATGGACAGGCAGGTGTTTTCACACATATACCTCCAGTGGTCTATTGACATATTTCCTACCATGAAAAATTCATCCTTGCTATAGCAAAGGAGAACTCAACCGCTTCCCATTGCTCATTAAAAAAAATGTGTTCATGTTTTCTGCCAACCAGAACTTCTTTGGGAGAAAAATATTCCTCTTTTAGTCTTGCAAGACATACTTCTCCAAGTCCCATGTGACCAAGTAGTAAGGTACTTATGCAATTCCCCATACTGCAAACTGGTATGAGTAAAAATTTTGGTTTAAAGATGAACTATACCTGTAATTACACATTTTTAGGAAGGATAGAACTCTTTACTTCCTAAAGGCGAGTGCAGGAGGGAAAAGTCAATACTATTCATTATCATCTATAAAATTATAAGATTGCTTTCATTGTTTGTACATGGTGTCTTGTTATCACAGGAGGCACCTGCCTCTATTCTAAGGCTTTATAAGGCGGACTAGATGATATTATGACTGTACTTAAGAAATGACAGCAGAACTCTAGAAAATATGGCTTGAAGTATCAGTTCTGCCTGTGTGACTGTTGGACTCTGGTTCAGAGAGGAAAGGATATGGATTTAAGGCTTGGAGTTTCACTACAGGGAGCAAGGACTCTGAATAGAAATTCTACTTACCCTAGATAACTTTTTTATTTCTTCCTGCCTCCTCAATTATTTTGACTCTTAGTCTATTATAATGGGACAAAGAGCCACCCAAATACAGAAACTTCTTAGTGAGACCAAACAGATAAGACGGTGAAGAGATCACCTTACAGTACTAAAAGACCATCTCAAAGATGACCTTGCCCAATGAGTTCTGACCAAACTGCACTATGAGAACCGGCATCACAGAACTTGACCACCTGCACAGTAGTCATCTGTGGGCTGGCACAGAAGAGAAAGATGCTGGTCTATGGCTACAGAAGTTACTTTTATGTGAGAATAAACTGTTTTAGATATTTCTGTTTCAGATCTTTGAATCCCTGTAACTCAGAAAGCATTGCCTTTGTTTTCTGCCTCATTATGACTGGGCTACACAATGCCCTTCAGCACAATGAGAATGTACAGACAGCTATTGAAAATGATTGTTCATTTTGGTTTATTATTTTTTTCTCCTGATACAGAAAAGCACGTGTAGTGTCATGTTCTGAGAGTTCTCTGAATGCTTTCAAGCACAGAAGATTCTCCTAGAAATGTGACTGAGGATTTATATTAAATTTTCCAGGATCAGAAATAATTATACTGGCCAAACACAATCTTAAGATACCACTTTCTTCATAAGAGTAGCTCAAGAATGATAGATATTATCCTGTCTGCTGCCACCAGCAGGTGATTTTTGCACCAGCACATTTTATGAATAAATGAGCTGCAAACTCCCTGTTCTCTGCATATATATGCTGTACACTTCTAGTCAATCTGTACAACTCACATAATTTTCTTATTATTTTCAAAATTGTACCGGACAAATTAATGATATGAATCAATTTAACAAAGATGACATAAAACAGTCCAGAGGAGGTCCATTAATTTGCTATGTAAATTACATTTTAGATCAAGCACCTACAAAACCAGTAGAATCTAAACACTTTCTGAAAAACTGAAATACTTATATAAACTGGTATTTTTTTTTTTTTGTTAAATTTCAAGTCAGTATATATAAATATAGTTACTGGTATTCCCAGTTCAGCAACTTTTCCAGCCTACTACCAGTTATGTGCAAAGTGCATGAAAAAGGAAGAATATAAATGGGCAGAATGGAAAAATAGTCACTTATCCAGAAGTAATAGCAATTGTTGCCCATGTTATTCTTCACAGTTTTATTCTATATTTTCTTATTCTGTTTGACCTACAAATTTTGTACATAAAAAAATAAAATGTCTATTAGGATGGAATATCACCTAGCTCAAAAAATACATTTCTATCACTTTTTTTGAACATACTGCTACGAGTCAGTCATATGTCTTCAATTTATGGGGTATTTTTTAAATTAGAATTTTTGCTCAAGAACAGCAAGTTAAAGAGGCAAAATTTGTTCAGACACCTATGTAAACATACAGCTGTGAACTGTATCCATGCATGATATTTTATTCTTCCCGAAAAAATGTTATGGAAAAATGCTAAAAAGTAGAAAAATAATGCACAATCATTTTAGAACTGTGTGCACTGTACATGCAGTTATATGATAATGATTGCAATCTCAGATGCAATTTCAATAATATTTTTTTTAAGCATGAAATAATTGAATTCATAAAAAGTCATGTAGTTCTCTATGTGCTTTCCTAACCTTAAATAACAAATTCTGTATTGAAAATACCATGCATCTGTTTATGCTCTATGCAGTTTTTAGTCTGGATATTGGGACTGAAATTCCATGAGACTTTCTCTCACCAGATGTCAGTGCATTTTAGGTTTGAAACGTTCACAAAATAGAATTTCTTCCATGACACTTATTTGTTCCTTAACTAAACCAAGGAACTTGGAGGAGCATAAAAGGCTTAAAAACCCACTAAAAAGTTCAAATCATGTTAAACTGTTTTCTCAAGGCTACTCTGAAATAGATCTTGGAGAGTTTCAGTTTGGTTACTTGCTTTTGCCAACCTGTGGTACACTAAACCATGCAACTGTGATGACTAGAGTAATATAAAGAACACAGGTTTTCAGCATCAGTTAAAATACTGACTTTTTGCCTGAAAACTCAAGTTTTTGTTCAGAGAGATGGAAAAATGAACATGATTTTATGGAACCTACAGTTACCTGAACTTTCAGGATAATCACTCGGGAATTCTCAGACCTCGATTCCAACAACTGCATTAAAAGAAGTTTACAAAAGTAGAATTAAACTGGAACTGAGCAAGCTCCACTCAAAACACCTCATAAAGATCTGTTTGAGGTGTTTTCTTTCACAGTGGATGCCAGTTCTGAAAAGTAGCAGGAAATAGAGCTCTTGCTTTAAGATACCTGCAACCATTTGTGAATGCAGGAGGAACTACCATCACCACTTTTTCTTTCCAAATACCAAGAAGTGGTTTTTCTCCAGGCATGAGGCTTCACATTCAGCAAATGTGATTTGTGTGTGGCAAGAAGTCAAGTATTCAGTAAACTGTTCAGTTGCACAGAAAATAGAGGAAAAACAATATTCTGCTTGCTTGTTCTTCATATGGAATAAGGGAATGGAGAAAAACCATCACAGAATTCTGAATTGCACAACACGTGCGACTATTCTAATTAGGACAAGATACAAGACACATTGCTGTCCTTTCAGCTTTGTAAACTTCAGTCAGGGATAGGTCCTCAGGAACCTAATTTAGCAGGTAAAAAATGCAATATATGTTCAAATTTAATTTTGAAAGAATGTGTTTTGTCAAAAATATCTAATGACACACTCTCTGCTCTGTTTAACCATCTGTTAAATTCCAATTCACATGTGTTATTCTACTTTCATGATATACACACACATGATTACTAACTCGAAATTAATTCTGACCAGCTGTAGGGCATATGAAATGGCATAAAGTCTTAGAATTAAAGGCCTTATCTTTTCTTCTGCTGAAATAGCCACTGTTTCTTCAAATCTAACAGTACAGAAGTGCACTTTCACTTATTCAAAGACATTATAAATCATTACACCAGTACCTATTTCTACACCTCTTTAATGCCAGCAGGTCACTTCAGTGCATTGCAGGTATAGTAGAAGTCTGTAGAAACAGACTTAGATTAAACCAAAGTGGTAAAGAAAATTTTGCTATTAAATACGATTGGATTTGCACATTTCAGTCGTCCCATCATTTAACCAATCCATGGAGAGCAGAATTTCTTTGGATTTATTTTTTTCTTTCTTTTCTCTTGGACGTTTACAGCTCTGAGACATAGAGACAAGAATTCAAAGAAATAGTAATATGACTCAAAAACACACCATAACTACATTTCAACAAGTTAGTACAAGATCCCACCTAAATATAAATGATATATATACGAATGTATTGACACCATAATATGAAAATATAATGGTCAAAATTAGTGATTAAAATACAACTAACATTTAACACTGATTGGAATGTATTTTTTGCACTAAAATATCTCTCCTACATTGTACAAAAGTAGTCTGACAGGTTTAACAAGGAAAAAGAGAACAGATGAAACATATTTGTGTCTATTCTGCTCCTCTGCTCTGCTCTGCTTCAGTGAGAACCCACCCGCAGTGCTGCACCGAGCTCTGGGATCCTCAGCGCAGGAAGGACATGGATCTGCTGGAGTGAGTCCACAGGAGGGCCAGTAAGATGATTAGAGGGATGGAGCACCCCTTCTATGAGAAAAGGCTGAGAGAATTGGGGTTGTTCAGCCAGGAGAAGAGATGGCATCAGCGTGACGTAATTGCAACCTTCCAGTACCTGAGGGGAGCTACAAAACGGAGAGCGACTTTTTACAAGGCCGTGTAGTGATGCAAAGGGAATTGGCTTTAAACTGAAAGAGAACAGGTTAAACTGGATATTAGGAAAAAATTCTTTACTGTGAGGCGGGTGAGGCACTGGTTGCCGGAGAAGTTGTGGCTGCCCCATCCCTGGCGGTGTTCAAGGCCAGGTTGGGTGGGGCTCTGAGCAATCTGATCTAGTAGAAGATGTCCCTATCCATGGGTTGGAACTAGATGACCTTCAGCTGTCCCTTCTAAAAGGATATTCTATGATTCTATGATTCTTTTTAAGTCTGTTTCGATAAAAACGGCTTCAAGTTGGTAATATCATGTTTAGGACTATGTTCCCTTCAAGCAGAAAAAAACAAGACATCAAACACTGGTTAGCTGCTTGAGCAAAGAAGTAGTAAGGAAACAATCTGCAAGTGTAAGTTTAAAAAAAAGTGGTCTAGCTCATAAACTCAGAAAAGACTGTGATGACATTCATTTATTCTAGAGCCTAGTGACTGAAAATGATGGACTGGGATATTCCAGCTGTTAGAAAGATATCAGGAGAAACAGTGGAAAATGCTAGAAATGTCTGTGTTCCCAGAAACTGTGGAACTAAATACTATTTACAGAGCCTGTCACAAATGATAGCATTTTTTCCAGAAAAGTCTTGAAATCTGTGAAAAGCTAAGAGGGAGGGAGGGAGATATGAACAGTTTGCTGGGAAGGTAATTTCCTCTGCAGTTGCCAAAATCTGACACAGTTAAGATGACATGGATATTTTCTGCATCACTCTTCTAATTGGTAACTACACCCCTTAAATGTTTTAAACAGAAACATATGCTTCTGTCTTAAAGTTATTTTGCAAAGCAAAAGGGAAACAGAACCATGGACAAGTGGATCTGTTGGTCTTTTGTGTTGGGAAGAATTGATTTCGCAAGGATTACAAATACTTCTTTGTGGAATGAAAACTATGACAGCTTAAAAACTCCTCTGAGCTTAGAGTAATAATTTATATAGGACAATGTCATAAGGTAATTGTCCTTCCCAAGCTCGTTCTTCCATTCACTGATAAACATTTTTAGGAGGAATAAAATCATACTATGATATGGAACATATCATAGGAAGAGAGTTACATGGAAAATATTTTCCTGCTCTAGTGCTGTCATTCACATTCTCTATCATGTAGATGAACAAACCATGTCAGATACCTTCGCTCTACTGCTCATTTGCATTTGTTGAATAAGTAAATCATCTCCCTACACCTCTGTTTCCATTCTTTGATAAGGAGATTCCTCAGGCCAATAACTCTTTACAGTACACATCAGAAGCAACAAAATGGAGCCAAATTGATACGTCAGAATTTTAGGCATTAAAGATTGTAAACAATAACTTACAATAAAGGGAAGGGAAGAGCAAAGTAAGAGCCACTGTAAATATACAAGCCTTACACAGCAGAGAGGCCTTTTTCAAGTCTGTTACAAGCAAATTTAGGTGTTTCCTTTTCTGTAGTCCCAAGAAAGTGCCAGAACTGCAAAATCATTTCTAGATTTTCTTGATAGCCTCATTCACTTATGTTCACTGCTCTGTCGTTTTCAGCCATTCCATGATCCTGCATGTTAATCTTTCTTTGTTCCTTTGAAGAGCATGTGTAATAGTGTTATGATCTCCTCCTTGAGAGAGGATCATACTTGACACTAAAATGCAGGTAAATAATGATATCACATGCTAGTTTGTTTAGCATCCCTTTATAGAGGACATAAAACTGTACATAATTAAAAAATTATTATAGTCTGCTTTCAGTAACTCTGCAATGTAAAATGATTCTAAGTAGTTGATTACTAAGTAAAGAGAAGATCTGTAAGAGCAAGACAACAAATAATTTGCAAAAAGTTCAGTCATGGCAGCATGAAAAACAAGTAAAAACATGAGTGAGTTTCAGAAGCAGCCATAATACTAACTTCAAAAAGAGGTTTTTGATTGGTAGACTTTTCATGGCCACATACATAGTTTAAACTTTGTTTGTAATTATTCTGAAAATTCTCCATGTGATTTCATGCAAGCTTAGGCAACAGTGACATCAACAATTTGATTAGACTGCAGTCTCACTAAACATCTATGACTAAACAGCTTTCTACCCCTTCTCTTGTGATACTGCTTTCTAATTTAATTAACTTCTCATTCTTAAAATTAGTTTAGGTTCTTTTTAAACTCGTCTACAAAACAATCTCATACCCAGAAATTCTGAAATGGCAATCATTTTCCCTACCAGTATCTTCCCACTAGATATGGGAGAACTCAACTCATTTGTTCAAACACCATCGCCCAGGCCATACCTTTTCAATATCTATGATATTAGCTGTGACACAGGAGCTATAGGAAAACTGTGATCTTCAAGCCGTGGGCCAGGCAGACTATTGTAGGATGGTGCAACTCCAGTCTTGGAGAGAGTCCCACTTCACCAGATCTTTACAATCTGTGTTAGAAATATATTTCCCTTCTCACACCGAGTATGAGTCGCGTATATGCCAGCATCAAGCCTCGCACAACTCACCAGAATCATGCTGCCTGTTCATTCATGAAATAACATTAACTGAATGCAGCTGAATAGCTATCCTACTAAAGTACATCAATTTTCAACTTACTACTTCATCAGTAAGAAACTGTCATCCCATACATCAAAAAGTAGTTCTAAACGCCAAGACATGGAATTCTTTTTGAGTGAATATTCTCTCTGAATATTCTGAAATCTGGAAAAATGTACTTGGATAGTTTATGCACCACTAGAACAGAACATAACAGAAGCATACAGATGAAATAGAAATATATAATGAAATAGTAAAATGATTTTGTATATAAAAGTATCTGTATGACAAGTATCTGCATTATGAACTTCACCTAAATTTCATTTTTTAAATATAAATAGATATTCACAACAAGGACAATATAACAGTGGTAAAGCAAGAGGTGAACTCTGGCATTTGCTGTTGTTCCTTGTGGGAGTTCTAAAGCATGTTTTTTTTCAAACTTTTTTTTTTTTGAAAGCATCCTTTTAAATTAACATAGCATGATAGTAATTGGCATTCTCTTCTGTAATACTAATGACCCTGTTTTATCTTGTTACCAAACAGTTTTAATCAGAATAGAAACCAGCTTCTTGCCTACCAGAGAACAGAGATAGGGCACAGTACTGAACATTAATTTTAAAAGTTAATTGAAAGAGTAACTCTAAACTTAGAGTAGTGTGTAGTGATAATCTCTGCCATTCCTCTGCTGCCCTGAATCTCTTTCTGGTCGACTAAATCTACTCATCTTTAACAGACACAACTGAAATGGGCCTGGAGGCAGGAGATGCACTTCCCCAGTGCAAGAGGAAAGAAGAAACAAGTTGAAATAATGCAAGTTTTCCCATAAAAACCTATCCATTTTTTGAGCTGATGGCTTCTATTCAGGCACATCGGCCAGGTTTCCTGTGGGAAACCAAAGGATTCAAAGGATTTTGTGAGGATCCAAAGTCATGCTTCCAGTGAGGAGAGATAAACACTAACGAAACATGCAGTGTTTTTTCAATAGAAATAAAGCATACCCCAAAAGGAACAAAGATGTGGCTGGCTAGCTAAGGGATCATGGGAAGAAGCATTTGGTGGGGAATCAAACAAGGCTGTTTTGAGTGAGATCCCACAGGGATTAGCAGGGCCCAATGCTGTTTGACATTTACACCAGTGATCTGGAGGCAAATATTAAAACACTGCTCATAATTCTTGCAGATAGACAGACTGGTGGAAAGCTAAAGAATGATCAGTCCAGCTATAGCAAGAAGCTCCCCTGCTTTTCAGAGGAGTCCCACTGGTGGCTAAGGTCACACTTTTTGAAAACTAGAAAAATAAATAAAATACATTTTAATCTAAACAATGTAGAGTTGGGCACCAATGATCAAGGAATGCGATCAATACCTAACATATGGGGGAATCCTGGGAACAGTAGGAAAAAACTAGCTCTGCCTCTGAATATAAGTAATAGTGAGAATGGAATCCTGTGTGTAGGCGTGGGATACACATTCTAAAAAAAAAGTTGAAAAACTGGAATGTGTGTGACAGAAGTCATTGAAATAAAAAGAGAAATGCTTAAAACCAGAGGAAAACTCAAGTATGAAAGTTGAAGCCTGACAAGACCAAATTATGAAAAAAGTCTCCAGCAATAAGGGCAATTAATCATGATAATCCAATTACTGATGGAAAAAAAAAAAGGGGGGGGGGGATTCTCTGCCAGTTGCTCATCAAGAAAGAAAGATAACAGTTAGCCAAATGAAAGTTACTTGGCCCAAACGTACACAAAAATCCAACAGGTTTAAAAGCTAGAGACTGTTCAGGAAATTAAAATGTCAGAAAGGTTGCTGGAACATATATGAGGATTTCTGCAGTCAGAATTCAGACCCTTAGGCCATACTACATTTCACAACACTACAGTAAAGAATGCTGAATGACCAGGAAAACAGGCATCTGACTCCTTCTGATCATGCTGTAAAGAATTCTTGGTTTATTGTCATTACTGTTCTGAATATCTAACATTATTTTACTGCTGTAACCTCTCTCCTGCCACAAAATGAAGAGATTCATTAGTAAAAACATGCTGTTTTCTCAATAATGAGTTTTACCATGTGTTAGCATTTCTGCGAAATTTTCTGTTGCGGCAAAAAGAAAATTTTATTTCAAAGCACTTTTGAGAGAAAAAAGAGACTGAAGTTAAAAAAGCTTTACATTAAAAACCCTTTTTAATGTTTATGGAGGTTATTTTTTCTTACTCTGTATCTTTCTATATTTCTACAGAAAATATATCTCTGTATTTCTATAGAAAATTCAGTGTGACAAATTAAAAAAAAAACCAGCAAATTTGGATTAAGGAATCCATTAAATAAATTATTTCAATGAGCTTTCAGCCACTAACATTTTTCCAGAATTTCAGAAAATAGACATGAAAGCATCATCCTCAGGATAGTCTTTAAATAAATGTTTCCTGAAGTAGAGCTGAAGTAACATGACTGATAAAGCAGCAAGCCTATTCTGGGTGCCTTCTTTTAGGTTGTATTACTCAATACATCATGCTGGTTTGATTCAGTCTGCTAGTAATAGAAGTTTCTGACACTGAAAATAAGTTTCAAAAAGCGGTGTTTATTACAAGTGACAAATAACAGATCTACTCCCAAAAGTGCATAGTCAGAGAGTCAGGAAAAATGTTTAGATTAAAATTTAGTTAGTCTGTATATTGCAACCCTTGAAAACACAGCCTGACGGAGGAAAATAGACCTCTTCTTTCATTTCTTTTCACTTATTTCATGCAATTATTCTGTTTAATTCATAACATACCCAAGCAGAATCTGAATGTTCGGTACTTACATTCATAACTGTCTGAAACATACTGTGATAGATTCTGTAATTACAGCAATCTTGTACATAGCTTCAGTCTCTATTACCCAAGGTTTCACTCTAATAGATATATTTTTCATTTCGCATGTAAGCAATTGAAAATTCACCAACTCACAGAACCACTCCATCTTTGAAGAGCTGCAGAATTGTTTATATAAATATGGTTCTATGAACAACAAGTCTGTCTGCAATTCCTGTAAAACTGCTGTGACACGCCATGTGATTGTTGTCAAACCACAACCATCGCATATATCATAGACTCAGTCTAACTCTTTTCAGAATGAGGGATTTATAACCTCGCTCATACACTCCACAAGCTGCACATCGGATTTTTCTGTCAAGCTTCAGAGTAAAAGAATAGCAAAGCATGACTCACAGCCTTGTAAAAAACATGACCCTCTCCTGGGGAAAAAGTACACACAATCTCTACAGGATCTGAGCTGACGCCATGCAAGAGAAGGTTGGCATGACTAAACAGTAAGAATCTTTATCAGCTGCCATTACCACAGCTTTTGTTTTTATAATATGAAATATGGAGCTGTCAATGGCTAACTGTTCGCAGTAGGTATAAATAGTCCTGTTGTATTTTGCATTCCAAGCTCATAAGTTTTGCATCTCATATTGTCAGTAGCTGTTCACAGCAGAGCTGCAGCTTGTGATCCTGTGAAATCCAGCAGCTTCCCTCCAGAGGGAAGTGAGCCACAGCCTCCCCGAGGCACCCCTGCCACACACCTGGGTGTGCAGACGTGTGTGCTACCATGTAATTGAACTTTTGCCAGTGACACAGATGGCTGCACACACATTCCTCACAATCTTGAGAACTGATCTTTATGCCTGAGGGACTCTTGACAACCATGCTGACAGTTGCTTGTGTAAGTGCAGACTCTGTGCCCCCATGTCCAAGGTCCTTTTAAGAGGGAAGGAGAGAGAGGGCAGCTGGCAGGGTCAGGGGACAGCTGACCACAGCTGCTCACCTGCTGGAAATCCTGCTCCAGCATTTCCTCTAGGACACAGAAACAAAAAGGGGGGAAATTTCTCCTCTATTCCAGACAGGACAGTCAAGTGTTGTTACACTGCACTTCACAAAACTCTTCTCCAGTCCAAATAAGGAAAAATTAATCATTTCTGTACGTGGTGTGCCATACAAATGTGGCCTGACAAGGGCATTTTGCGTGGTTTGCAATCTGGCCTTACCATGCTTAGTGAAACCCCAAGCTGCAATGTTAGGGGCTATGTGACCCTGGTACTACCCCATACCCTGCTCCCCCAACTCCTTCACACTTCCAGCTATGCAGGCCCTAGTAGTTGAGACTGCATGCCTACTGCAGACTCTGCTAACAAAACTCTTAATCTGTCATTTTACCACACTGCTTTGAAGAGTCATAACAGATTTGCTCAGATTTTTCTACAGCATTAGTATCATTTTCTTCAGAGGTCCTTTATAACTACAGGTGTCAGCTGTTCAGTTATCACTTCTATTAGATCATTATGTTATTGGCCATTACCACAAGTCCTCTTTATCACTTCCTTTGCACATTTTAAAGTTCATGATGTATTATACCTCTTTAGCACAATACAACCACTTTTACTACATTTAACTAAAAATTGCCCTTTAGGCCTCAAACATATAATTACTGCCTTCCCTCGCCCACATTGTTTTGTTTCAAAAAATGTGTGTAGACATACTACAATACGAATAAAGCAAGCAAGGGTAATAATGAGAAGCAATTCAACTTTCATTCAAAAGTTCACTGGCATTCTGCATGATAAACAAGACTGGGAAAAACCAAAACATTTCTCAACAGTTACTTTACAACTAATATTACGTGCTATATTAGAAAAGAAGAGGCCAGATTAAACTCATATTCACAAGCGAATTGGGTCAGCTACCAATTCCATCACTCATACATTGTTCTTGTGGCTTATCTCAATACTCATGTCAACTCGAAGATTCAAAATTTATGTTGCAATATAAAGTAAGTTCTTGAGCAAAGGGATGGTGGGGAGGACAGTTGGTGGTTTTTATTTATTTTTTTAAAAACGGTATTGTGCTCTTACCTGCAAAAGTATTGTGCTCTTACCTACAAAACACTGCTTATGCAGTTATTTCATGAACTTCTACTGCGGCAAAATCGGGTCTAAATGTTTACATATACTATTACAATAGTAATATACTGTTACAATACTATTACTGTCTTTTTCCTGTTTTTATTTTCACCTCCAGCTGTTTTGACAGTTTCCTTTCAACTTTTGATTATCAATCCACCTAGTTCTACATTAAAATGCTCAGGATCAATGTGCCACTGCATATTTAAATGCTCACTCATGAATACATTGGATGTAAAGTGCAGAAGCAAAACCAAAACACAGAAACATCAGTAAGTTTAGGGAAGTTAATACATTCTAAGCTGTCATACTGTAGTACTAGATGAAATATCAACACAATCTTACTTTGATACTGATAGCAAATTATGAATACTGTGTCCTCACAAGAGTTTGCATCCCTAGGCAGAAATAAGCAGTGGTTAATTGTCACCAAAATAGACAAGAAAGTAGAATCAATAGACCAATAAAATGAGAGTATTGTTCTTGTGTAATAGCATTTTGATGAGTAGTTTGTAGATTGCCTGAGTCTGTAAAATTATAGGAAGGCCACACAATCATTAACATCATCTAAAGCTATTTCAAATCCCTAGGAAGTTCATGAGATTCAGAGCAAAGTCCTTTGCTTACATGAGTTTAGAGTTGGGTGTTTATTCAGGTGTCCAATTCTAACATCTAGCTGCTAATTTGCATTGTTAAACACTAACTCAAACAAGTGTGAAATCTCTGGCATCCAGTAACATCTCTGAGGAGCTGCAGTCTCATTCTGGAGTGTGTATTCAGCCACCTAAATCTGTTCAGTACTCACTGG
Source organism: Falcunculus frontatus (assembly GCA_013398115.1). Lineage (NCBI taxonomy): Eukaryota > Metazoa > Chordata > Aves > Passeriformes > Falcunculus > Falcunculus frontatus. Next base: position 262,403 of record VZRV01001942.1, read on the forward strand.
TCATCTCATACCAAGACCCCAACAGGATGCATAAAGTCCCCAGTGTCCTCCATAAGAACCTGCTCCAGTGGATGTGGTCAAAATATGTCACTTTCAGAGATGGAACAGAGGGCTCTCTTAATCAAAGCTTGAGTTTGGAAAACATGATTAAAGTTGCTTTCTTGGGAAGCGAGACAGATATAAATTCCCATAGTGGAGGACAGATTCGAAGCCAAATCTCCAGCTTCCCAAGAAATAGTTTATTCTCTAAGTTACTGGGCTTGCAGTCTGAACTCGTCCTTTAAGTTGTTTCACCTGGCTGCAATAATTAAATACACACTGAACTATACAGTGCACAAGAACTGATCCCCAGATGAAGGTTTGAACAGCTAATATAGGAGACTGAAGATTTGTATCTCATTCCCAAGGTAAAATTCATATCTTAAAAAAAAAAGGATTAGATTGCAGCATGAAATTTTTTACTCCACCTCATGCTTAGTACATTTTCCTACAAGATGACTCCAACTCTTTCTCTACTAGGACTGTCTGTATATGGTGTGAAGTCATCATCTCTTTTTCCAAGGCAGAAAATATAATTGGCTAAATGCAAAGCCATAAGTGTCCGAAGAAAGAGGTATTTGAGCTACGGGGAGGAATTTGAGGTCATGTTGAAATTATAGCTTTAGGTCATGCTGGTTTTGTTTTGGAGGTTTGGGGGTTTTTTGGTTTAAAAAGGTCCTTGTTTAATATGTTGGACTACATCAAATACATGTTATTCCTCCATGTAGCTGGAGTTCAATTTGATGTTATTAATTCTACAGAGTAGAAGGCCCTTAGAATTTACATACTGAACTTGAGCAATATTGCCCTGCTCCTTTTCTGGTTCTTGATAATGCTGTTACATGTTGGATGGTTTTGCTAATAACCTTTTCAAAAAAGCAGATAAATTTTTTCTTTTTCAGAACCCCCTTAATGTTATACTTAATCATGCTTGTACCTGCCACAGCTCTGCATGATTTTTGAATAAGCATTACCAAGCCATGCACCAAATGGGAAAATTGGAGGGTGAAAAATACGTATTTTAAAAGTCTTTTTAAGGCCAGAGTCAGCCATTATTATTTAATCAAATTCTCCAAAGCTAGACTCTGACACTAAGAAACTTTTCTCTATACTTTGGGATTGTAAGTGTGGACTAAACCAGTAATTTCTCTGTTTATACCACTTACCATGCTTTGCATGGGGACAAAAAAAAGCTCAGGATTTTTTGTGAAACAGATAAAATGAAAGAATATTTTTTAAACACAGGCAGACAAGGCAGGTCAGAAGCATCTTTTAATAACTCATGACAGGTGTGAATGTGACTGAGAAACTTCATATGATCAGATGACAAGCCTAATTAAGAGCCTGCTGCTAGGGGAAGAACTGCACATTTCACAAGATCTTAAGGAAAGAATATTTATTGGTCCACAGCAAGGAAAAATAAAAATCCTGGCACACCACCTTTTCCAAAGCTGCAGCTGTAGCCTATCTCTCCACATATGTGTTTTCCAAAGAATCTCTTGCTTGTTTAAAAGATTTCACTGACCCTTGTCGGGTTGTTTTTAAGCAGTTAGGCCTAGATTGTTTCCCAAGTTGCTCACAGAAACAAAATCCATACCATGACAGAGATATGGTCTGGTGAGAAGCTGTTTGGAGTTTGTGATCTTTTACTTCTGCTCTTCATATTTAACATACACCTACATCTACTGAAGTGACTTGTGCAGGATTTATGCAAGTGCAGGGTGAAGGGTGGTTGCTTTTTTAAAAGAAAAGGTTGAAAATTAATAGAAGCACAATGTGAGATAAGCTAGTACTCCAAAGATAGCACTTTAGGTACATCTGAACAACTACAATAATACCACCCAGAACCATTCCCTTTCTACCTCCATGGAGCTGTATGATGATCAGCTATCTGTCCTCAAGACAAACACAGGAACTCATAGCTCGGGAGGACGAAAAACTAAAAAGCACCTTTGGGGTATCTTTGCATTTTTCCAAGTCTTTATACTGGAAGGCATCTTCAGTGCCCAGAACATGTAACCCAGACAGGTGACCTGTTCAAGCCACAACAGCCTTCTTGAATTGAAGCACTGCCCTCTTTGGGCTGTTCTCTGACACAGTAAAAGGGTCTGTTTTATAACCTTTGCTCAGCTGGGATTTTTTGCTTAACTGCTTGTTAATCCTGTGTAAGTACCATGCATCTGACTGGGGAAGGGTTTGTTTTAAAATCACTGGCTTTTTGTTTATGAGAGGAATATCCATGAGTGTAGACTGTCTGTTAATACTGCCTCTGATTTTTTTTTTTTTAATGAATGGTGCTTTTTTTATCCTTTCATAGGCACCAGTAAAAATGCAAAAACTGAAAGACTAAGTAAGTAGTATACCCTATGGATGTTTTTCAGTGGAAAAAAATATCTTCTTCTCTGAATAGAATATGGCCCCATAAATACAAACATGGGGGGGAAAATCTCACCTGATTTTAAAAGCTTGTATCAGTTACTCACAGACACTGAAGTTTCTAGGAGGATCAAGACAAAATAACATAGCTCCTTTACATCTGAAAATAAGAAAATGCAAGAGTTGCCTGGCTTTCTACATCTCTAGATCACCCTGTAACTTCACCTGTAAACTACAGCAGGTAATACCCTGAAGTAAAGTAAATTCCTGCCCTGTGATAATAAGTATATTCAACATACTCTTATGGGTAGAGCATAATGGACGCAGAAAATCTGTACGGGAAATAGTAATAGTAAGCACCCTGGAAACAGGACATGGTGCAGGAAACTCCTTTACTGTGAGAATAAAACCCAGCTGTCAACGATCTCAAGCTGCAGATAGAGAACCACAGGAGCCGCTGTTTGGAAGAGATCAGGATTTCACAGAGAGAAGGAAAAGAGATCCCAATCACACAGAAGAGTATTTTAACTGCTCTGCCATGAGCCTCACTAACTCAGGGACAGCCTGCCTGCAGGCGGGGTCTGCAGGGAGGAAACGGCTGGAAGTTGTTTCCTGCAAGTGCAAGTCTCTGAAGTAATAACATGTGGTGTTGGTCCTCGGTGTCTTGACCCAGCTGTGATGACCAGTTAAGAGTTTTGTGTTCCTCATATTTCTTCATTTAGGGATGTTCTCTTAAAAATATACGTATATACAGATATATAGATATAGATATACATATAGATATAGATATAGATATATATCTCCTTTTTTTTCTAAATTAATGGAAGAAACTGAAATACAAGCTGAGCATGAGACCACAGTGCATCAGAGTGGAGCACCCTCTGCAGTGCATCTTGCTGCTTCTGTGTAACAGAATAACACAACTGATAAGAGCAATGGAGTACACTGCAAAGGAAGGAAAAGAGAAGGGAGCCCTCTTTGCAAACACTTTGCATGCATTAACTATATGTTTGTTCATATAAAACACATCAAAAGATGCCAAATCTTTTCATTCCAAGTAAATACAGAAATCTGTTTGTTTAGATTAGTGGCAGACTGACTAACGTAGTTTTGACAAAACTTTTGATAAGTGCAGTGGAACACACAGAAAACCAGTACACACACTGGTCTGTGTTTGCAGTAAATCTTTAGGAGAAAACATACAAGACTTTGCATAGCTGGTAATTTTTGGGCACACCATGTTCTCAAAAACACGTGATCTCTTAGAAGTCCCAGCTGTCTTCCTTTGGACTGCACTCCTACAAAATGAGAGAGGATGATATGCCACAAACAGCACACGGCAAACACACCAAAGAAAGAACAAACAACCCCCCAAACAACCAATGTTTTGCTTCATTCAGGCATGAATAAGGCATACTTTGATGCAATTGCATCTTATCTTTATAATTTATGTTCCAGTAGCTTGCAGCAACCAGAGTCAAATGAAACCAAAGACCTGAACGCATGTAACTTACTTAAACGGATAATAAGGATGGCTCTTTTTATAAGCATCATAAAAATCAGTAACCAAACAATCATAACTGACTAATGAACTGATCTGGGCTCTTGGGAGAAAGATTTCTGTAATAAATAGTGGAACTACAATACTACATTGTAATGTTAATTAGGTACATAACAGTTGGTAGGCAAAGGAGTTCTCTGATTCACTTCAGTAGTACAAAGGGAACAGATCCCCATGGCTTTTCTTAGGCACAGCATAATTTGAAAAATGGGACCAATTCTGTAAGTATGATTAACTAAATTAACTACCATTTGTTTTGGACTAGATCATGGGCAAGGAAACTAAAGTGCTCAGACTACACAGGAGTGCATAGAACGTCTGCAGATGTATGCTTAACTAGTATTTAATGGCTCTGATTTTTGAAAATTTGTTGGAGGTAGACAATGAAATACAGCACGTAAAACTAATTTGGGCTGGACTTTCTATTTAAGGTACTTTTGGGGAAATAAAGCAATCTAGTCATATAAGGGTTTTTACTCTATGACTGGCAAATACCAAAATAAATACCAAATAAACCTGTTTAATAGTTGAAAAGTAAATAGAAATTTTTTGATAATTGAATGTTCTGTCACGATGCATGCAGTCTGAAGCTAGAACACTTTTTTGTGATATGGAAAATCTTGAACTTTTTGTGGACCTTTTGTAAATCCCCTTTATCGCTTCAGTGCTTGAAAAACTGCAAAGGATTCATCAAAAAGCAGAGGAAAACTATGTTCCTGCTCTCATTTTCATGCTGAATACAAAAATTACCCTTGGATATTTCAATAAGCAATGCATGGTAAACTGCAACCAACTGTAAACCTCAACCACATGAAGAATTTTTCGAGACAATATCTCCTGACTGGCTGTTGAAGCAAAAAAACATGCAAGATATGAGGATAAGTCTCCTGCCATTAGTAAGTTCATATTTTACAGTATGCTTTTAAAGTCTTGTTTTAAAGATACTAAAGCACTTCAAGGAAATTCTCATGCTTTGTTGCTCGTTTTTTCATTATTACTAGCAAATCTATATTTTCTCTTATATTTTGCAAAAGTGCTGTCTCCCTCTCCCAAAAGAAACCCAAAGAAAATTCAGCCTGAGGCATTTACCCATCTGGAAAACTTCATGTCAAATGTTACACATTCATCAAGGTCTTACACACCATTTTAAACTGATATATAGGAAAAAAAAATCACCTGCATATAAATATAAATTCGTTTATATCTTTATGTGACCTTCCAGACACAAAGAAATAGGTCTTGTACAGGACAATATCTTATCTACTAGACAGATTACATTTTTCCCTGAATGAGCACAGCTACAAAGCTCCAATAGTTTCCACATCCTAAGTATTTTGCTGTGACCTACTTATTCCTATTCTTCACAGTCAGAAAATAGCCACTGGATGAAGGCAAGTTAAATAGCCATTTTATTAAATTTTGCAAACCTGCCAGGTAAATGGGGGAGGGGGAAGGGGAAGGGAAGAGATGCTGGAGAAAAGGAAGACTCTCAAAACAAAGCACGTAAGCCCCTTGAGGTTGACCAAATAGGTTAATAGAGTTATACTGATTTGCTCCAGTTGCAAAACTGGTTCAAGTCTGTGTGTTCAGAGATGCAAGAGAAGGAGACTGTACCTTGCTCCTAGCTGAGCCTTGGTTCCAACCATGCCTTATTCCTAGCTAAATATATAGTGAAGAACATGCCTCACACTCCTGTCACTAGAACGCTTCTGGATACTTCTCCCAGTACAGTGGTGAATTACCCTGATCAAATGTCTTAGTCGTGGTGTTCTTTTAAGCCTTCCAATCCTAACACAGTATTCACATATCTTTGCTTCTCAATTCTGTCTCACAGCTCTAGCTGCAAATTGAATCCTGCACACACAGTCACCTTCAGTGGGTTCTCAGCACTTGGCTCTTGGGATGAGTCAGATGCTCATTGCTCTGAGTGGTATCCAGCCTGCAGTTTGAACATTATACAGCATATTTTAAGCACAGAAAAAGCATCCTGGGTTTCCATCACATTACATGCAGCTATCAAACAGCATTAGAAATATAAGTACGCTGTCGGCATTTTCACCACTTTGGTTTCTAAACTAGTGCAAGTTGTACATAAGTGTCTCAGTGATTAAAGTGCTCGTGGCTGGTCTACACCAATAGTCCTATAAAAGCAGGGAAATAGTAGGAGTGAAATAAATAAAGACTGAAATAAAGAATATGTCTGGTGCCCCTAAAACAAATTTTAACTCCAAGTTAATTATGGTTTTCACAAGTCTTCTCTCTAACATATCTTCTAGCCAATAAAAACCCTCAGATCCAAGCCCTAGGTAAGTCTGAGAGAGAGATTTGACCTCAGTCTCCTTCAGTACAGGTTAAGAATTCAGGCAGTGGCAGCCTTCCAGTGCATTCACTGAGGCTTCCCTCCAGCTCAGCTACATTCCTCTGTTTCCTTTCTGCCCTTCTTTATTAGAAATACCTTGCATTGGCTTGATTTTTACATCCTAAGCTACTCAGACATATTTCTACATACAGGGCACTTCAACTGAGAGGCTTGACCTGGCAAGTCCTCCTTCTGACATGCCGCCCACAAGCAGAAAGAAAAAAAAATACATGAAGAGTCTGGACAGCCATACAAAGTGACTATCAGTAGGGCTCTTGACTTCAGAGAAGCATCAGGATGCAGCAGTTCCACCCAAAAATTTCAAGGAACAGCAGAGAGTTATCAGAGAATGCCTCTTTGAGCACATTAAAAAAAAGTTTTAAAAAAAGTTTTTCAGAATGCACATGGAAAAGCTATGGCTTATAAATTCAAGGAATACAAGGACTCACGAACAGGAGTTTGATCCTTTCCCTTTCTCGTTGGCTACATTTAGATGAGAAAGCAGAGATAGTGAAGAAATAGCAGCTCCAAGAACAAGTGAAGGCAAAGTTGTGGGATTGGTGCCCATACCCACTCTACTGACAGATTTACGGCTCATAGTTTTTGAGAATGCAGTGACAGAGAGAAAAATCAGAAGGCATTAATTACAATAGCAAGGGAAGAACCAGGTAGGAGCTAAATTATAACATAAAGCAAATCTTGCTTCTGTTATAATGTCATCTTGCTGTTGACATTAAGCCTCGAAGAATTGTGGTTTTCCACTCTTACCTCTCAGATATTCAAGAGAGACTGGGAGAAAAAGTAAGCATAGAAACAGCAGATGATTCTTTTTGGCAGAACCACATACAGCAACTAACACGAGCTGAGCAGAATGCACAAATACAGGCGTATATGTCTAGATATGATTTCACTATGTGAAGTTGCTGAGATCAAGACCAGTACTGAGAAATTTTTAAGAAAAAGCCAATGTATTAAGGCCACTGTTGTCTGTGCCACTATTCAAATCAAGAAATTTTCAAATCTTCTGGTGTTGCAGGTCTGAAAATCTATCAGATGTTGACAGGACATGACAGAAAGATTCACCTGCAGTTCTTTTATGCTTTTGTTACTCACAAGTCTTCTTAGAGCTTAAACTCTGTGTAAGTTACAAGAAAATACAGAAGACTTCAAAAGAAATGTCTGAAAAGCCTCTTTCCTCTTTCAGTCTGGACCTTGCAAAATGTGACACTTTGGCCACATTATAGTCCAAGTGATTCCTCAGTTACTGCTAGGATCCTTTATAGCTACTGCAAGGTCCCTGCCTTGCTTCTGGATTCACTGTTCCTAATTTCTGTTTATCGCTTCTTATTCTATTCTGTGGTTAAATTAGTTGGAGCAGTTTCTGAGCAGAGAATCTAAGCCTATACCTCCAGTAAATAAAGAGTTAGCATTTCCTCTATTCTGGGACTCAGTAACATCAGGGGGGAAAATTTCTTTTCCACCTTCAGACAGAACAATAAAGTACTGTTACACTACTTTCCACAAAACTCTGCTCCAGTCAAAATAAGGAATGTCCACAAGAGTGAGTGTGTGTCAGCAAAAGGAACAAGAAATCTTGAAGAATAGAGAAGTGGTTGGAGGCAAGTTGCTGCAGGAGTTATGGAAAGAACTGCCAACAAGCCAAACCAGCTTCTAGACCAGCACAACAGCCAGGGCTGGTCTGCAGCTGAGCAGGTGCTGCAGGAGGTTGCAGCAGATTACACTGCCCATTACCTCTGTAAGGAGAGGGGGGAAAGGCAGTGTTGATACCAGCTAAGGAAACAGCAAGCCAGGGAAATGCTGAAGCAGCTGCTGGACAGCAAACAAGCAGCAGCAGAAAGCACCCATCACAAAGAGGAATGCATGTCCAGAGCTACTCTATTGTATTCCACTTCCAACTCACTTTCTGCCTTAATTAGAATTAATATTTTAAGGTCCCAAGAGAAATCCACCTTCCACATGGCTGCCCTTGCAGTAATAAGGATTAAATCAATCCTTTCTTCCTGCAGCTCCCCACTGGGAGCAAACATATGGCTTCTAAGAGGGTTTGACCCATTTCGCATCTGCCAGTGACCAAACTAGAGGTAGTGAAATGCAGCATCAGCACCTATCTATGAGAAGATGGAAAGAGACCTCCTGAAATTAAGATGAACTGATTCATCAAGCAAAGATTTTGAAATAAATGAAAGCTTTTTAGTATACCAGAATTCATTAATAAGTACAGGCATTTGTATGAGTACATAAGGGTTTCATATAAATCTGTCAGTGATGCTCTGATAATGCAAATTCTTACATAGTGAATATTCAGCTGAAGTTACTAGTCAGTCTTCAAGATCCCTTTCATCATTGTTTTAGTTGCTTGTAGACACTGCATGTGGATAATTTTGAGGTGGACACTGTTGATCACCCCTACCACACACAGGATGAAGTGAGGGGCTTCTCGAGCTTGTGAATTTGATTACTCCAAAAGTAGCCGTATTCTGTTAATAATAAGTCAAGTTGATAAATATATTTATTATATTTGTTTTTATTTATTTATTCTATATTTATATTTTTATATAAATATATTTATTTATTATTTAGCAGGGTAATCCACTAGCGCGGCCTTTCTGTTTTAGTGGCCGGAGTTCTCTACATCAGTGTGCTACATGGTGCAAAGGTATCAAGTTCATTTATTGTTGTCTCAGGATTCCTATAGTGTACTTCATTATGGAATTGCCAGCAGCAGACTTGTCCCAGGACTCTCACCCCAGGATAAAAGAGATTTAATATATGCACTACAGTTTTTTGGAGCTCTGGAACTTTATTTTTCATACCATATAGTCACTCATGTGCATCTTTTAAAAATATGCTAAAACACAGAGCAGATTTTTATTTCAATATAGATCTATCAAGCAACAACCAGCCAAAGCTTGAATATAGGCCTTTTCAGAGTTGCCAACACAGCAGCTTTGAAGGAATCCAGCTCAGCATTTGTACAGTTTAAGAATAAATTATTAAATGTCTCTTCCTACTGATCCATTTCTCCAGATTCTCTAAAGAACCTCGCCCTTTATAAAACCTTCATAAAAAGCAATGCACTTAAATTTGTATTAGTCCCACCAACAGTAATCAAAATTATCAAGTGCTAGATAACTCATAGATTTAGACTTCTAACTTAATTAGCCAATGCTTTTCATTCTAGACTGCAGTTTATTTTGTTCCTGTCTTCATTCATTCATTAAGCAGTAACCCATCACTTCTTAGTTTAAGGAATTAAACAAAGAGTGCTTTTGAATGAAATGGAAGAGTTGTGAAAATAAAAAGAAAGGCTTTTTAGCTTTAAGTTAACTTCCAATCATTCAGAAGTTATGTCTGCTACTTTGATTTTAGGACAATTGAAGTTTGGCAAGCACTGGTGTCGAATCCAAGCCTCAAGAGTTCATAAATTTAGAAACACTTTCTTAGGCTTGGTAACCAGCATGTTTCCTAAGGTAATTAACTTCTCTGATTTAAGAAACTTATGATATTACCGTTATAGAGGCAGTAGATAGCAGACACCAAAAGTGTCACAGTATTTTCCAGTATCTAATTTTTCATTTGGGTCATGTAAGAAAAGCCACAAGAATGTCTTCCCAGAGTACTCCACAGTTTCAAAATGCAGAGCAAAGTAGGACAAAACGTCCCAAAAATTCACGTCACAAATTGTTTTGAGGCCCAAGTAAGCACTCAGGCTAATCCACGTACTAGCCACAGGAATGCTTCCTTTCCCTTCTGAGAAGCCTGAACAGCTTGAGAAGACCAAATAACTCAAAAAAGACCAATATCTTTTCCTATACGTTAAAGCTGCAGTTTGAAGACTACTCTTAGCTATTTATACCTATATTTATACCTACTTTTAGCTGCATTTCAATTTCTCATTTGGATTGTAACTCTCTTATTACATATAATACATTTTTCTTTAGGAAACTGTCAATGAAAGAGATTGGAATGGGTGTCAGATTTAATATTCCCTTTATTGTTACTATTAAAATTTCATTTATTTTGATATTGGAAAATGTTGCATTCTGAAAACTTTATCATTCTAGAACCACATATAATTCTGAATTAATGTGATTAGGGAGATTTTTTTCTGAAAAATTAGAAAATGTGAAAGGGGTTCTAAATACATGTCCAGTGTTACAGTTTACAGTTATGTTGTTACTGTCCCTTAATCCATTCATTTTGAACTTGTCACAATTTTTCAGTCATTTCAACGATAAGAAATTTCTCTCATCGATGTCAGAAACCGCCCCTGAACTGCAAATTCTCCTCGCTTACTCTTTAATTTTTATTTGTAAATTTTTAACTGAGAGTCAGCATACTGGGAAACAATACTGTTCAAAAAACATCACCAAAATATTATATTAGCTTTGTACCTACATTTCTCAGAATAAAGTAGATCAAGTTTTAGGATGTTTCTAAAAGGTTTTTAAATTTTGAAAAAGGAAAATATCTACAATAAGATAAATTATTCTTTTTTTCTTCATTTTCCTTTTACTTCGACCAACAATTTTATGATGTTTTGCAACACAATAATTTTTTGTGATTATCCATACATACACCTGTGTGTGAATGTACATATCTTTTAAAAATATGAAGAATAAACTCATTAGGGCAAAAAAGAATTAATGGATATATATCTGTTTTCATCAATTTCATGTAAAATAAAGGAAAAAAAAACACTCCCATCTCTTACATTCAAAAGGAAGAAATTAAATCCTTTATAATGCACTAAGATAATTTATTTTTGGTACATATCTCTTAATGAACAAGCTGTGATAATCTCACCACAGAAAAATATAAATGATGGGAACCAAAGTGGATTTTTCAGCCTTGTTCCAGGATTTTTTTTTTTTAAACTGGGGAGGCATAAAGAACTTTGAATTCTGGCCCATGTCACTGTATTGAAAACATTTCCTGGGTCTCAGTCCAGCCTATGAATAGTTCTGCTTGCCAACTATGGTACCAGGTCAATACAGTATTCCTTTTGAATACTTTTAAAACCATAAGCAATCTTCAAACTCCTGAAGAAAATGCGTTATTTCCCAGAGAAAAGAAAATCACTTGCCTATTGAGCTTGTCTACCAAACTGGTTGAAAAATGCATGCTTAACCTATGTGCTCCAGTTGTAAAAAAAATTTGAAATTGTGACTCTCGTTTAGTTTCACACAGAGAAAATAGAACTTATACCAGAATTTTAACTTAAGTCATTCAGTGCTATTTTAAAGATGCTGTTTTACTATGCTTGGATTTATTAAGGAGATCATAATTCAGTACTGTGATCCAATAGCCATGGGAAAAAATTTTAAAATGCAAAGTCAGCATTAATTAAATTGCGCTACATGCTACAAGGATATAGCCATTATTTTCAGAAAATAACACAACTATTGGTATTGTCTGTTGTTTTGCAGAGGCAAGCAGCCTATTCTTTTCAGTATCTGAAATATTAAATGTAAAGTCAGTAAAAATACTTTGTTTACAAAGACAGAGTTCTTTTTAAAATCACAGCATGTAAGTTTTTTTGTGTGGACTGATGCTAAAGTAAATACAAGACAGGTCAATTGTTTCACGATAGATGTTCTAAAGGCACATGGATTTGAATTATATTCTTCTCTATTTACTTAAATTATTTTTTATTCATCTATGATAAAGCATTGACATATAGACAAAATTAATGATGAAGAAAACAGATGCGCTAAGGCTTCATTAGTTAATTGACTGAACACCTCCATAATGTTTAGTGGATGAGCCATCATTTTCAAAGGGTTCATGTAACATTTCTGACCAAAACACCTGTCTAAACAAAGAAGAGGACAACTGCAAGTGAATTATGAATATAGGACTAATACCAAATGCAACCAAGCTTTCAACTCTTTGAGCTTGTGAGCCTAATCAATTGAACAATTTTTAATTATTATATTAAAATATAATATAAATCCAGATAACATTGGACACAAGTATAAACGGGGAGAGGAGTGGCTGGAGAGCAGCCCCGCACAAAGGGCCCTGCAGGTGCCGGTTGGCTGCCGCTCAGTGTGAGCCAGCAGCGTGTGCCTGGGCAGCCCAGAGGGCAAACCCCACCCTGGAGTGCATCAAACATCATCACCAGCCAGCCAAAAGAGGAGAATACCCCACTGTGTTCAGTGTTGAGGCCTCACCTCGAGTGCTGTGTGCAGTTCTGTATCCCACAGTTTAGGAAGGACGTGAAGGTCCTTGAGTGCATCCAGAGGGGAGCACCAAAGCTGGGAAAGGACTAGAAGGCATTTCTTATGAGGAGCAGCTAAGGACTTTGGGCTTGACTAGTTTGGAGAAAAGGAGGCTTTGAGGCAACACCTCATTGATTTCTAAAGCTTCCTGAGGAAAGAAAGTGGAGTCGGAGCTGCTTAGCTCTTGTCCCTGGTATTCAGTGACAGGACAGGTGGTTCAAATGAATGGTTCTTTAAATGGTTCGAAGATGTACCACGGGAGGTCCAGAGTGGGCATTAAGAAGCATCTCTTTACTGAGAGGGTGGTCAAACACTGGAACAGCCCTCTTAGCTGTTGGTGTTTGGTGCCCCAAGCCTGTCAGTGTTTCAGAGGCATTTGGACAACATGCTGCTTGGCCCTGAAGCAGTCAGACAGTTGGACAAGATGATTACTGCAGGTTCCTGACAACTGAACTATTTTAATCTACATTATTAAATATCAACAAGTAGAAAGGTTGATAAATTATCTTTTGTATTTCTTGATATTTCAGACAAGGGAAAGATTTTTTTTAATCTCTGCAAAACAATAATGTCTTCTCTTTAGACAAAAACTGTTCATATTTAAAGGTCTACAGCTGGTATTTCAGAAAGTTCAATCCTTATTTGGCAGCTCATTACAGGAAATGCTGTTTCCTTCTTTTCACCCAGAAAATAAGTTTAGTTTATGGTTTCAATGTGGTTCTCTGCTAACCCCTAAAACACAGAGGGAGACAATATCTTTCTGGGTGGCAATGATACACAAATTAAGTTTTTCCTAGTTACAGAAAGCTCTGTCAATTTATTTTGTCAATGACTGGCTTCAGAGGTTCCCCAATGTCATCAAAAACTGTGGAGGAACTATTATTGCCTCTTTTGACATATATCTATGAATTAAGGATTTACTCATTAACTGCAAGCTTATTGCCAAGAGGGTAAGGATACAGACCTAAAAAGCTTTGTAATGGGATATGCAGCATTTCACTGTTAAGCCATTCATCCACATCTGGTCTAGCTTAGCAGTGACCTAAAATCATTACCGTATGAAGGCTCCCTCCTAAGTTATGCAAAAGGAACCATTTAGTCCAGTATTTTAACTGAGGAAATATCCACATCACAAAGGACCCATTAAAACATCCTGCAGAGTCTCCAAGGATTCAAAAAATGAGCTTGCTTAGCCAAAGTTAAATTTATTATTATTATATTCTTAAATTGCTGCTGATTCATTTTCTGCATGCTGTAACCATCCAGGATAAAGCCAGTAGATGTATTCTTTTGCATATTGTATTTTTTAACTTTTTAACCTTATTCCAAATATGACTAGAAATAGTGCATCATACCCATTAGATGGCCACAGAGGAGTTTGCATTGTTTGTGTTATTTTGACAGGAGCTGAATAGGAGCCAGGACCTGTGGGGTCTTTAAGCAGCAGTTCTGGCCTGTTTATTTCAGCTGTTACCTTATTCTCCCTTGGCTTCTTGTAGCACTCAGGAAACCCATTCAGCCTTCAGCAACCCAATTTTTCCCCCTCTTCTGCCTGGGGTAGCTCTGGCCAAACTCTTTCTTCCTGCTCCATGCCCCTTCTCTGAGGCTTTACCTAGGCTCTGACTCTAAGCAGCCAGACTGTTCTCAGCTGCCTCTCTGCACCTCCCCATGCAGCAGGAAGCCCTGATACCACAAACACAGCCTGGGCACATTCTTTTCTTCTCCACAAGTCCCTTCCCTGTCTGCCCAAACATCCTAAAGGGATACTGACTCTCATGTTTAGCACTCCCCACGTATTTCTAGCGGCAAGGATCACTTCTCAAAAAACAAAGGCTTGTTATAAGTCATGTAGGAGGTTATGTCACGAATCTTTAACACCCTCTCACATACCTGCCATGTTCCTGGTACATGACTTTGCAGGCCTGCTCTCAGAATCATAGTACGGTGGGCATTTGGAGTGGGGAGGAGACACCTGGGACTTTTTTGTGCATCTGTGCATGACTCTGCATGCAAGTCTGTCTGACAACGTTGATAATAGCAATAAGCATAGAAACATAACACTGATACCAAAATGGATCATAGTACTATGTTTGGCTTATTTGTTTCTAGGATCTACAAAAAAACCTGGCATCTACTGTAACTACTGTGGACTTCTCCAAAATCACATTGAATTACATCAGCAGACAGAGCTGTGAATTTTGACCCTATGTCCTTACTGCTTCTCTACTTCATCACTATCATCCCTGCTTTGGCATTAAATAGGTCTTCATTCCCTAGGGCTATCATAAATAATTCCCATAAATTCATGTTTAAAGTTTACCACCATGCTTTAGTTCAAAAAATTCACTGTGTGAAACCTTGTTTCCTATACAACAAGGACCTTTTACTTTCAGATTCAATACTGGGCACTTTTTTATATTTCAAATAAGAGTGACACAAAACCAATAAAATGCTAAGACATTATCAACCATTGTAACCCCCTCCACATAAAAATCAATAATTTTTTCAATCTTACTTTCAAGCCATGGATACCTTACTCAGCCTTTTAGAGAATAAAGTCACATCTTTAAAGCTTTTGATGAATTCCTGAAGATTTTGGCTACTTTACCCCTTTAAAGCTATATTTCAAAAATTGAAGCCAGGAAAAAATTAGGTAAGAGTTTTTTATCATCTCTTAAGAAGGCAAAATACTCATGTTAGCTTCTTGAAAAATTAGTTTAAAAACCTACCTGCATAATATTACTGGTACTCAGATCATAATCAGCTTTCCAGCACACAAAAAAACACTTCAGCACTTCACAATATAATAGCAACCGGAACTTCACAGACAAAGCTAATAACATTTTCATTTTTTGGCAGGAAACTGAGGAGCAAGATTATTCCCAAATCTTTACAGTCCCACAATCCTTTATCAAACCTTTCAATCTCAAATGAGGCACATACATTTCAAATGTTTTTACTTCTTCCAGGAATTCAGCTTGGCTTCGTTCAATTTCATGACACTTTCCTTGGGGAAATCACAGAATCAGAAAAAACAAAAAAAAAAAAACCCACACAACATGGGAAGATATTGGGCCTGAAGCTTATTCATGACTCTAGTAAACCTTGAAAAAGACCTACAGATTTATATTTCCATTAGAAGTGAAACATGAGAAGTCAGCAGGAGTTGAGTTAGATCTGCACCAAGAACTAAGCAGCACCTGCGGCATGATTCAGTGGCATGCCTGTAATAGGTGCAGCAGAGAAACACTCTGAGAGGGAGTAAGTGCTGAGGTAGCTTCAAGAATAACCTGATGCTGACATTTTGGAGAAACTCCAAAATATAATTTATCAGCATGCAATATCATCACTGGTAATAAACCCCACTCACTGCTGCTGTGCTGCAGACCCTGCTCCTCCCAACCTCTGCACAGCTCCCAAGGGAACTCTGACAGCCTTCCTCCTCATAACTGATGCAGGAATTATCTCACTGGGAGCCATTAAAGTACCATTATGCCTTGTTAGCTCCCCCACTCTTATTTTAAATTTTTTTTTAAAAGCACTCTCAGAAGCTTAGATTTTAGGGGGGTTAGGGGGAGCGTTAATCAAGTTTTCCACGCTGTGTTTCAATATGTTCTCGATTTGTTACTTGGGGTCAACATCCTGGTGAACACACATCTGTGTCAAGTGAATGCTTAGGTATCGGTCTCCTTTCCCACCTTGTACATCTACTCCTATAATCTCTTTAGAGAACAATGATTTTCCTCACGTTAAAAAAGGATATTACTGGTATTGCATTACCACCCAAAAAGTGTAATACTCTGTGATTGACAACATTATTGCACTTATCAGACTCTCAAGATGACAGAGTTGCTAATCGATTCATAATTTTTTTATCAAATGGCTGGTGACCTGCCCTGTATTTACATCTTTATCAGCTTTCTAAAGGGTCACTGCACATAATTTTGGGATTTATCACATTAAATGTTTCATGCTGATTGAATCTAACTTTGATTCTGTGACGTCTTAAAAGATCTCTTAGAAGAAAAAAGAAAGCTACCTTCTGCTTGTGGCCCAGCTGGCAGTTATGAACCATCAGTCAGAAGAGGAGGACTTAAATAGAGTCTTATGGTACAGACTTTATTCTCCTCACTTTCACTAAAATGGTTTGAAAGCCTGGAATAAAGCACTGTGCATCCTGGCCCAGGAGATAACCACCTCTAAGTATTCAATACATCCACCGTTTTTCTCATAAAGGGATTTATTCTGCCAAAAGAGTCTTTTCTCGGCTGCCTGCAGGGAGAAGTAAAATGCTGGACTTTCTTCCACTGGGCTGTCAGGACGTGTTATTCTGCTGATCAAGGATCTTCAAGTACCCAACACTAATCAGCCCAAGACAGGCTAATTATAATCCCTGAGGCCACCTCCAGTCTAGGAAAATATTGCTAAAAAAAAACAACAACCCTATGAGCCTTGCCAAGCTGGCATTTTTCCTAGCTCCAAGTGGTATCAAATTTTACTTTCAGACTCTCTAATTTTCAGGTTGGATATAGCTGGGGGAAATATCATTTCACAGGCTGAAGATTTGTTGAGATTCTCTATAACCTCTGCCTTCCCTGTGGTTCTCCCATACCAATGAAAGCAACTGACAAATAAAAATATGTTATTTTATCTGCATACTTTTGCTTAATTAATGGCTGTCCATGGTTTGAATTTAATAAGGATTAGTTAAAATCATGAGGTATTACTCAGATTAAAAGAATCCACCAACTATTACCAGTCGGTAAGAACACAGAGAAATTCAATTTATAAACCGTTCAATAAAGCTCAAGAAAACATGCTGTTGGAGCTCACATATGCCTAAAACTAATTTTGAGTGCTGAGTTTAGCAGACTAGCTTGTTTAATTTACATAGTAAATACATCCCTAGATTTAATTTTTAACAATTCAAAAGATTAATATAGGAATCAGAGCTACCAGCCAGTACAGGACTAAGTAAGACAAAACTGAAGTGGATTCTAAATTGTACTGGGAGTCAGGAAAAATAGAGGTTAATTTGAACACTACTTTTTATCACTCACCAACTGTGTTTCTTGCCATGTCCCTCTTCTCTGAGCTACTGGCACATTAATTGGAAATATACATCCTTAGCTTACTTGACACAAATATTCTGGTTTCAAAAATAAATATTTATTAGACTGGAAAGAGCAATATCTCCACGACCCAGGAGACTGCCTAATTCAGGGCAGATGTTAGTCCCATGTATCTTACATCTCATTTTAATGCATATCCATCTGTCAGTAGCTGTTTTGGGTTGTGTGCTCTCTGAACAAAACCTAGGCAAAAAAGTTTCATGAAGATCAATAATTGGTGTTTTGATGAGTCTGCAGTGACTGAGAAGACAGCATCTTGTAGAATAATTCTTATCAATCTCTAATTTTGGAAAGGAGCCCTTGAAGATCATGAAAAAACACAGCAGGTCCCCCTTTCACAAAAATCAATAACTTCTTTTTGAGTAGAATGGCATGCACATATTGCCTCAAGCTTTACAGACCAGGTGGTGCTGCCTCTCTGTCTATATAGAAATCACTTTGACTCAGCCAGTTGCGATATTTGCCTGGTCTTTTCAAACTTAATTGTAGAATTAAGCCGATATTTTCAATTAAGCAGGCTCAACAGTTTGGCATACACTACTTATAAATGTAATTTTGTGCTGCCAAAACCACTGAGCCTTTCATACATTTTGTAAATGTTCTACTGTGCAAGTCTTTACCTAAGACCAAAAATCCCCAACGCTAGTTCCCTTCCCAACTTTTATTCTCTATCCTCTTACACTAAAATTTAAACCCAGGAAGCCCTTATACTAGTTTCAGTACATTTTCATGACAAGGAGGGAGAACGCCTAAGATCTTTACTCAAACAAATACTAATTTAGTACCGGTGCTCTACAGAACTCACCATTCGAGACCTCAAAATGTTGACAAACATTTCTCTATATCGCCTAACAAGAAGAGGAACAACAGATATCTGAGGGGGATTTATCTCTCTTGATTAAAGTGACTTTACAAGTTACAACACAGAAAAGGGATCCCATAGGTGGGACCAGCAAATGAAACTGAACTTCCAATCCAATTTGAAATTACCTAACAAAGTGGAGCAGAAGGAATAATTAAGAAATTTTCAGTGTAATTCACAGAAATACAAAATCAAGTCTCTCCATTTATTTAAAACTTTACTTTAAAAAAGCTACAGCATTGCAAACAAGAGTGAAGCACTTCAGGGGTTAATTTTTTTTTTTTCTGAAAGAGCTAGCACCATTATTGCTGATACACTGTCTGTTTATACGTCATGCAAGAGTATATTTAGATTCCACCTTCTCCAGATACAAGAAAACCCAAAATCCCCTAATTATTTTCGAAGGTTATCTGTGCAATAAAACGTCAAAAAACTACTTGCTGCTGTTAATGACCTAATAAAATACCAGGATGAAATTTTGAGAAGGAACAAGACTAGATGGCATATTAAGGATCTATAGAATATACCCTGCATGTTTTAATAGTTGACCCTTAAAATGGCAACTTACATATCTGCTGTGTCATTGCCTTAGCAACAGACTAGACATGCTGAAATCTGACAGCAGGCTTTTCTAGCTGAAGCTATGGGTTTTAAGGGGAGGCTTTTTTAGCAATCAAAATCTTATTTATTATTCTAACAAAATATGGTATGTTTTAGGAGACTAACAGTGCAGCTTGAAGTACAAGAAGGACACATACTAGCTAGTACAGCCTTGGCCAGGGAATTAGCCTCTTCAGCAGGAAAAGCTGTTTCCAAACATGATCTAACGCACTTGAAAATTGTAAGCAGCCTGGAGTAGCTTCATGCAACAGCTTTGAAAGATGTCCTTACTTGAAAACATCCTTAATAGCCCATAGTTATTCTATCAATAGCACTCAGCTCTGAAGTACAGTTTTTCATGACAAAAACTAAGTGTCGAAAAAAGTTTTTCATTAGCTTTTTCATTGCTAACTGGTATTTTGTTTGAGTTTCTTTAAGGCTCGTTTTGCAATATCAGCTGAAAAACAATTTTATACAGGCCTCAAACTTGACAGTATCAGGCTCCTTTCAATTTGGTTTATTTTCATTGTACATATTCTATTGGTCTCTCAAATAAATACCTGTCAATGTATTTTAATTATATATATATATTATTGAAAGGGAAAAAATGTAATACAATCAACTGTTCCACAGCATGTCTTTGTGGGCTTGGTTACCAACATCTTTTGTTGTACTATGTAATGCAAAATGGCATCTGTCCTTACTTTCCAATTTTCTACCTAATGAGCATAATATTTCAGTTGGTAGGTATATTGTTCTCTTTTTTTATCTATTTTGCAGACATATTTTGTTGTATCGACTGTCTTGGCAGAGAATATTCTGTCACAGCAATCTGTTAAACAAAGAAGGAGCACCTATCCAGACAATAAAGGAAATGCTGTTTTAAAACTTTCAAAACAAATGTCAGGTTTTGTTGTGCTGTGGGGTATTTTAAACCAAGAAGTACACAGAACTTTTTCCTTTCTGTTGCAAATTAAACACATAATGGTGCAGCTTTTTGTTTCATTTTAATCAATACAGTCAAGGTTTGTCTAAAACACTTTGATAAGCAGATACTCCTCTTTTGAAAACTAGAATATTCCAAGCTTCTCATGTTGATTTGCAGCCTAATTTATAGCAGGTAACAACCATTTTTTGCCTTAAATCCCTTCATGGATCTCCACTAAAATCTCAGCTTTATCCAATACAACCACAACCAATAAAAAACAACCAACCTCAGAAAACAAACACAGAAGCACAAACAGGAAGATACAAAGACAAGCGGATAAAAGATTGTAATTTTTTAAGTTCTATACGAGCAACAAGAAAAATAGCTTTTTCTCCTCGGTCTGCCAGAGGTTTTCCAAGAAACTTGGGCATGTTACTTATCCCTTATAAGGAAATATTTAGGAAAAGCGAGAAAAACAATTATTCACCTCAGTTTAACCTGAAAATCAAGGCAATCTAGTCATAAAAGATTTGACTGTTTCTCAGGTACAGCCCCTAACACTGTAAGGGTTCCATCCAAGCTTCAGTAGAGAGAACTGAACTTTGTTATTTTAAAACATAGTAATAACCCTGAAGTCCCACAGGTTTTCTGTATCTAACCTTTCATGAACCACTTTTAAGAAACTGTCTACAAGAAATGTGACATTTTTCCAAGGGACTTAAATAAGAAAAGTATGACAACTTTGTAGAAGAGAGCAATTACAGGCATACCAATCAGGAACAGCAAGCTGGAAGGAGCAAGTAAGACACAGAGGAAGTCAACATATGAGGGAATCGAGGGGAGCTGAAAACAACAAATACAATTCTAACATAACTTGCAAGGAGGAGTTATGGAGATTAAATGGGATGTATTTTAACACTAAAGTAGAGATTCAGTTATGAGCTTTTAGACTGGAGAGAAAATGCTGCAAAAATTACACCAAAAAAAAAAAAACAACCAAAACTTTTACATATTCAGATACAAGCGTTCTTCATTTTATCCACACACCAAGCTGGCAAAAAAAATGGTGTTACTATTTGACAGCACATGAAGTAACTTCATGTCTGCATCCTAATCCTGAAACTGTGACAACCTTGAATTTACAAGAGAATCAGTACAGGGCAACTTTTGACAGACAAAAAAATGTATAAAAAAGTAATAGATATACAGTAAGACTGAAAGCAGAACTAATTACTGCAGTTGGGTGCTTCCTTGGTTAAATGCTAGGAGTTCTTTTAGTACAACCTCCTGCTAACAAAGGCTATCTTTCTAAGTGTGTCAGCTCCCATAAGACACTGCACCATGGAGGCTGAGAGCAGTATTTTATAGAGCTATTTTCTCATTGAAATCACCATCACTTGAAAGACCTCTTTGCCAAAGAGAGAGTGCACATTTCAGCTAAATGCTGAGCATACTTGGAGTGTCTGAGGAAGGAGCTGGGTGTGGAGCACCAGCAGTGCTGGGGGTCAGCTATTCCTGTGCCTGCTGTCAGCTGCTTCCCCTTCTCAGAGCCTCTCTACTCTACTTTCTCACCCAGCAGAACAGCCGGTCTTCCACAGAGCCAGCTGCTTGCCCTGGCTGCCTTTAACAGCTCCAGAAGCCACTGGGCTGCCAAAGGTAAGAAAGTGTCAATAGAGTTCACAGCGCTCATTCTCCACCCCTGACTTTGAGGCTGATACTCTCCTCAGGACACAAACATTATCTGCCAGGCTGGAGGACACTCCACCTATGTTCACCAGCTATCTCCACTTCTAGGCACCTTAGAAGACACCCTTTACACAGCTGAGAGGAAGTCCCTGCTTGCCTGGCACCAGGACCAAACACTGGACAAGCAGGAGGCAACAGCATTCTGGTCAAGTCTGCCAGGGCAAGCCTGTATCTGACACATGCCATGAGAGCTGAGGGTTCACGCAGAGCAGAGTATTCCTGGCTTGAAACATCTTGTCTGGAGGTGCCAGACATTATCAGCTACACAGAGCTGAATTTTTTGACCTTGGAGGGATGAAAAGCTGAGTCAGCCTTGCTGGGATTCAAAGTACTCAGGAGTCCGGATATTTGAAACCTGTCTTTCATGCACCAGACTGGAAGGGAAGAGATATCTGAATCGTTTTTTAATTTATTCCCAGACTCTTTTCCTCAGAACCAAAGCTTTTCTGAGGGCTTTTTAAAAATAAGAAAAATTTGCTTCAGAAAACCTCATTTTGATACTCAAAGGGATTTTTGTGATAACCCTTCTGACTTTATCCATACACATATATATGACCATAACAAACTAGTTGAAGGATTTATATTACACACTTTTAGCACTTTTTTCAATGGATATGAAGCTGGGATAGATACTTTCATTTTTAAATCTGCTGAAAATAAAGGATATGAAACTGAATATGAGAAAGCCAATACTCCATGGGTCTTTGTCCTAGAGCACCGATCAAACACCGTACATACCTGTGCAGCAAGCAAGGCACGGGTAGCCTGTAAGTACTGACAAAACAGAAAATGGCTATAGTAACAGCTTGTTAGGGTTAGAAACATAGCTGAGGTCTGCCTTGCCCTGTGCCAAAATCTGCAGAGGCTGAGAAGACCAAGATGGCAGCTGTTTTTTTAAGAGAATTCTGGATTATGAGAGTGATATCAGATATGATGCCCCTCCATTGCCACTTCCACCCACTGTATGTCCTGTTCCCTCACTAATCTAGTCTCCTTTTGGCTCTCCATCCAGCTGAGCTTTTCCATTGACTCCTTCCTTTCCTGTGGCAGGAAAGACTTGGCCCAGTCTAGGTGACTCATTATAGGGGTAACACATACAACTTTCTTCTTTTCTGCAGCTAGAATCTGCTTTAATGAGTGTCTGTTTTAATCAAAAAGGAAAAGCAAAAGCCACCTTTACCCCCTCCGGTCCACAGAAATGGTAGTATTCAGACATAAATTAGTCACAAGATGATTTCTTGATGTCATCTTTTCATTCATGTACCATTAATTTTGTCCCAGTAACACCAGTATAGTAGCTCATTACAAAATGTAAAGAAATTTCATTACAAAGCATGGGCCATGCTTGCAATACAAAATATAAATAAACTATTTCAGCAGAGAAACATGGCATCTTTTAATACACAAGATTTTTTTTTCTTTTAAAAGCAGCTCTGGAACTTCAGACATTCTGCCCCTCCCTGAATAGAGGAGCACTCATCAGAGACCAGGAAAAAAATCAAGCCCAGAATATTGTCAGTATTTCTTTCATGATGCAGCAGTGACTTTTACAGAAGGCTGCAAGTAGACTAGGACACGGCATGGGAAGGTTTTTAATTATTTCTAATTTCTCAATTATTTTGAAGGAAAGATTTTTACCAGCATTTTGGAAATGCCACCAATTCTAATCAATACCTGAGCACTTCTGATAAAGAGAACTCCTTTGACTAGACTTTCAAGGGATGAGTTCCTGAACACAGCTTCACTCCAGATCTGCCAGAGGTGGGAGGCACAGGACACCCATCCACTGTTCTACTGTAACGTGACCTACAAAAGATAAAGTTCAGAGCATAGGGTTCCCTCAACTCCTCTTTAGAGAAGAAAGAAAACTTCCTTTCATTGAGGACATGCTCTGATCCCCTCTAGGTGGGCTTTGCATTGTCGTATGGTGAAAAAAAAACCTACTAAGTGTTAAAATTGTACCAACTTCCATTGCTGTAGTCGAGTTTTGTCATCAGCTCCTACAGCTGCTTTGGGAAGAACCACGCTTCTGTTCCTCTCTGCATTGAGTGCTAAGCTATGTAAGAACTGCTTAACTGATGATATAATAAAACCCTTCTGAGCAAAGTAAAGATTAAACAGTAACATCCTTTCAGTTCACTTGTACACACCCATCTCCATCTCCACATCAGTATGATTCTGCATATACAGAAGAACTCTGGCCTTCAGATTAAATGTCCAAATTCAGCTACTTCAGGGAAGAATACATGTATTTACAAAACATATTGCCTTCAGTACTGGTGAATAAGGCCAGCTGTGGAACAAAGCTGAAAGCAACACAATTTTCACACTGTCAAATGCTGTCTCACTTGTACCAGTTATGAATCTGCCTCAACAACAAGCGAAATTGTATTATATCTTCAGTGTTTCCACATTTGGTCATGCTCTGACTCATCAGTCAGGCTTGCTCTTCATAGTAAGACCCTCTTCATCAATCCATACTTTTCCATATCCTCACATTCAGGTCTCAGTGCAACACTTGAGCCCATACAAAAATTAACAGGAAGCATTATATAATCAAAGAATTCAGCAGGAGTCAGAATTAGCCAAGATTACCAAGAATCAAGTAGTGTCATCACAGGTCCATTATTAGCAGGTGTTTCCCAGGGCAAACAATGCTGTGAGAAGTGTGAGAAACAGAGAGCAACAGGAAGTTTTTAAAAAAGTATTTATAAAACAACATGGTTTGTATTCTGTTTGTATTCTTATTATTAGGGTAAAAAAATTAAAATCTTCACTGAGGGCTTCATAGCTGGTCACATCTCCATTAATACCATCAAAAGTTGTTCTTTTTCACCCAGTATGTTTCCCCTAAGTTTTATTTTTAATCTGAGAAATTCTAGTTGTAATCAATTCACTTGAAAAATCTAAGAAAATACATTTATTATTATAATTGATGGTAATAAAAGCATAATATTTAAACCAGACATGTCTTACATACACATCTTACTAACTGTTCTTTTATGATCCCTGAAGCTGTGAGCTGAAGGCATTGCACACCAGCTCTCTTCCCACCTTTAATTCTGACACTAGGCAGACATCAGCTGTCCCGCCCTACCCCCATCCTCCTGCTAACTCATCCCTTCCGAGTTTGCCTGATGGGAACACAGCAAGTGCAGGAGACCACTACTTTCATGCTGTAAAATGCATCACAAATAAATAAAACAACATCATTCTAATATTAATTCACAGTCATTCACTTTGTGTTTTGCAGTAGGGAAAAAACCCGACACATGTACCCAGACCATGCTGGAAAAAGCTTATATGATTCTGTACAGACTGTCTAATTAAGATATAAGAGCTCTATTCCAGCTTGTGCCAGACAAGACCATCACACACACCCCTATGAATAGTAGTCAGATCTCATTATATTTATTACCTTATCAAATATAAGGGACTAAACCCCACAATAAATATAGATATCACTACAAAATTAGTGGTTGTTTTTTCTTGCTGCACTTTTGAAATATAAACTACATGGGAGAATAGAGCCAGAGACCACTCCCTAATTCCTAGTGGACATATTGATCAATTAAAATGACATGTGTCTGGTCTTTTCTTTCCTTCTAATAGCAAGCAGCTGAAAGACTGAATCTTTCAAACATGCAAAATCAAACAATTATTGTTGTTATATATCATCCAACAAGATTAACTTGAAGTTAAGCAAAATAAACCTAGCCTCCAGAAGCAAGACCTTAATACAACATAAACAAATATTGGACCTTGTAAAGAATTACTTAATACTATAGACATGACTTTAACCAGATTTCTAAATATAAAAGATAGATGTTTTCTTCCCAAGATAGAGGTGGAAGCCTTTTAAATTATTCCTATTATTTTATTCATAGCAAACCCTCTCAGGATGCTTGAATCTTTGGCTACACCTTTTACTGCAGTTGCAGCAGTAAAAAAAAGCTTGTTTTCTTTTCAGTAAAAGATCTAAAATTTGCTAAATTCATATGACAGTTTAAAAAACAGAGTCAAAGAAAGTAAAACAGTGAAAGAGCTAAATGCTACTCTACTTTCAAAATATTTGGTTATTGTTTGACGATTACAGCTATGTTTTGCTTTTTTAAGAATACCAGTAGAAACAGGACAGTACTGAACCATGTTTAAAATCAATACTGTTCCAGTTGCTTGTTCAGCACTGGTTTGCACAGTATTTTCTGTATGATCATGCTATGGAAGGCCGATGAAAGTAAATAGGTGATATTCATGGTATTGAGATAAAATAGGTTCAAAGAGGAGCTAAATATAATAGGAATGCTTAAATGAAGAGACAGGGAAAGGAATAAGCTATGTTTATGGCATTAGAATAGAAAACAGCTATTCTTTCCTTTTAAGCAAATCAGACAGTAGCTGCTTTAATTGGATTGTGAAATTTAAATATATCCTCTTCAAATATTCAGGCAATTATCACAAATGCAAAGGCAAGTCTAAACATTCAGACTGAATGCATTTTCTGTAGGCCTTTGTCTTAGCCTGTCTGCCTGAAAAATAATATTAAGCATGCAGCATCTTTCTTCAAAATGATTTTTACAAGGCAAAACCCACACACTTACATTAGGAAAACCTTATAAAACAGGAAAAAATAACACTGCAATTAAGAACAGCACAATATTTTGCAACTTACCATGTCCTGTTCAAATCATCCTCTTTTGATGTTTACGGCACATCTGTAAGATGCAATACTAGGAGGTGCCTTGTGTGACCTGCTGCATGATGCTGTGACATCAGTTCAGATGATGCAGCTCATTATGGGAAAAGACTGCTGTTGCCATGGCAACTGAGATGTGATACGAATCCTTACTGCATTTCCAGGGGAGTCTGAGACAATACGGAAGCCCTTTAAAGAAACAGACAAAATGCAAACAGGCTTTTAAAGTACAGTGCCACAGATTTTAAAGTCCATGTTACTACATGCCTGTTATTAAGAAATATTTTAAACAAATTATTCCTACATGGTGATACAGAATTGAGGTGTATGAGCCATAAATTATTTCTATATTTAAAACTTAATATCCTGTGTGTCAATTTAAGAACAAATTTCATAAGTCAAATTTGGTTATCATGTAAGGGAACCTTACTTAAAATAAAGTCAGTAGCATGATTTTAACACTAAGGCTCTAAAGACAGTAATTATTGAACAGTATTTTAAGAAATATATATTTTCACACTGCCCCACCCTGCTCCTACATCCAATCTGTCACTTAAAAGAAAAATCTTGTTGCTAGGGAAAAACACTTGATACTTCAAAATGAGCAGATTTCACACTGTTGAATGAATGACAATGAGTTTAAAAAAAAAATGGCGGGGGGTGGCTTTTTATTCAGGAGAGGGTAAGGAAGTTTCTAGCCAACCAAGTAAAAATCTCCTTATCATTTTTCAGCTGTAGGACAAACTGCACTGCCCTCTGCATGCTGAGTAGCCTGGCTTTCATACATCCGTCAGACAGACAGATGAGTGAAGATTTTGAAAGCTTCGGGCAAGCTGCTGCTAGTGCCCAGTAGCCCACACTGCTGCCAGCCTCCAGGTAGAATAGGAAGGCTGGCAAAGAAGAAAGCCCCTCCCCGTAACCTAAGTGAAAGCCTGGGGCTGGAGGCTGAGCCTGTAGATGTTACCTTCGGCACCAGGAACCTGCTCACATCCTCTGTTCAGAGCAGTGATGAGAGAAGCAAAGGCTATGCAAACAAGTACTAAAAGGAGCTGCCTGGAAATTAAAATTCGCAACTGAAGAACAACCAGCACATTTTTGGCCACTTGCCAGTTCTATTTGGATGAGAAAAGTTTCTGGCAAAAACTGCTTTCCCGAGCCATGAAAATCCCTTTCTACATGGTAGGAAAGAAAGTACACAAAAGGCTGGACCCTATACGCTTGATATGCTGAAGCCCAGAGTAAAACAAAAGCCCAACCTGAACCAAGAATCCCCAATGCCCTGAAGATGTCCAATAATGCCTGATGTGCATGTCACTGTCTAAAAGCCTTCATTCCAATAAACTTGAGCCTGTAAGTAAAAATTTTGATTATTGATTTCAGAAGAAACCATAGGAAATAATTACAGACTCTTAGCCATCACCCACCTTTGAAAGAAAGTAAACAGACTTTGATACCTTTTGATTAATGTATTAAATACAAAGTCTCTCCATAAATCTAGGAAATGCCATAGAATTTCTAATTAATGCTGTCTCGACATTGCGTGGTCTCATTTTTGACAGTTTCTCTCTTCTAGTATTAATCCTATGTCATCCCAAACAATACAACAAAGCTCTCAAACTGACTCAGTATCAAATCCAGCCTAGTGATCCATAATGAAGCATTACTCACAAAAGAGCTATAGCTCTAGATTTTTGAATGTTTAAAACTTCCTGACATCTCTGAGGATGTAATTCCCAATTTAGCAAAGGACAACATGACTGAAACATGATTTGTGTTGGACTGACATGAAAACTAAAGTATGTCATTGTAAGTTAGCAAAGTTTATGGTGTGCTGAATGCCATTCTGTTCAAAAAACGAGTTCCTGAAATTTTCCTTAAAGGAGATATTTCTATTTTGTTAATTACTATTTGATATAATTTCTACTACCTTTATTGCTATGGAAATGGAGTTGAAAAGAGGCAGTGAGCTTTCATTTTTTTTAGGAAAATTCAGAAACATCAGAAAAAAATTCAGAAACATCATTATGGCAAGCCAAGAGTCATAATCTAGTTGATACAAGGGCTCTGCCTCATGCCCATCAGCTTGGCCTTTGTTCCCAAGCACTGGGAAGTGACAGTGGTGGCGTAGGCACATCAGGGAAACACACCCTGGGCCAGCCCCACCACGGTGGGGGAGCAGTGCCCTCCAGACATCCGACTCCAGGCTCCTGCTCCAGACTCTCCAGAGGGCATCTGGCTGCATGTTACCTTCTTGTAATCTTCTCTAGCAGAGGTGAAGTAGCAGGATAGATAACATGGACATAGAGGAGCAGACATGGACAGGGAGGGAGGTCAGGTGAGAACAGGGGAAACATCAGGCCATTTTTTACAAAGACTTCTGCCTACTTACTGCTAACTACAGGCTGTATGAGTTTGTTTATTCACATATGCAAATGATAAGTTGAAGACAAAATTACAGTGTTTTTCCTGACTTTTGAATATTTGGTATTTTTTAAATATCAGTCTGTTGCTTATTTTTCCCAAAAATTATTTCTCATGAGCCAAGGCACATGTCAGATTGAGTGCAAGACAGCTACAACAGGAATGTCCCAAGCAGAGTGTAAACTAAGGATTTTTTGCACAGGTCTAATGGTACTATAGTGGCTTTACATGGAGCACTGCAACCACGAGATGCTAAAAGGAATTTCTGCCTTATGAATACAAAAGGTAGCACCCACAAACTTTGTAATCTCCTAATTAAATCTGCAGGTCTAGAGGAGGAGAGCTGGATCTAGCTGCTTTGGATCTTTTTTTTAAAAAGAAAAGAAAAAAAATGAAGCTTTTTTTACTCACCCAACCCAGGACTGACATATCTTCAAGATTTAAGCTTTAAAATTGCTTTCTATTCCTTATGATTCAATGGAACAGGAGGTGCAGAGAGAGAGCCCAATCTACTCTATTACTACACAAATACCTTGAACATTTTGAAGTATCACAAGTAGATTTCCAAGCCAAAAGCACAGGGCTTTGACTATAACTTTTTGCTATAAAATAGAAATATTTTATCCTACTTTCAACCATAGCAACTCAGGTTAATGATAGGCATAAATTACTAGTTTTAAATTCTTATTTTAATTACATTCTGCCTCTCCAACACATGTTGCGTCTTTCCTTTTCTCCACCTTGGGACCCCACAGTTGTTTAGAAAGGACTGATACTCACCTGAAAAGGAAGAGGTGTTTCATCTACCAGCTGCCATTGTTACCCCTCTTGGTCGGTTTATGTGCACAACTAACATTTGCACAATCCACAGGGTTTTCAGTAAGCAAGTCTTTACCATTCAAGTAGTCATGGCCTTAACTTTAAAAAGTTTTATTTCCTCTCAGTAAGACCAATAATAAGCCAGAGACTAACCTTGACATGATTTAGTTTCTACTTAATTATATTCAAGAAAATGAGTTAGGAGAAAAATCACAAACACAGCTAAAAAAGTGAAACATTATTGCAGACCTTTTCTCTGCATAACCCAGCTGTATACTTCTGTACTGTTTCCCCCTCGAAATCAAGAAAAGCAATTGCTTGCTTTTTGCCAGCTACCCTACCCAAACAGCCAAGAGAGAAAGGGGAAGTATGGTGAAGGACCAAAGGAAATGAGAATTGCAGATTCTGAATTACCTGTCAAATAAGCCAGAAACAGGCTTTAAATTAAAAATAAAATGCATAAAAAGCAAAATCACAATTTACTGAATGCTGATGCACATCAGCAATGTGTAAAAACACAACAAAAGAAACCTTGATTCTTATTCAGGGTTTTGTAATCCACTTCAAGAACGTGTGTCCCAGATTTAGCATGGAGTGCCTTAATTAAACAGCTATTTATACCTGGGTTTCTGTTCCACTGTTGACTTTGTCAGAAGGAAAGAGTAGGGCATACACATTGATGGCAACTCTATCCCATTTCTCTGGTGTATTAATGGAAATGGAAAGAGATATTAATCAAGGTCTTGTTGGGTCTATTGTATTGAATCCATCAACTGAATCTTGCATTGCAAACATGGGGGTTATGCACAGTCTTCCTTGCCTGAACTCATTAAACACCTGTGTCTACCTACATTGCTAGGTAGGGAATATTTTCCATTCTGTCACCAAGGTCATCTGAGCCTCTATTCCTACAGTAAGGGAGACTAAGCATGGGAGCTGCTCTTATGGTGCAAAATTGAACCCCATATGAAGTAGAAAAAGCGGTAATGCTCCCACAACTGTACAACTCAAAGACACTAGTCAGAGCCATACATCCGTTTAAATTTGGAGCTTCTCATTTGTACTAACTCATTATGTAGAGAAGTCCCTGGTTACATGATGAACACATTCACACTTGTTATTACAGCCTGAAGGGGATCTGGGTCACTGTTTTCCTATCTGCATCTGGGTCTCTAGAGAGGCATGAGATTAAAAGGCTGAAAACTCAGTTTCCTAAGTGGGACTGCCTTGCTTCATTTCTTAGAAGATTAATAAATTAGTAACTAGTAATGCATTTTTCTTCTTCTCTCCCTGTAACATGAATGCATCTAGTGCTAATATCCAACAATCAGTCTATTCAGAAACACCTTCACAAGCTATTTTTTTAAAATGTCAAGAACACAAAGACAGTAGTAACTCTACAACCGGAAAAATCACCCATATTCTACACCCATATGGTAGAATAAAATCTTTCCATTCCAGCATAATCCTTGAACATGACTCAGGGTATTGTGCTAGAAAGCAAGGCAACGTCCTCATTTCCAACACACTGAAAGATGACAGCAGGGGTTTGAGTAATAGGACACTTCCATCAGCCACCAGTGAGCTGCGATCCTCAGATGGAGAAACACAAACTCCAGGTGTTTTGGTCTAGCTCTGGACCAAATGCTATGTTGTTAGAACACTCCAGGGATACAATATTGTGATATTAGTGTATTTGTTTTCCTTCGGTCTCATGCTTTCAACCACCCAAGAAGTATATTATTAATGCAGTAAGAAAATGCCCTAGAAGGTCTTTTGCTTATTAAAGTAACGTTTATATGAAAAAAAATGGCTTGAGATTTTTCTCCTTATGTTCTTAAATGCAACCTATATGCAATATAAAGCCCACTCACTTCTAATAATAAAATTTAAGCTTTCCCAGATCAAGTTGTAAATCTTGCCTCCAAAATTTCTGCCTACTCCATCCTTTAGTATAATAGGCAGCACCAGAAGTCGCAGTCTTGCTTTTGCCTCTGTTACAACCATGTCTGTTGAATAATATATTTCATTGGATGCACATTTCCATATTTTCTGAACTTGTTTCTCATGTTTCTTCTCCACTTATACCAGTCTTAATCACAGCTGAGACTTGATCATTTCATGTCTTGAAAACTGCAAAATCCTTCTCTCCAAACACCAAAGATCAGTTTTATCCTTCTCCATTCAGGATATTACCAGTAAGCTCATATTTCTGGCTCATTTTGCAGTGACCTTTAAATCCCTAAGCATTAAATTAAATATAATTAATTCTATTTTTACTTCAAACACTCTGGAAAACTCTGCATAGTTTCATCTTCCTGTTCCTACAGAACTAACTGCTTTTTGCTCTGCCAGTAACTTTGCAACCTATCCATCCTAGAAGCACTTCATTTTCCACTTCCTCCTGCCATCAAGAAAAATGCCCAAAAAAATTTAAAAAAAAAATTCTTCACGCTCATAAACCATTCTACTAATACTGCTTTGCACAGTTTTGAGTTGTAAAGAAATAGGAAAACAACAACCCAACTAGCATCACTGATTGACTTCCATGCTATTCTAGACCAATGTGTTCTAAACATCTATTTTGCTTCCTCCACCTCAGCCCCCTCCACTCATCCTGTGATACTCCTCCCCGCTTCCCTCACATGTTCACTCTGTATTACACTTCAGGAGCAACAGGCTAATGGCATAAATTTAAGGCATGCAGAGACTCAAAATTCTATAGGAAAAGATGAATCATAATTTGGCTTCATTCTGCTGGATTTACAGCTATTTTCTCTGGAACTGGCTGGTTTAAAGTTAGCTGAGCGTTCTAGTATTAGGTTAAAACTTCAGTTTAGCTTAAAGATAAGTCATCTACCGTACATATACCTACAGAGGTTAAACACACCGTGGTTGCCCACTGTAATTAGAGTAGGGATCTATTTCCAGGATCTGAAGGTGAGTCATTTAACAAAAACAAACAAACAAACAAAAGAAAAAATTGGTCTTGTCTGGATAGAGCCAATGATTTTAAGAGCTTCTATTTACAACACAGCTGCTTTAATTTTTCATAATTTCTTTTTAAAAACACAGTTCAATATTCAGTGGATCCAAATCAGTACTTAAGCACAGTGTCTGGCTATTACTGTAATGTAATACAGAATTATAAGTGTAAAAAAAAAGAAAGGATGAAAAACCACAGCATGGAGAACACAGCAAGAAATACCAGAAAACTTCTGATCTTCCTAGGCAAGGCACTAAACCCCACTATATAGATGAAACACTGGCAGAAAACAACTCATATTTTTAAGAAGTAAATGTTATGTGCCAGTTTGGCAGTCCTAAAGAAAGACAACTTAAGAATGGAGCACAGAGTCCACCAGCACATTACAAGCCCTACTTGGCATATTACCACCTCAAGTTATTTTGTGTGGCAGACACTTCTATAAGGAGAATAAATAATTCCATATTCCAATCATTACCCTATTTGCCGAAATCACCCAGATGCTGGGATGTACTAAATTATGCAAGGAGGCAAAACTTTATTTAAAAAAAAAAAAAACTGTGGCTCCTCATTTACTTCATCTTGGCTGTTGGTATCAAACAACAACCAATGCCATTTACTAACATGCGAAGAGAGTGGATGCTAAGGTGAATATAGAGAGGCAATGATACAAATAGTGCCTCAGCTCTGATGGGCAGAGGATATTTGTCCAACATCCAAAAGATAGTTAAAGCCCATTCTGATGTGAGGATGTTTGTAATATAAAATTTAGTCTAAAAGTAATTATCTCTGGCTATGCTTAGAGTCCATACAAATATTTTGGGCTGTAGAGACAATAAAAACAGTTGAGCAGATGTAACATTACCACCCCTAGCATCACACAGATTTAATGTTCCAGTAAATATGGGTGTATTGCAGATCACACTGCTCTGAAAATTAGTTTTTTAGATGGAGATGGCACACTGAGCCCCAAATCTGCCCCTCCCCTGCCTGCCTAAATGAAACCAGTGTCCATATAACAAAAACAACAACAACAAAATCCCAACAAAAACAGCTTTTCACACCTGGGCCCCTCCCAGCTCCTCCTTTCCCTCAGTTCCCACACCCATTTGATCCACCTCTTTGTGGTGTCCCAACCAACAGGTGCTAAATCTGGTCATCAAGACAGTACAGGAAGCAGGAGCTTCTTGCAGCTGTTGCAGTTTCAACAGGGCCTCATAATGTAAAGTTTGACCTTAGAGCATAGGTTGAGTAGACTTCTTGCCAGAAAGTGGCTGCAGGTGCTCGCATTGAATGTGTTTGGTAACCCACAGGAAATGTTCTGGCTGGGCTGTACCTGGTTTTACCAGAATTTCCTTCAAAGTAGTGAAGCTGCTGGGAGTTTGAAAAGAAAAGGCCCAAGCTGTGCCAGGGAACAAGGGCTGAACAGCCCTCTGGTTTTTAAGTGTGTTTTCTTTGAACAAGAAGGGAGATGGGCGTGTTCACAGGACAATGCAAATCAACTTATGACAAATTTCAGTCACAGAGTGAATTTACCCATCCTCTCAGATGGCCAGTCAGTCAGTGAATATGTATTTGAAACAAACTGAGGGACTGAAATCTTAATCAAACAGGGTTGAAATCTGAAAACCTGGGTGCAGAATGCCGACTGCCACTTGGGCAGACCCCTCTCTCCAGGGCCAGATGTGCTGGCAGTGCTCAACAGCAACACTTGATCCTACCATGGTACTGTGGCCCCAGTAGAACCAAAACATCGAGAGGCAGAATTGTCCCCATGACACATTGAATGCCATGGTCCCCCCAGACACAGAAGAAATGTCAGGGAAATGTCAAGCCACCCGGGTGTTTTTCAAAAGTCAAACTAAATCTGGATTAGTTGATCCTCCTTCATGAGCTTCAATTAGCTTTCTGGATCAAAGCAGGAGCGTGTTTTCAAAACAACTTTCCCAATCATCCACATTTATTGTACTTGCATTCCAACCACTGAGCAGTCTCCGAGGACATCGACAGCATTCCTTTCTCATGACTTTAAACCAGAAGATGAACTCCATGAGTGCGCCCAGTGCACTCCAGCTTCTAAGAGGTATTTAATCCTGGGAACTAGACATGGTTTAGTCTGTAGTGACCCCCTGCAATGTTTCTAGTGCAGGCCTTCTGTCCCCAGAGTCTGCTGTTTTGTTCCAAAGCTCTTCTCTCACTGAGTAGGCATGGCTTGCTTGGAGCAGCACTGCCACTGAAGAAAGGTTTTGTCACCAGGCTGACTTTCTGGGCTCCCTGCCATGCACCTTCCCTGTTAACAGCTCCAGGAATAGCTGGCTATGAACCAGTATTATTAGCTGCTGAATTAAAACAACTGTATGGCCTCAAAATCTGACTTCTCCCTGAAGACAGCACAGCTGCATTCACACAACCAAGCATGTGATCTAATCAGTCCTAATAGAACTCTGCATCATTGCCTCTTCCCCTTGCACTCTTACAGCAAAACCACATTTTTCCCTCCTCCTATTTCAGGCTCTCTTTATACCACAGCCATCTCACCATATCTCTTCTTTGCCTTCATCCTCCCCTAACAAATTACCTGTATCATGCAACCTCCATGTGCTCTTGGTCTTCAAAATCTCTCAGGACCACAATTCACATATGTTGGTAGAATTTATCAGAGGTTACCGGCCACAGCCTCTGAAGGCTGAGTTCTCCCTTGGTCCGCTTGTGCCTCAGCAGTCCTTGGTATATCAGGGCTGACACTGCCTCATGCCCCCATAATCCCTACAGCCGTCCAGCCAGGCCTTTGCCAGCCAGGAACAGGCATCTGTGCTTTGGATGGTAGATAGAAAAAAGATCTTACTATTGCAAGACTTGATTCCACAATTTTCCATTTAAAAGAAATTATAAAATGCTGCTGCCCTGATTCAGTTGTTCATTTTCCACCAAAAAAATAAAGATAAATCATAATCTTTCCTTCCTAGTCCCTTAACTTTCAGCAGTGCAGTTCCACACCTTCCCTCACACTAATGAAACTTGTCAGATAATTTCATCAGCCCATTTAACTCACTAGTTCAGCAGAAAATGATCCAATTTTTGCTAGGTTTGTATCCTGCCAAATTAGTAAAATAAATTGACTGACTGAGGCTGAACAGTTGAGTCTGTGGCACTCCCACATTTAGGAAAAGTATGCTGATAGGTGGTTTCACCTCTCCCTCCAAACTGCATATTTCCCTGGCATATTTTTTCTGGGCTTGGTGAGGCAGGGTTCATACCTCAGAGAGTGCTTGATTCTGGATCAGGGCTGGTGATGACAGAAGACAGCCTGACATTTTCTTCAGGTCAGTTACATAACACTTGTGTGTATCGGTCCTTCTTTGTGCTTGACCTCCCCATCACCTGAGGGGCTTATACCTCCTATTGACCAAACATCATCAGAGCTTATGTCTCTGTGTCCTTCTTTTCATACTGTGCTTATATTGGATTTGTCTTTTTCATGGGCTTTCTGAAACACTTGTCTACCCTCACTACAGTATACAAACAAAGATTTATTTGTTCAACTCAGAGACACCATCTCATTTTCTATGTAAGGTAGGTCAGCTTTATTTAGCATGTTGTTCCTCCATCCTGCTTTATTCTCATTCTGTAGACAGCCATAGGCTATCATTCATTGTATGAATTCAAGGGGCAGAATGATTAAATTTACTTGTGAAGCTTTCTATACTTCTGACTGGGTACCTGAAAGCTTCACAAAACCAAACTCCTTCATGCTCACAAAATCCCTATAATGGCAGAGGTTTTAATCCTGCTTTCAGGAAGATAAACAAAGGCATACAAAGATTAAAAATAAAAGTATGACAAATATTGTGTGTCTGACCTGAGATTTGACTTTTCAAGAGCACATGGCTTCCTACAGCATGTTTTCTATTCAAAGCCCAGCAGCTGTTGATTTCGGTTTCAGCCATGAGCACCGGGAAAGCCAGTTCCTGGGTTTCAAGTCAGGATCAAGAAAACAAATATCAATGTGACAAAAGTTCAGCCTAAAGAAACTGGTCAACATCCTACAGAAACTTTGTAGTAGAAACGGAAACACAGGCAAGGACCATTCTGAACTCGATGACCTAATTTATGAGCTTTTTAAAAACCTTTCTGTACTTGCTGCATGCTTTCAACTTCTGCTACAGAGGAATGATGGATACTACAGAAATCTTCTCCTGTCCTTTTCTGCTTTTACTCATTTATCCCAGATCCTTCCCATGCAGGCATTTTGAGGGGAGCAGATAAAAGACGAGCATTATAATTACAGACCATATTAGAAAGCATTCACACAAAAGGACCAGTTAAATGTTAATTCTAGTGTTGTCTGTCTTAGCCAAGGCAAGCAGCCAGATCCTAACAGGGAGCTATAAAACAGGTTTTTTGAACAACATATGTATTTTTTGTGGTTTATCCTACGTGAGGTAAATCCATATCCATATTTCTAATTTACCTTGAAATAAAAGTTCTATGTCATGTGCAATGTAGGTTCAATGCAGGTACATGCATAAGAGCTACAAACCAAGGCCAAAGAGCAGACACAGTCTGGCCATCAAGTGAAGCTAAACTTTGATGCTGTGAAACAGGAAGAGGACTGATTTACAGTATAAGTGACTTTTCTTTAGTAATCTTTGGATTATCAATATATAATAAATCAGAAGACATTTTCATATGAAGAATATTAGGTGATAATAAATAGAACTGCTGGCTGCCAGCAAAGGGAACAATTCATCATTTTATAACGTGTGGTTAGTTAATACATAACTGGCTATCTCAATACCTTGAAAATCATAAATCTACGCAGAGTCTGTGTTTCTACTTAAAGCTTTCAGTTCTGAATG
This sequence comes from Falcunculus frontatus, assembly GCA_013398115.1. NCBI lineage: Eukaryota > Metazoa > Chordata > Aves > Passeriformes > Falcunculus > Falcunculus frontatus. Next base: position 300,032 of record VZRV01001942.1, read on the forward strand.
TGCATTTACCAGACAAGATAATTATCAGCTTGTGATTAAAAACAAAATCTAGATCTCACATGACTCCTGGAAAATTCCATTAAAAAAATTGGTTTACTGTCTGGTTTAAGTTGATTAATATTCTCTGCACAGATTAATCTTCTAGTTAGTAAGAATATATGCTTTATTATATCAAGACATAAAAGAATAGAAATCAGTTATATCGTGTATTTTTACAATAGGAATAGTTGAAATGCAAACGAAACAAAAAAAAAGCCCAGCCTCAAATTTTCTGCGTCTGCCTCTTCATGATAATGATCTAAAAACTAAAAGTGACATTAATGATCTAAAAGACCAAAAGTGACATTTTACTTGTACATTGTTCCTCCAAAGGCCAGAATTCACTTCAGCAAAGGAAAACAAATGCCTGTGTTCCTCTTCAACAGTCAGCAAAATGACCACAGGCTTTCAACCCTATGCAGTGCTTTTGCCTTATGACTTTAGGGCACATCCCTGCTTCCTGTCCTTAGAAACAGCTACAGATTTAATCCACTTAGTCATCATTCAGTGACTCAGTTACTGCCACCTTTTGGCATCTGACCTTGATAGCTTTAGACTGAAACTAAAGCCATTTTTTGTTGACACTTTGCCTGCATGGCTCTCTGCATTCCTCTGCTTTCTCACAAGTGTAAATTATTTGCTTTAATTTCTGTTTCTTCCTAACACAACACTACCACAGCAATCTCTTCTCATTTCCATCTCCAAACCAGTTTAAGGCACAAAACTTCCTCATCCTTAAAACTGCTCCAGAACGAACAGCTTATTAGCATTCATTTGTTTGGCAGAGACCCTCATAAGCTCTGAAGAACTTTTTCACAATTTCAAAGAAATCTCGTCTTAAGACTCCCTTATGTTTTTTCTAGGCATTGTGCAGGTCATCAGGCAGAGGTATCAAGGTACCTGCAGCCCATCAAGCTGATCAGTACTAGAAGAGAAGTTGGAAAAGGACATATTTCTCATTAGGCCAACTTTACAAAGCTGGAAAATTAGTCTTTCTTTATAAACATAAACAAAGAATTTCAAATATATGCACGAGCTAGAAAAAAAAGCTTTCAAAAAACCCCCGTAGCTCAATGTATAAGAGGAAAATGGAGCTGGTACTTAAGAGCAGACAAGGGTGCAGGAGAGAAGCAATACAGTGATTCTTTCCAATAGGAAAGAGAAAAGTGGATAAATATAATATATGGGACAAGAAGGAATAGCTAGTGGCGTGGATTAAAAATATAACATCAAATTAACATAACTTCAGAGTAGCACAAGACACCTATTTCAAAAAGTCATGATCAAGAGCTTTTCTGTAACTTAGAAAACCTCTATCCTTACGGGAGAAACAATCCCACCATAACTGGATCAATTTCGGAAAGATCCTATATAGACAGCTTCTTAAAAAGAAGCTATATGAGGAAACTGAGAGCTAAATATTTGCAGGCAGGCTGGAGACTGGCTACCTAAAGACACCAGTTCATAGGCACAGAAACAGTACATCATCAATCAAAAATACTATCCATGTGGATTTCCAAAAGCTACTCAACAAAGTGGCTCACCATAGGCTCCCAAGAATAATAAACAGCCTGGAAACAAAAAGGAATTTTTACATGAAACATATGAAAGAGAGGGTAGAAGAAAAGGGTTTGTACAGTAGAGAGGTCACCAGGGGGTTTCTGACAGTAGGTGAGGTGGGGTGGTGTGCTGGTAATTCTGAGTCATTCAGTCTGGTAAGGACAAGGGCTGCCTCTGAAAAAGCAGACAGAGGAGTTACACAAGTAAGTGGTGATGCATTAAAATGGCAGATAAATTTCAGTAGACAAAGTAGCACTGTGAAACAACATACCTAAGAAAAATTATCCTAATTTGCAAATACAGTGGTAAGTGCTGAGTTGTTCATTATGAATCAGGAATGAGATCTTGTGGACTTCATAAATAATTCACTGCAAACCCGAGCTCAGTGCTGCAGAAATAAAACAAACAAGCAAATAAAAACATAAAACAAACATAGAAACACCAACCAAACCAAATTAAACTGTTTACTTATTTCTGAGAGACTGGCACCAGCAAGTCACCAGCTCACCCTGCTCTAACAAGGGTATTGAAGCCAAACTCAGTGTCTCCTCTACTGGAAGGGAACCCACAGCTCATCTGTCTCTCCTCCTCAGCATGGAAATTCTGGTCACTTTTCTCCTTTGCTCCACAAGCAGGAAGAACACATATGATTCATAATTTCCTCATTCAAGTCTGGTATTTGCTGATGGTTCTGCTTGAAAGTGCTCAAATACTCTACCAACCACCCTTTTTAACCTGCTGAGGGAATAACTTCATTGGCATTCCACTGGAGATCCTTTGCTGGCTCCCAGCAGTTAGAACTGATTGTCCTGTTCTTCAATAAAATTAAACCTTGAATGTATTTTAAAATGTCTGTTCAGAAACTCTCCCTATTAGAGAGGTTATTTTAAATATATGTCAATCATATTAGTGCAATTTGGAATAAAAGAGTAGTTTGTATAATTGTCTGTCACCTATCTTTTCCTAAATACTAATTGCTTACTGTTGTTATTAAAATTGCAAGAATATTTGACTTCTCAGATATTTGGTGAAATTTTTTTCAGAAGTCTGCATTTAACAAGGTGCTCTTTCAAATCTCTAATCGAATCAGTAGCAGAACACACAACTACCAAAATGTTTGCCTCTTCAACTCTTGTAACTTTTGTATCCTGAAGATGTATACAGACACTGAAAAGATGCCAAAGGGAAGAAAGAGTTTGTGTTTCCCTACCTGAAGAAAGCTGTTTGGTGCAGTAAAATTTAAATATGTTCAGTTATAATGCAAAGGGATAACTTCAGCATCCATAAAGCAGCATAATTTAATGAAAAATCCTCAAATAAGCTAGACTTTCCCAAAAAGCTTGGTTGCTCTGGAACATAGATAGAGGGTTATATATTTACTGTAAAGTACATGAGAGAAAAATTATTGTAAAATGGAAAGAGATAGAAATCCATAGGTCCCATATCCCAAGGCAATGCATGACAATACTAAGCTTTCAAACTTCCAAAAATTTATTTTCCAGATGTATTTTTGTAAGATATAAAAATCACTGAATGTTATCTACAGGGCATTTCAGAAACGCTGAAAGAGAAGAGAGAGCTATTCCGGGAATCCTCTGTAAATGTTATGTCAGAATTTTGAGAGAGATATCCCAGAAGTAGCTCTGGGCACATCACTGATGTTATTTCCTGGCTAGTTAAGGATATATGCTCTCTCCCAATGGGATGAGTGATGTGGTATGTTTAACCAGGCCTTGCCAGGAAAATGAAAATGCATGCCCATTTCAATACATCATCATCTCTTCTTGGAAATATGCTTAGTCACCATCCAAATTTGCACTAAAGCAACAGATTAGCACAGGAGTATGAACACTTTGAATCTTCAGAACATTCCGATGTAGTGTGGGTTTCCACTCCATCTACCTTTTCCATAGCTACTCATCTCTGAAAGTAGCAACACTAATGTTCTTTTCTTTCCTTTGTCTTATTTTATAAGGAGATCAAAATGTAAATTAAAAAAATAAATAAATTAAATCCATAAAAGCAGGTGTGCTTGAGTAATCTTACTGCAAGGCAAGAACAGACATGCATGTTACTCCTGCAGAAGACACAACTTGACTGTGAAAGATGAGAACTGAATTCTTCCTTTACACTGCGTCATATCTCTCCAAGATTTTGCAGCTCATGGCTGCAGAGGATGGATCAATCATAAAAATGATAGTTGGCGAGAACTTCAGGGGGTGTTTGGTCCAGCTCATGGTTTGAATAATGTTGGGCTGTTGCCAGCACCAAATCAGGTCAGCCACAGCTTTTCCTGCCAAATCTTGAAACCATCGAAGGATGGAGCTGTCCCAGTCCCTGCGTAACCTGCTCCAGCACTACTCCACCCTCCTAGTGAAGAAGCTGTATTTGTTTGGGGTTTGTTTTGTCTAGATGGGAGTGGAAAGTACAGAAATGACAGGACACCTTAAAAAAAACCCCACACTATATATGCTGCATATCCTGATGGTAGTGGCCTAATCTGACTTGATGTGAACGGGGAAACAGCAGTGAGAACTCACAACAGCAGTGACCATATGAAGTACCAGTGCCCTGATGGAACAGTGAAAAGCAGCATGGTAGCTAACAGTGGGAGGAAGGAGTGCAATTTCCTTTCTGCCTTTCTTGCAAAGCTGCCCCTGTAAAAAAAAAAAAGAGAACCTTCCCCTTTGTTACACAGTTACACAGCCCCCCACTTGATATTCTTGAAAGCAGTCTGCCTCAACGAGATAGGGTTAAAACAGTAGCTGACATAGAAAGGATCCCAGTTCTGGACCCTCTGAGCTACTATGGGTCATGCAGGGTTTTGACTAAAATGCCTCAAGAACCTGAAATCAGATTTAGGCTACGGTGGTTCAGCAGTAGTGGCCTAGGGTGAAATTAAAAATTATCATGGGCTGACGACTAGAAGGAGGCAGGGTTTAACAGCACGAATCTTTGGCAGTATTCGAATGCAATGGGGAAATGTGTATGTCTAAATTCACCATTATTTCAAATATTTGTTCACTGCTCCTTTGTTTTCTTTTCTAGATTCGAAACCAGTCTGACAATCAAGTCTCCCTAGATACTGTTCCCTGAGCCTTGGACACAGGAGTGTCAGCCTGATTCATGCTGCCTCCAGCCCTCTGAGGGTTTCCTGGTTCAGAGAGACCAAGCAGCTCCATTCTGACAGTTTCAATGGGAGGTGTCAGCCTGTTCCCAGTGCTTTCAAAAGACATCCCATCGTTTCGTGAGTCATATCACTGTGTGGAGCCTCTGAGATAATAAGACTATGAACATCATCTCACAATGCCATTTGACTCAAAGACAGAGAAACATAAGTGCATTCTCTTCTACACAGATTTTGCAGGGGAAGTAGGGAAAAGCTTGCTGTCTGTAAGAGTTTTCTTAGCTTCATTTGCAAAAGGTTGGATGCTACTAGCAGGGGACAAGATGGAACTGGTCAGCCACAGATTGCACATCTCAATACAGCTTAGCTCTGCTTTAAGCTTCTGCACAGAAGAGTGAAAGAGTCACCATGGGATGTGAGACCTGCTAAAGCTTACTAAGGGCATTAGATTGAAATATTTGCAATAAATCCATCTCAGTTCAATTGAAATTTTTTCCTCCTGTTGATTTTTTTTGAAATTTTTCCTCTTGTCACCAAATTGAATGAATCTGTGGGACCACCTGAGTGTAGATTTTAGCCTACACAGGTAGGATAACTCACCTACAGCTTACCACGATGCAGCAGAACATGACAGTCATTGAGATGAAATTGATCTGCAACAAAAAACTTGTCAAGTCCTCCACTGCAGGTTGACTTGACTATTTAGAATCCTAAACGGCACTGAAAACTCTTTACACTTGAGCTTTTACTTCAGAAAAGAAGTTAAAACCTAGCAGTGGTCCAAAATTGTGACCCATAGTTTCAACTAACCACCACTTTATCTGACTCTTCAGAATAGCATTTCTGAGTTGTACTGTGAAACAGCTTTTATATATATAGGTATAAATAATATAGATATAGATACAGATATAGATACAGATCTAGATCTAGATATAGATGATATAGATATAGATATAGATATAGATATAGATATAGATATAGATATAGATATAGATATAGATATAGATATAGATATAGATATAGATATAGATATAGATATAGATATAGATATAGATATAGATATANCATTTCTGAGTTGTACTGTGAAACAGCTTTTATATATATAGGTATAAATAATATAGATATAGATACAGATATAGATACAGATCTAGATCTAGATATAGATGATATAGATATAGATATAGATATAGATATAGATATAGATATAGATATAGATATAGATATAGATACTATACGTGTATATATATGTCTCAAAAGGTTTTATTCAGTAGCTACTATTTCATTTAATTCAGCCACTGCCCTCCAGGCTCAATCATATTCTGGTATTTCACCTCTTCACATATGGGGAAACCAATAAACCCCAAACCTGCAGTATGTTCTCTCAAGGAAGAATGTCTTGCCCTCTGAAAATAAAAAAGAAAAGAGTGAAGGTGATTGAAGAGATGAAAACATTTTTCTACCTCTCCTAGACTGCTCTACATAAGGTGGATATTAAAATTCTCAGAGTTTACAGATCATATGTTATATAAGAGCAACAAATTACTTTAATTGGCTCAAGTGTGAATTTTGAATGCATGGAATTCTTTATTTGTGGGTGTTTAAATGTGACATAGAATTTATTTTTCACATTAAAAGGCCACTTGTTCTAATTAATTCTTTAAATTAAAGATAACATTGTAAAAACTTTTTAGCAGGAGTAAACAGAGAAAATAATAACTCACCTTTTGTGAATTTCCTAAGTATTTTTTAAGTATTACGCTGAGCTTTGCACAGTACTGAATTAAGACTCAACTCTGCTGACTCAGAAGATGCCTAGAGCCCATTTTCTTCAGTGATAACCTGCATTTATTTACATAGACAAAACAAAAATTCTCTTCTGGTGACACAAGCACCAAGGAAGAGGTTGCTACCTCTCTTGAGGCAGTTTCCTTCTTTGTAAAATTATCTTTGCCTGAGGCAACTGGGCAGGGACTGCCCAGAATTTTTGACTATAGATTCAACGAGTAAAAAACAGGTTATTTTTTTCTTTCTGAAGCACAGATAACTACCTCAATATCACTGTCTACACAGAACTAACCTGGGTCTCAGCTTATTTATTTATGCCTCAAAGGAAGAAATATTCCAGAGCTGATAAAACTTGCTGCAGGCTATAACATAAAGCCAGTCCCTCTGGGGAAGTGGGAATTCCCTTGTTCTCCAGGTTTTATGCCTGCTTCCCTCATAAAGTCCCCTCCAAATCTCTTTGCAATCTCAACTTGCCAGGGCTCAGCCAACACAGAAAGAGCATCCAGGTACTTACCTCAGAACTGATCCTCCACAGCACAATGGAATAAGTATGATTAATTAACAGTCACAGCAATTAAGGCCATTTCATGTCGTGATACTCATTCTCAGGAGAAAGAAAAACCTACGTGATTTCTGCTGACTAAGGGCCAAGATTGCCAGGACTACACTGAAGGATTTAACACAGCAGCTTACAACACAACAAATCTCCCTCCTCTCTGCTATAAAAAGCAGAATGAGGTGACACATAGAGATCTTACTCCTACCTATATTGTGCTTTTCTGTGCTGTACTGCTTTGGCCTACATTGAGTCAAAAATACAGTAAGATACAGCTTGGTAACCAACTTCATTTCTGTTCTCTGATATGCTTATGTTCACAACCTGTATTTAAATACTATGATAAAATACAAGAAAAAGCTAGGGACTGTGTTCTTTGCTACATCTGGCAGTGAAATGTAAGAAGAAAGCCAAGTGAACTGAAAGAAGAACTGCCAAACTGAAAATGTGTTCCCCAAAAGCATTCCACAAAATGCTGGTCATTTGCTACAGATCCTGGAGGAAATTACAGCAGATTTCTGCCATCCAGAGCAAGGAGAAGTCAAAGCATTGGCACAGTGGAACTGGAAAAGACATCTTTATAGGGACTGGAGTTACACAGCTAATCAAAACGAAGATACAGATATTTCTACCACCACTACCTACATTCTATCATTTGTTCTTACCAGGAAAAAAAAAAAGATAAACTACTGCATGAGCTCTTTCTCTGCAGAGCTGTAGAAGCAAAGAAAGGCAAACCAGCAAAATGTAAATTTCTATTGCCCTCTATGAAAAATGCAATGTTGTTGTTGAAAAATATAATTAATAATAAAAATATAAATAAATAATTAATAATAAAATAATTTAGAAACTGTGATAATTTATAAGCTAGACTTATATAAATGCTATTAAATCGACACATTTTTTTTTTAATCCACAGAAGCATTCATGGATTAAACTTCTTCTCATGTAAGTTGAAGTGTTCACAAATATTATCTGTCGACAGCACCAGTCATCCATTCCATATGATGCAGAACACTAAGCAGGGAGTTAATGGCACTTTTCTATTTACGTATACCTACTGCCCCACCCTTTGTCTTGATCAGATCAGAATATGTCTGGGTGACCTTTCACAGAAACATCATAGAAGGGCTTCGGTTGAAAGAGGCCTTAAAGATCATCTTGTTCCAATCCCCCACCCCGGGCAGGGACACCTCACACTAGACCAGGTTACTCAGGGCCCCATCCAGCCTGGCCTTGAACACTGCCTGGGATGGGGTATCCACAGTTTCTCCGGGCAACCTGTTCCAGTGTCCCATTACCCTCTGGGTAGTATACATGTGTAGAGGACCTAGTGCAAGAGGAACCCAAATTTGGTTGGCATATATCATTCTAAAAGTAGCTGATAAAAATCTTCTGTTTGAATAGGTCACCTTTGTAATATGCTCTAAAATCAGAGGGGGTTTTTATCTAGTTTGAAGTATTCACCTAATCATTGATCGTGCAAAATGGAAGTGGGAGTGAACAAAATGAATCTTTTCCATTTCTTTGAAGTTCCGAAACATGGAAGAGGAAAAGCTGGATTTTTCTGTATTTTACAGAGCAGAGAGAAAGAGAAGATGGAAATTTGACAGTCAGTCAAGAAGTTGCACTTCATGACTGACTGTCAAATGCCAGGAATCTTTAAAGAAGATTTTACTTCCTGGTTCACTGAAGATCTGAAATGCACAGACCTGCAACATTCTGAACTTTCTACATACAGTATATAGCACAGAGGTTTTGCATATATGCAATAGAGGGTTAAATATAGTCACTTAACAAATTCTGACATGTCTGGGTGAAACAAATCATGCTTCTAGGTAAGATTCATCCTTGAATAACTTGGCTACCCTTGGCAAAAAGTTCCACATTTGGCAACAGCTTAATTTCAGTGTCTACATACAGGCTGGATGCTGGGGGCTCAGCCAGGAGTTAGAAGAAGGAAATGATTAGCATCTGGTTCTCACTAACATTCACCATAGCCACTGAACAGAGGCTGGTGCATCTCTTAGGCTGATTACGTGTGCCATCACTGAATTAAAGAATAGCCATGGTAACCCTTGTGAAATAAGCTATGAAGTTGCAGGCCTATCAACCCATATTGCTCAAAATGGGTGAGCTGGGGAGGCCAGAAGGACTGGTGTTATGAGGGTATGGATGGGAAACAGAAAACTAAGCACAGAAAACATGTGGCAATAGTTTGGTATAGTTGCAAGTCGTCTAGGTTTTAGCGATCTGGAGTGATCTCAGCACCTTTTTTAACAAATTTAGAACATTTTTGGAGAGAGCAATGATTTCTGTTCTGCTACAGCAGCTCCTAGACCCATTTATGAAAAATATGGATTTTAATATTCATGTCTTCTTTCCCATTTCATCTCAACAGTTTAGTGATTCTTCCCCACAAGGTGGCAGAAAGACCACACAGTTGACCAATAATGGTTATAACCAACCTCTGCCTTGTCACAGAATTACTACCTTAAACATCCTAGCACTGAGGCAAAACAAATCTTTAAAGAATTAATTTTATGTTAATTGGAACAGTGCAACATATCCATCTGATATAACAAAGGTTTAAGGAAGAAGATCACAAACAGGAGAGATTAAACTGCTTAGTCATCATGACATACTCAAACATTATTATGCAAATGGAGGCTTTGCACAAATGCCGACTAGTGATACCTTGGTCATCTGAATGGAAATGGATATGAAAGCAATTTGGATAAGAAAGAGGACCATATTTTAATACAAATGAACCCAGCCTGGAAGGCAATAACCTCCTGTTGGATGAGCTTTCAAATCATAAAGATTCATTAAAAGAAACTCGAGATCGGGCTTTTAAAACATAACCTTCAAGATGGTTAATGAGGACACATGTCGTGTGGAGAATGCCCGAGCCTCAGATTACACAGGGCTGTGCATCTCACCGTGCAATGGAGCAGCAATCGGCTCTGGAGCACAGGGCTCTCCTGAGCAGGGCTGCCAGGTGAGGTGGGAGGCAGGCAGGGCAAAGGTTGCCTGGACAGCTGGTCATGGGAGCCTTCTCGTAGGACTCGAGACCCAGGATCCAGGGCAGGGGCAGGAGCAAGACATGACCTCAGCACGAAGCAGACTCGGGATTATGGTAACAGACTCTAGAGCCTGGAGCAGCTCCATGCCTGTCAGGCTGGGGTGCCCTCCTATGCCACAGAGGGGATGGATGAGCCTGGGGCTGAGCCTGAAGCCTTGCTGCTTGGCCAGGGCCCTGCCATGTGCCACAGGCCCCCTCCTCACAAAAAAGGTGTGAGGGACTTCTCTAAACTAGTGATTAGATCTGTGTTCCTCTCCTGGATTCACCTAAGCTGGCTGATCACAGGTGATGCACGAGGGAAGCAACTCTTGCCCAACACTGTATTTTTCAACCACTCCCCTTACAGTATCTTAGAATCCACCTGACACTGTTTCTCTTTTTTACAGCAAACAAAAAGACATGCTGCATGTACATTAGAATCCCTATCTACCTCTGTACTAGATGCTCCAGTTTGTCCTACACCTCCAATCAATAAATTGCAATTTCCCCCTTGAGGATCAGCATTAGGAATAATCCTCACAAGCTCTAGAAAGGGCTCCAGCCCTGGCATACCATATGAGTAACTGGCCTTTTAAGAGGCTTAAAAAACAACAATTTGGGAAATATCTTTCCGTATTACTGACTGGTGTAGTTATTTCAGAATAAAATAAGAAGCAAAAAATAACCTGAAGTCAGGGCAAAAGCCAGTTAAAGTGAACAGAAGCATTAAGTCAAGTATATAGCAGCAATGGCAGTAAACAGTCATGTGCCAAAAAGGCTGGACGTGACTTTGTCTTGATAACAAACATCCTCTTCAACTTGTGAAAATGCCCATGTTTTTGTAGAAAAAATATTCCAAAGTCTGTTCAAGCCAGAAAATCAAATTAAGAAAGCATTTAAAAATCAGCTTAAAGTGATTAGAATTTTTGTGAAGTGCAGAAAAAGGGATTTTTAAATCACTTCTGCTTGTCAGGAAGAAAGTACATCATTTGACTGAGAATGCTGCCCCCACACAAACAGAAGAGCTACAGGAAGCCAGGCTGTGCTATGCGACAGCTTCAATGTCCACCATAGTGACTGCAGCCTCAGCCTTGTCCCCCCTCCCTCCTGCTCCAGGCCTGGAGGTCAGGAAAATAGGTTTGTAAGGATTTAGTTGGCCACTTTTGTTCCTTTCCCTCTCTTCTACAATGAAGTGAGCCAGACCCAAATTAGAAAAATTAATTCACTGAAATACATTAACGTGTTGGGGTGCCACAAGCAAACTTTGTTGTACCTTTTACTGGATTTTGGATTTTCAGTTTAAAGCAGCCAGAGTCTCAGAGATAATTTAGCAGAGTTTAAGAATAGCTTCTGTTTATAGCAGTGGGACTGTACATCCCCAGAGACATTGCCCTAAATCTAAGAGAAGCCAGGACATGTAACAAGATTCCTCTCACAAAGAAAAAACACATTTGAAGTGATTCTATTTAATGTACGAAAAAGATTAAAATGACTACAATCTTATTCATGACCAAAGCTGTAAAAAAGATTATCTTATAGCTGAAATTCAGGAGACAGGGATTTGTCACCACTATGGTTCACAGGTCTCCACATAGTCGCAGGTGAGCTGCATCCCTACTCTCACCTGAGAAGTGATGGAGGCAGTGTGTCACATTTGCTTCATCTGGGCCTTTCTGATCCACTTAAATTGTTTTCTTTCTAGGACAGGAACAGATGCTGAGGGTCCACTTTTACTTAATAGATGAAGACTGGTAAGGTAAACATCAATAAAATGCCCTGCACTAAATTAAAATTCTTGCATTAAACTGCTTATGGCACCACAGAGGAGAGAGGAAATGAAAGAATGACAGGCCCTGCATTGGCTGTTGAGCGAGAAAACTTTCTTGCCTTGATCCCTGGGAAGATTGGTATCTGAGCCAAGAAGGAAGTGTATCAGAGTAGGCCAAATGTACTTTTTCCATGAAGATGCCATCTCCAGGGTACGCTGGATCTGCATTTTCAGGTCGAGCCAAGCAGGGTTGAATCTGATCTCCCTAGACCATACTGCAAATTCCCCCCTTGATAAGCATCCGCATGCTATTCCAGGTGCATGCTTATTCTGCCTGGCAGCCTTTAGGCTTTCACACTGCCAGAACATGGGGCATGCAGAAATGAAGGAAATGAAGCAGCACACTGGCTTTTATGTCCTTTTGCTGAGATCCTGCAGTCTTCCTAAGCTGCCTGGTTTCAGTGCTAAGTACTTGAGTTACTCATAAAGTACAGTCTGCTCGTCCCCCAGGAGAATGAGCCAGAGGAAACCCTACAAATGGTTTCCAGTTTTCAACAACATGGGGTTCGCTATATAAATGATAATCTACTTTGCAAAGCTATTTGTTGTAGTTCATGGATATCAGGGTATGACCAAATGGGCTTAGGTAAAATAAAGATGAGTTACTGGAGCACTACACACAGGAAGGCATTTTTTTACCGAGTTAAAACACCACTGGTCTCGTACAGCCACGAGTGATCATGTCCACACAGCCAAAACTGCCTTGCCCACTCTCCGCAAAACTGAGAAGAGTTTCATGCACTTCATATCTCTAACCCAGCAGCAATGGTTTAGTATCACACCTAGATAAATAGGATGAAGTCCTAAAAACAACGCAGTCAAGAACCTCTCTTGCAGCTGTTTGTTTTCATGGCATGTTCACAGATGATTTATCCCAGATTAACCCGTTTAATTGACTAAATGTGGCACAAACAGCACGGCTATGTCTTTCTTATTCCAAGAAACCTTATCTGAAGTACAATCAAGCTTGTAATTCTTTAAAAGAAAGTCAGAACCCTATCATAAAATGTAACAAATCTGATCATCTAAAAATATGAAAGCATTTATAACATCGTATATTCATTTGCTGGAAATATTAAATGAAAAAGGAAGAATTGAACACAACCAAGAATTTAGCAGATTCTATAAAAATCACACAAGAAGAAAATTTGCTCAATGTCAAATCCTTAGTCAGTTAAGCTCTAATTGCACTGTAGTTTAAGATGGAAATGACTTACAGAGCTCATCAAATTTATGTGACTGAAAGGGCTGTCAGAGAAGATGTATCAGATAGTAAGCTGAAGATATATTTGTTCTTAGCAAAAAAGGCCAAGCAAAAAATCCATCTTCTTCCTACATCCATCAGCTGAGGCAAGAACACATAACTGGTTTAGAAGATAAGCCAATAACTAATTCAGTCATGTGGAAAGAGCTGCCATGAAATCCCTCCCACCACCCCCAACATTTTTACACCCACATTGTTTGTGCTGCTGCACAATCCCCACCTAAACTTTTAGAAACTGAAATTCATCTCTTGGCAATCCTAATGCTTTGTTATTTCAACCCACAATTCTTTGCTTCGTTGGCGGCATAATATGTTAATGACAATGAAATCTCTACAAGCCTAATTCAAGACCTTCGGATGTCCACAGCAGCAGTCACTTGAAAGGGAATCTATCCTTATTAGAGGAGAGAGGATTTTCAATCAATAACTGTCAGCTGTACATTTTCTTAAACATGCTGTCAATGGGATTTCTTTCCTTCCTTACAGCAGCCAAATGCTTTTCATACTCACAAATGTGAGAGCCATTTAGTCACTCCATGCATCTGTTTGGATTTTAGTTTCTTCAGTGAGAATGCCAACAAGGAGGCCAATGTTGACTGTGATTTCTGTGTTATCTGTATACGTATCTAGTAGAAACTGTATTGAGACCATAAACTCATTTCACATTCTATAGGTCACTGAACAGCTGCTGGTAATGATTTTTGCTCACTAATGACCTAGGTTATATTTGAATCAGTGCCCTAGAGGTGAAAAACTCTGTATTCCATTACTGATCCCCTGAGTCATAAAATCCCTTGATAATTTTTTTTCCTAGCTGGCTTTTGCAGTATTGTTATTTATTATCTTATAAAAATTCCATACTCATCAAGCATCAGGAAAATGCATAATAAAAAGCTGTATATATAAGCAATGGAAGTATTTGCATTAAATGACCCTCAAAATGGGGCAATACAATGGAGTCAACACCATATAACAGTCAAATGAGTCGGAAGTAAGAGGCTTGTGACCCACTGAAAGGAAATACTCTGTCAGGAGAATAGAATTGTATAATCAAATATATGACTAATACACTATATCTGGCACAGTAAAAAAAGCTATAGTAAATGAATTATAACCTTGGCTTTTAACCCCATCCTTAGGTAACACTCAACATATATCACATGCATATTTAAATTAACATGGCCACTTCCTTGTGGGTCCCTTCCAACTCAACATATTCTGTGATTCTGTGAAGTATACTCCTTCTAGTAATATATTATACATATCATTTGCCACATTATGACCTCCCATGTGTTGCATACACAATTCTCCTGGTGCCAGTGTGGGATTAATGAAGAGAAACACCCGAGCTCTTAGGAGAAAAAAAATTACTGTGAATCTTAAAAACCACAGATTCGTGTAGGAAATGTAGCAAGCTGTTAAAAAGACAGAGATAAGTGCTTTAGTGTCTCGGTGTACCAGTGCTGTTCAAATATTAGACTCTTTCTACCTGCTGTGCTTAGCTTCAAAATTCACGACTGCCACAGGAAAAGAAAAAAAAAAAAAAAGATCTGTTTGCTTTTTCATTGCTATACCACATGGCTTTCACTTTCATCAAAACACAGCAAAAGTGTCACAAGGGAATCACTCCCTTGGCTGCCTTAGCGCTGCTGATCTTTGACCTCTGAGGGAAATGGATTCCAGGCACACTTCTGCCTGACAAGTGAACCATGTAAAATCTTGATGAGGTGTGTGTTTTGTTTTGTTTTGTTTGATTAACAAGCCCTAAAAATTGAGGGAAAGCTTCATCTAACAAAAAAAAGCCCACTTTCTTTATCCATGCTTTCCCTTTGTAAATGTACTGACCTAGAACAGTAAACGCTGCTGTCTACATAGGTAAAAAGTGCATTAGTACATCAAAGTGGCACTTTAGAAAGACACAAAGGGCAACAGCTACGCGTGCAGACCTTGTGGCAAAGGAGGAAAGCTAAGAGCCATGACGTCATAAATCTCAGCAACTCCTGCGCTGCATTGAGCACGCACATGCAGCATAATGATTCTGCTCCCTGGAGTAAAGAGCTTAGGAGCAGGAGGAAAGAAAAGATTATTTTTAGCTAAGGGAACCCTTTGTCTTACAGCATTAAAAATCCTTGGGTTGGCTTCTCACAATAGCAGCCTTGTGCTGTGCTCTAGTTTTAACTCATGGAGCGCTACAAAATGTAACAATCACAGAGTAATGTGCCACTTCCTAAACTTCCTATTTGCTTTTACTTTATGCCCTTTTGTCTCTGATTAGAATTTCGCATATATAAAAGCTTCAGGCTTTAGCCAGGAAATTCACAGCTCTTGTTCTTATTCGATACCAAGTTGCACATTTTCATAAGTAAAACAGACCTAAGTAATAGGAGCAAAAAGCAACATTTATTAGACTGGAGAGTTTAAAGTGTAATACCTAAAACTAAACTGAAGGTCCATTCCCATTTGAGCATTTTATCTAGTGAGACACAGATCTCCTTTTTCCTCTAATGCCAAAGAAATTTGATTCTACATCCATTAATAATCCCAGATGTCAGCCACAGACAACATTTTCATCAATCATTGCATTAAAGCACTGACCAAAAGATATACCTATAAAAGAAGTAAACACACTTTCCACTACCGTAATGTCTTTAATGTGTTTTCAAGATTTTAAGCTGTTTTGCTGAAGGCTACTTTTAGTAACATGAAGAGATAACTGCATATACATCTCAGCTGCAAAAAATTTGATTTTGTTTAGCATAGAAAAAAGAAATCTTATAACCTATTTTAGCTGCATCTTGGATACTCCCATGTACCATACTACATTTTGTGGTATACCTGGCAGCTTGCTAGGGCTAGTTTGAACCAGCTTTGACCGGGCCCCTAGTACATGTGGAAGAGCTGTAACTGCTGACTTTGCTCCATGGGGCAGGGGTGGCCTGGCATAGCTCTTTAAAATGGTATAACAGGGGTATGTCTACATCACACACATCCAAGCTGAAGTGAGCTACCCAAGCTGCCTCTGAAAACATTAATTCAAGTACCAGAAACAAGACAGACAGTGCAGTATTAGTCTGACTAATAAGCAGGGATAATTAGTCTATATAGAAGCTTGTACTAATGAATTTCAAGGAAAATGGGCTAAATCTAATTACCTAACATTTATTCTGGTTAAGAGCACATAGACAAAACGTTACTATGAATTTTGTGGTCCACAGTAACTGTCCACACATTTAACCTTTCAGTGCAACTCATACTAGTTTCATTCCACAACCATACCCCTAGGACAGCCCCCCTGACTGCTTGATTGAAAAGTTATGCTGAAGACAGAAGAAGGAAGACCTAAAACTACCACAGGTGATCCTTTACATTAGAACACAGTGATGAACAAAGAAACCCCACATGCTACTACCATCACATCACAGCTGTTCTCTACTACTGACTTCTGCTTAGGGCAACCTTTTAAAAGTATTGGTACGGGGTAATGGAGGTGGCAATTTTTCTGGCAGGAAAAGAAGAGAGAAGCATTACCCATCCTTCCCTTATCAAAAATCCCATACTTTGCCATCCCACATCACTGGGCAGTTCTTGGAAATCAAATGTCTTCAATGAATTAGAGGCACAGATCAGGATAGATTCGTCACGTACTTGCCACATAAAAATGACAGCACTGCAGGACTTGACTCTTTGACAGCAGCGAATCTGCTCCGTAAAATTCAGCCTCTATCCCCTTTTCTACAGGTATTGTTGTTCCAGACAAACAAATCAAACTGTTCACAGATGGTAATGATTTTTTAGACTATTGGAACTTGGCTCATTGCTTCAAATGCAGAAGAAATTGAAGTAACGCATAACTATTCAAAGACTTACCGTTCAGAAAAGTGCTTCAGAACATGCAAAGCTGCCATTTTTATAAGGAAATTTGTTCATTGCTATTTCAGGAAACAAGAAGATCCTTAAATACAGTATGCCCACTCTCTTCATCACTAAACAACCCGTATATAAAGATTCCTAACCCTATTAATAATTGCTAGTTATGACAGTAATTAGGAGTTTGAAATGCTAATAAATAGTTGCCAAATGTGTCCTAACTTCCTAGCACATACAGTAGATAAGGTGTAATGCTTACTGATATCTGATGTCATAGATGTGCTAATTTACTGGCATCTACAGAAACCATAAGCAAATAAATATGTTACACAAAAAATGTCCTAACTCAAATGTTACAGTGTCACCCTTCATAGGAAAAGCATCTGAAATCTATTAATAACTTGAACTTCAGCTGTATCTTAATAAGATAACGACTTTATTCTTTTAGTAAGCGAGGCAGCAAATTCAAATGTTTCTAAAAATAGATATTACAATCCATTGTGACCAAACACTTTCTTGGCATTCAGTTCAAAAAACCGTACTAATGAAGCATGATAATCCTTGATGGTACAGGATGTTTAAGCATCTAATTAATATTAACAGGCAAAGACTAATCAACGGTTGTAAAGAAAGTCCTATAAGCTCATCTAAGAATGACAAATCAAGCAACACTTTCTTGAAAACAAATCCTACCCTGATTGTCAATACTTGGGCATTAATAGGTATTAATAATACTAGAGCATGTAGACTGGTTGTAGGTACTAGGGGGGTAAGTACTATCAAGCAACATTTTTCCAAAACCAAAAATATCCTCACTGTTCAGTTTTGTCAAAATTTTAGAGTTTCTGACAAGAAAATGGCAGTGAAAAATGATATGTGCTAATGGAAGGCTCAAGGATTACTGCATCTAGGACTTTTTTTAATATAAAAATATATATAATTCCTAGGGGAAAATTTGCATTCAAATACTTATTATGGAGAGTGGATGCTACAAGAGAATCTGGAGAAACAGTCTTTGGCCCTGAGATTGGCACAGCTGATGGGAAGACCCGAGGTCCTGGGGAAAGGATCTCTAATTATGAAGAGTAATCTACTCAGATAGATGGCATGTTCAGTGAAAGGATCGTGTTTAACTGGACTAAATAAGTAAGTGTTGTCTGTGTAAAACAAAGCATCCTTATATTAATGCAAAGATCCTGAGAAGTTAAAACAAATGGACGCATTATCGAGGATCAAAAAATATAAACCTCTGTAAACCAGAAATGCAGTGGTGAATGTAGCACAGCCATTTTAACGTTCTCCAAAAGAGTAGGAAAAGATAAAGGTGTTTGATAGCATTCTTTATTAATGGCATGCTAAAGTAAGAAAGAGAGAGGAAAGAAATTGCAGCATGGGCCCAGAGGTGAATAGACAGCACTGAAATTCATTCATAGAAATAATCACCAGCCATTGCTTCATAATTGACAAATATT
This sequence comes from Falcunculus frontatus, assembly GCA_013398115.1. Classification (NCBI taxonomy): domain Eukaryota; kingdom Metazoa; phylum Chordata; class Aves; order Passeriformes; genus Falcunculus; species Falcunculus frontatus. Next base: position 318,594 of record VZRV01001942.1, read on the forward strand.
ATTTAAAAACCTTGTGATAACACTACTAAAGACCTGTTTATTTCTGGGTGAGACAGTGGTTTTTATAGCCTTTATAACCAAATAATAACTTTCTTTCAATAAGAGCAAAGACAAGACAGACTGATATTGTATTGAACAAATTTCATTTTATTCAATATCCTGAATATAAGTATAGAAATACATACTTCTATTTTTATATATAAGTATATAATTCAATAAATACTAATGTTTGAAATTTTCTGTTTCTGTAGGGCCCACAGGGGACATATTTAGCTAAACCTATTGGACAAGCAATTTTATGGCCTTTAAAATAAAGGTGACACTTGAAATTTCTTTACATCAGATGGGCACGTTTCCCATAAATTGTATATAAGCCAAGGAAAGAAAAATCTCTTATGGGATTAACATACCGGACCCAGCTACATAAACAGCAACAATCGCTAGGATGGAAAAGAAAGAGAGGCCTGGGAAAAATGAAAGCCAAGTTGTCAGTCTCCCATGTACAGCTCAGAGAGCAAAATTGGTGGGATCGTGGCCAGTACGTAATCTGAAGGCAAACAGTCATTTGCAGGGAGCTTCAAACTGAGGTGGTTTTTTGGAAAGTGCATCCCAGTGAGATTTTTCAGGGGTTGGAATTTTTTTCTGTGTCCTGCTCTACTTCTGCTTTAGGTCCTGGATTCAGTGTGTTATTTAGCCACCCCGCAACATCCTCCCTCTCTGTACACGTGTTCATAATAAAGCTTACACTTCTATCATACAAGGGGTTTTTCGTGAACATCTGTCAGTTAATTAAACAACATTTGTAATTCATTAAACATTATTACCATCTACACTAGGTACCCTTGCCTTTGGCTGACACAACTGTATTTCTCTACAGCTTTTTCTCTTTAAAGAGAAAAAAGGAGACTTTTGCTCATCTTCTCCTGATTTTCTCTTTCAGACAGCTGAGGGCTTTCTAGAGCACAAGTGCTGTGGACAGTCTGCTTTAAAGGACCTGGGAAGCTGGAGTTCTGATCAAAGAGGACATTCTTTCATTGTCTGAAGTGAATAATCCTATGTTTGAATTTTTGAGAGCTCTGGTATGAACATCCCATTCAGCACTGGTCTAGGAAAGCAGACAAACAAGGATTAGTTACATCCTATTTACCAAAATGATCTCTCTTGGTATTTGGCAGTAAAAATGAAGGGTGTCCACCTGGCACTCAATATGGATTTGTAATTATTGGAGTTGATTCTCAGATGACTTCCAGTGCATGACAAATGATGACTTCCCCAACTGCTATGGGGGAGAAGGACAACCTCTTCTCATGCTAGTGAAATTGCATTTTTTAATGTATTTCTGAGGATTTCACAAACATTCTCCAAGGCCACTGACAAACAGGTGAGGAGAATGAATAATCTCTATGATAGCAGATGTTAAATGACTTTCACCATAAAAAACCCAGTTATCCTTTTCCTTATGACACACCATTTCCTCTCTGACTTTTCACTCTCCTAACCACATAAATGCTAAAGTGACCACCTGGAATTAATGAGCACTTTAATAGACCGTATAAAACTACTACAAGTTTTTAAATATAAACTAGTGCTGTGTTCTGTATTGAATAGATATTCAGCTATTGCCTCTCTTTGAATAAATTTAATACAGAAAAAAAAGGACAAAAAAATAAAAACCGAGAAAATGGTGCCTTGATATGAAGAGAAATTTAAAGTAAGAGTACTGTACCTGTGAAAACCATGCAAAGGAGATAATGCAATCATACACATATAGAAAAGAAGAGAATACTCTTTTTTACCAGAGGTGAGTAGAAGCATTCCCTTGACTTCTGGGGTTTTTTTCAGTTGTTAGTGCTCTGAAGTAATATTTGTACTCACAGCTGCTAGATAAGTAGTACTGATATTTCAGATGTCTGCTGAGATCTTGTGATATAACAAGTTGTAAAACACACTATGGGAACACAGGAAATATTAATCCTCATGTTTCAGGATAACCACTTCCAGGGCTCAAGAAGGTCAAGATGACATTTCCTGCATAGTATATAATTGCTCCCCAATTAGTATGAAGATTTTCACCTAAAAAGCCCTTGTAAAGCCAGAATAGACAAAGCAGTGACAAGACACTCTGTTGCAATAAAAAGATTTTAGTTTTTCCTTTTGAAAAGTAGAATCATCAGATTTCTCAGATATTTAATTTTAGTTTTCTTTTTCAAATTAAGTGAAAAGGATTTATTTTTAAAGTATTTTTATTATTACTGATTGATTTTGGTAAGAATCTGAAACAGCCTTTTCTGTAAAGAAAAAAATTAATCCAAAGATTTAAAATATTTTCCGAACAAAAAGGTTAGGGAGGCAGGCAAATATTATTGCGGACTCAGGATTAAGTTGACAAAAATGTCGTCTGTGAAAAGTATTTTTACTAGAAAAGAAAACTGGAGTGAGAGTGCTGGAGATAGTCCTGAAAGAACACAAATTTACAAAATATTGACAATTTCCAGCAAGGAAAAGATGAAATTAAATTCTCACAGTTGACCAAAAAAAACCCCAAGCAAAGCATGGTGTCAAAAAGATGTAAAAAAAAAGGAAGCAGAGAAAGTTGTAAAGCTCTTTAATTTATTATTATTATTATTATTATTATTATTATTATTATTATTATTATGAGAAAGGAGAAATAAATGAACACCTGCATATTCAAGAAAGAACAGGATATTTCAGTTCCTTTTCTATTGCCATGAAATATTATGTTTGTGTCTTTCATTCAAACATCATGGGCCTTTGTGAAACCTCTGTGTAACAGTACCTGACAAACACCGTGAGGCTCAGAGGCTCCATCCATTAGCACTGCTTAACTGACTTGGGAAGCTCAGCTGCAACATCCTGTGCTGAAATCCAAAAATCTCATCTGCATTCTGATGTAATGAACAGACACGGTATGGAGGGTGTTCAGAATAAAAATTCAGAGGAGAGTGAGACTGTCTTAAAGCTGTGTTTTCTGGAGAACTGGTTACAAAAGGCTGGCAAACCACAGAAGGTATGAGAGCTTTCAAGAAGGGTTCTTTCATGGATCGATCACAGCAGTTTCTTCTGGCAAACATTAAGGCTCATGTGCTTTGTTCATGCATTTTTCAGTGTTAAACTTTTTCAGATATTTCAATAGCAACATCAGATGCAGCCGAATTTGATCACCACAAATCAGATTTGTGAGCAGGAAAGTCAGTCACCCATATCAGCTACTTGTTCTGCCAGTACCATCTTTTTCAGTACCATGGCAGCAGATGCTATGAGCCACATTCTCCCAACATTATTCTCTCTGAGCAACTTTTCTGCAAAAAGTCTTGTTGACTTCAATGCATAAGTGAATTTTATTCTCACTGGCAGAAGATCTGATTGCAATTTTTATCATAGGCTTTTCCCTAGTTTCTATCCCCTATCATTACCCATCAACTGATGATCTTTTTCTGAGAGCACTTTCTATTGTTGGAAATAGTAGTCAACACTTACATTAGGAAGAGGTGCTTGGGAGCACCTGTGCTGTGCTGCAGAACAGATCACATCAGATAGGAAGGGAAAAAATGTGGTGAAAAATGAGCAGTTCCTCTAATAGTTGTTTCCTTTTGGAAAAAAACCTCTTCACAGCCTTGTTCCAGATGTGCAACCGATCTTGCAAATAAAGCATCAATAAGATATTGGATTGACTGGTTTGAGCCAATTAATTTTTTTCCAGGAAAGAGAGAAATGTCAGAACATTTAGCCTACTGCGTGTTTTTCTAAAATATGGTGCCAAGTTTCCTCTGTGTGTATATATATATATATATATATATATATATGTATGTATGTAAAGAGAGGATTCACCATCTTCTTCTGAAACTCACTTAATTAATTTTCCTGCATTAAATATTTTTTTAATGTTATATTTCAAGATTCATGACTTTGCATTTCAATTCTAAATGGATGAAAAGATGTGTTAACAAAAAAGCAGGAGTGTACCACCAGAATTTGTCAGAATGAAAGTTTTATAGCTGAAGAAAAAGGTAGGGGAAAAATGTGGTCAAGTTTCCTACGGAGCTAAATGCTCCCACAACACCCCACACTCTAGCAGTGAAGCAGATAACCTATCTGCAAGGCTACAGCTCAGTTACATGAAGGTTTCTTTCCCCTCTTGCTATAAAAGGCAAATGGAAGAAAAATTATAGTTAGATGGCAAGTAAGTTATGAAGGATAACATAAAAGTAAAGAAATAACTCACAAGCAAGACTCTTCTTTTTCTTTAAAACATTTGAGACATTCAAAACATGGGTTTTTTCTCCTAAATTTCAGTTGTCTGCTGAAGCATTTGCATACTGCAAATCGAAAAACAGCAGTAAGTAGACTCTGGCTCAAGATCCAACCTCTGACAAAGAAAATTGTAAGTAAAATGTGCAGTCCGATTTAAACAACCCATTCAGGAACCTAAGCCTGACTGCAGGCCATAATTTTGCAAAGAAAAATCTTTTTCATGGGCAGGGATTACTGTTCATAGAACAGAGGGGGTGAAAACTATATCTTCCTTCTTGGTTTTTGAGCTCACTCCTGTTACCATCTATAGTCCAGAAAAATGGATCCGCTGAGTGCCAAGGGCTTTACCCAGTTGGATGAGGAGAGTTCATGGGTGGCTAGTCGGCAGCAAAGGGGGTTGGATATGTAAGCCTTCCAAGATTTGAGTCTTTGTGAGCAGTTTGCTCTTCTACACCCTCTCCAGACACACAACTGAAGGGAAGGGGAGAGAGAAAAGCAAAACTCCAGGAAGGAGCCTGAGAGAAGCCGCAATTAAAATAGGCCTGGCCAAATGCCAGCCCTGAATACCTCTAGATACAATGGGTCCTAAACCTAAATTAGGCCAAGTGCCAGGCTTGGGGATGCAGGCACAACCATAATCTCCCTAGAGCAGACAGACAGTAAAGTTCAATTAAGTGTTCTCAGTTCACCAGTCAGTCACAGCAATCCTTAGGCATAGCAACACTTGCCAAACGTTTTTCACGTACAACATGAATAAAAAAAAGAAATTAAAACTTTGTTCAATTCCTATCACTTTGGAGAAAAAGAGGGAGAAAATCTGAGATCTGGGACGAGAAATACTAAAATGCACATATGGGCAGAGCTAGGAAAGAAGATTTTAAAGCTATTTTTTGACAAGGCCACATGCCTACACATGAGTGACATTGATTTACCTTTCATTAACAAGCACAATTGCAAAAATGTTGGTGAAGAGGGAACAAACTAAATAAGAAAGCCACATGGCAATATAGTTTGGCTACAATTTATGTTTGTTGCATTCTCAGCTTGTACAAGACAGACTTCCAGTCATCCCCTCTTTGACACCAGCACTATGATCCAACTTATTCTCTTCATTAGGCTCAGTTAGTGGCCATCTGTCTGTGCAAAAAAATAGTCTGAATATAATTTCTTCCTCATAATGTGGAAACAATAATGAAATACATCACGGGAAAAGCAAGCTGGAATTAGGATACCTCCCAGCTGAAACGAGAGAGAGCTGGAACCCATACTAAGGTTGCTGGACTCCAAGTCCTGCCACAGCCTCATACCAGGAGCCAACTTCAGGGACTGCCAGTGAGGAAAAAAGCATTAAATCACAGCCAGCACAACTTAGGGTCAGGAGTCCAATGAAAAGAGAGTTTTAGTTATTATTAATGCCACTGTAAAGAAAACAAACCCTGCAAACATGCACACATTCAAAACCCAAAGCAGCCCAGGAGAAAGCAGCCCTGAGGTCAGTCCTTGCAGCCTCCTGCAGCACTGGACTCTGCTTTCCTTCACATTAAGCAAAGCCAAGATGCTGTCCCAAGTTTTGAGTATCAGGATTTAGCATCTTCCACCCATCTTCTCCTTCCTTCCAAGGCAAAAAATAGGCAGGGATGGGTTTAGAGAGGTGTTTATGGCTTACCAGGGCTGCAGGTGCTGGGGCAGGGGACAATCCTGCAGGGCACTTGCGAGGTGGCTCTGCAGCCCAAGAAGGGGAAAGAAGCACAGCAGGTCAGTGAGGCAGCAACACTGCTGGTCTGGGCTAAAAGGATGAACCAAGGAGCTGAGAACAGACACCCACATGTGCCTGCTTGCTGCTCAGCCATGGGCCAGCAGGGCTGCACAGGGTGGTCAGGAGCAGGGATATAGGTCACAGTGCAAGCCTTGTCTCAAGGAGATACAGGATACACTTTTTGTAGGTAAAAAACTGAGGGATCGTTTCAGTAAACCTCATTCATTCCCCTACAAATTCTGAAGACAGGGATATAAATACATTAAAAGATCCACAGCTCCCAGTCGTTAAACTGAAAAATCTGGCCTAACTAGCCAAGATCTGCAGCAATGAAATTAGGTTTGCCCTAGTACTTACCTATCTCAGTCTGAATCACTAATTGTCTTTTTGCCTTTCTTTTGTACACAATATTTATGCAGAGATCCTCATAAATAAACTTGAGGATATTGAACCTCACCATCTAATAGCTGAAAAATTAATTTTCATAGTACTGATCACCAACATTTCTAGGAAGTCAGAGATACCAAGAGAAAGGAAGAAATACCCAAAGATTTCTGTGTATGTTTTCTCCCAAAGATATAACCACAAGGTATTCATTGGCTGTTGTTTTTTTTCTTTTATGATTGACAGAAGTGAAGAAAGTCTCCCAAAGGAGCACATAAATAATTTAAATAGCACACACAGTGGCTGCCAGTACCCAGCCAGATTCACCCTGGCTGTAATTCTGCTTGGCTCTTGCATTCCATCTCCAAAGCAGATAAACCAAATGTGTAACAGAGAATTAAGAAAGAATAAAAAATACCAGTAACCCTCTCTAGTAACAGTTATAATCTGTTTTGATATAGATATAAAATCTAAGCTGAGTTTTCAGAAAGGTTATAAGGAAATTATGTGTTGAACTGCTCTGGGATCCTGGAATGGAAAACACTACATATATTCTAAATCTTTGTTAACTACCACAACTTGCATACCATTACTTTGAACACAGCCAATCCAAAGTTTATGTAAAAGGTGCTGTAGGAGTATTTTAAATCAGGGCATCAAGCCAGAGAATATTAAAGTATATAAGCTGCCTTCCTGTCTCTAGAGGTTTTAATACAACGAAGGCTTGAACTCCTGTTAGCCTTGTTACATGAATTATTACGTACTAACTGTTCATCTGAGCACAACCGGTCCATTGTAAACCTAAGGAAAATGGATACTACCCTCTAGTGAAAACTAAGCATTGTTTTCTTTGACTTTTTTTCTTGCAAAAAAAATTTGAGCTAAAATTTTCATTTCAACACTACAAAAAGTTTAAAGATTTTGGTTTGTCTGATGGTTTGAAAGACCACATGGAAATGGCTTCTTTTGTTCGTTTTTTTATATCATTAGGGAGTTAAGGTGTTCTTTTTCTGGTAAATATTCTATTTACATAATTAAATGCGTGCACAAATTAATTTGGAAGTTGAAATAAATTTCATTACTTTAAGGAAAACATGGCTCGCTACAGCAGCCCAAGGAAAACATATGATGTCTATTTTTGTCTTTGAACATCTTACCAGCTACAATTTGAAATAAACCTGTGCTGAAGGAGAGGAGAACATACACAGTTTTGTCTATCAAAGTTAAAACACGAGGCACAAATAGCATTAAACTTTTCAAAATCTTTGTCAGAGGTAAAAATGTTCTCTCTGAGGGGAAAACCAAAAGAGAAAATGAAAAATTACCCTTGTTTAAATACCTAATACGGGGTTTTACCTTTTAAGTCTGTTAGAGTTCCTTTCTAATCCACAGCTATAGGGGCATTTGAAACAGCAGATCTCAAGAACTAAATGTTTTGTGGTTAATTCTACATATAGAATCATTTACTTAACAACCAAATTGCTTGTGAGATTAAGAAATAATCGTATGGTTTCTTAGCACTATCTTAGGTGTCAAGAAACCTTCTTTTCCCACAGAAAAATACTGCAACTCATAATATCCTGCACTGTAGTGGGTTTAGAAAGTCAGACAGATGTAAGCATCATTACTGAACTTGAATTAGCTGCACAATACCAATTAACACAGCAGTCCATAGCCATGTTATCTGTGGAAGGAGCTGCCTTTCAGAAAGTTGCAAAGAACACATCTGCCTCTGAACTAGCCACTGCTAATGGTGGTTTCCCAAGGTTCTTTGGGGAGAGCAGTGTTCTTCCCACTCTGATACATCCACACTACTCTGTGAACTCCACTGAAATCATCTTGCTGATCCTGCAGCCCAGTAAGATCTTACACAGGTCTCAGTTGTTGTATTATTGTGTGTATCACGTGTACTGCCTCAGTAGGTGTTCTGTCTGCTCTATCAATGCTCAAGCTCTTTGTGTTTCTGTGTGTTTAAAATTTGAAAAAGGATCATAAGTGACATTCACTTTCTAAAAGTGTGGGGACACTAAACATGGGCCTGATACATGTATATGGCAAAAGCTTACAGTTATGTACAAAACACTATAAAAAGTTAAATCTAGCATGGATAAAAATCACCAGGGATTTCAGTGTGAATTTTAAGCCAGCAAAATCCTCAGAATTTAATCCTTTTGAAAACCTTATAAAACAAATACTAAATGAAACAGAAGTGACTTTACAGAATGCATAGAACCTGTTTTACAGGTATAAAGAACGTGTACTATTTATCTGCATGTGTAAGTAATTCAAAGCATTAACATGAACAGTAAGAATAACAAGAGCTTTAATGAGTCCCTGTGGAGCACAGGCCAAGTTAGTTTGTTTGACTAAAATCTTTCATAAATATAACTGCAGTGGAACTGTGCACACAAGAACAATAAAGCAGGGTAACTGCCCGAAAAAGAAAACCAAATACAGGTGAACAAAGGAAAAAAGCATGAATCAATGTAACTCCAGTGTAACAAACATAAATGAGAATTAGAGACAACTCTGCCAGGGTATAGGGAGGAAGGCAGATAAACAAGCATTGCTGTCTCTCAGCCACTGCCTTTATCTCCCACTTCATGCTTGTTTCATGTCACAAAATCGAGACAAAAGCAATAAAAGTAACTTGTGAAAAATAAAAGATGCATACCATAGCATCATATTGAAACGTACGCAAACACAAACCACTTTCACCAGATGACAACTGAACAGACAGTCAAAAGAAGTTTCTCCGCAGTCCACTTCTGATGCTGTAAATGGACCTGACTTGGCTTGTTAGACAAGAGTTTGCATCAAAGCAAGCTGTCCTCCCTCAGAGGAGCATCTTTTAACAACCTCATAAGTCTTTTGAGTGCCAGTTTTCCAAATATGCTCCAAGGACATAAAAGAAGTCAGTCACTCCAATCCCTGCTTGAACTGAAGGATTTGATTAGCCATCCAGAACGTATTACCTTGGGACACATGACAAGGTTACATCTCGCTAACTCCATTGCATGGATTTTCAAACTGTTTGTGAGACAGCTCCCAGAGGGCTGTATTACAGTACAGCTTTAAAGCACACGGAAATGAGAGACAGTTCTTCGTGAAATGCTACATTTTAATGTAAAACATAGCCCCTAAATCATAACCAACTTGGACATGGACAGACTAGGGCAGAAAACCTGGAGAAGTCAGAGTGAAAGTTGTCCCAGCAAACACCTTCCCTGCTCATTTTCAGAGGCCTGAGAACACCCTTCCTTAATCTGGCTGGATCCATAGCTGGCTCCCAGGGCACCTAGCTCTCAGTACTTCAGAGTCTAGTACATCATGGAGCTTTTAACTGGGACTTAGACTCCTCTTATGATGTGGGGAAAGACCTGATAACTAAAAAGTGGATGTACAAAAATCACAGTCCTGGAAGCAAAAAGCAGACTAAACTGAGGGGGTTTGTCTGCATGGGAATCATGGTCTCAAGACTGCTTCCGAAATTCAGTGTCTCCAACAGCCATTGCTCACAAAACAAAATCAGAGACCAAGTGGTGGTTCTTTAGTTTCATCCTGTAATTAAATGTCTGCAATGTTCATTTGAGACACAGAAGAGTTGTATCCAGATCCATTCTCCACTTGAGACATTTTGAACTTTTTTCCTACGCAGGCTGCTTTAATTGCTTTTTTAAAAACTGGGCTTTGAATCTTTCTTACAATTAACATTTATGTAAATAACACTCAGTAAAACATGAATAGAAAGGGAAAAAAGCAGTAAAAATGTTATTTTTACTTATTGCAAGTCAAAACATTAAAATCATTTCAACACGCAGTAAGCATGTATGTGTAGACACAAAGCCACAGTAATGACTGAGGTAACAAAACAAAACCCAATAATATTAATTTCAGTTTTTCATAGTGAAATGCATTGATGCAACACTGGAAATCTTCTAAATGGAAATAATGTGCTCAGACACATCAGTTTATGATTCTCTCTATAAACAGGTTTTTTGCAATATTTACTTTTGTCAGCACCAGCTTGTCCACTGACACTTTTGAATTGCAGCAGGTTTCTGCAGTATAAGAGCCTGAAGAATAATAAAACAAATAGCTTTCTCATTCAAGAGATTAGCCTCTAGCACACAAAACCTTTATTCCAGCTATAATACAATTCACATCTGGTTAAAAGAGATGTAATGCGTAGAGGGGGGTCTGTCTGTCATGCAGGCCTGATGCATTAAGTCTTTATTTTTCCTGTTTGCTGAGCTCTAAGGTTCAGTGGTGAATGCGAACGGAGGTCTCACAGACCTTTTCTTTTTTTAGCTTAGAGGTCAAACCTACTGCATGAAATACAGAAAGAAAAAAAAAAACCTCAAACCTTTTCTTTTAAAACTAACCCACAGTGAGCATTATTATTCTTATGCATTTTGTTAAACAGGGATAGTTGGTTTTTATGGTAAGGTCATTACTTAACACAAAGAAATTTTATTGATTTGCCTCAGTTGCATTCCCAACAAAATAAAGTTACAGTACCAACAACAAGTTGAAATTTGTTTTCAGAAAGATAATTATTTAAAGGGCCAGTAGCAGTATCTCACAGTGGTAGAGAAAGAAAAAAGCTGCTTTCTTAAAAGTGCAGACTTGAAGAACTATAGGCACAATAAGGACACCTCAAAGTAATAGCCAACACAAAAATATGTATAAATGCCATGAGTTCAATTTTACATCCTAACCACTACATATACTTATTTTCTGACCATGAACAGGCTCAAACAAAATCTTTTTTTTAAACGACAAGGAGCAGTAATTAATTTAGAAACATGAAAATACCTATTTATCTGTGCATATTGGTCAAATTTTTAGTAACAGTTGAGTTCTCATGAACTAAGAGAAGAGATTAAGGAAGATTTCAGTATTTGCAGAACAAAGATTTTTAGCCAGGAAAAATGCAAGCAAATCCATCTTTGAGAAAAGATGTGATAAAATATGAGCAAACGTTCAGTGGAGGCGTGTGACCACAGTCAAACTGGGACAAAGCGAAGCAAGCAGCAGAGGTGTTGGAACTCTGCAGGGGTCAGCTCTCCTGGGGCACACTCAGCCGCTTTGCTCACAGGGCTGGCAGCACGCCAGCTCCCAGATGTTAACCTGGAGATCTGAGCCATGACATAAAACCTCAGAGAGAAGGCATCCTGTCCTCCTTTCCACACAACACAAGGACTCGGGGCTGTGTGCCTCCCGGCCTTTAGCTGTCTATAATGAACTTGTCTGGGCCATTGACTCAATGAGTCCTGTCCCCTGGCAAACATTTTGTGGCTGGAGGTCTGCAGCCAATACAGACCATGGTCTTAACAGACAGACAGCCAAGTGGCAGAGAAAGAAGGAGTTCAGGTGATGTTGCTCAACAACTTCTGTGTGCACAAGGTCTGCAAGAGTTCTGCTTGATTTGCTGTCCAAGTTGCTGATCAGCATTGCTGAGCAGAATCTCTCAGGAGAGAAAGGAAGAAGCCATTCAGACTGAAAACATGAGCATCACTCCTACATCTAATTCAGCCTGAGAAGACCTGAAACTGTCAGTGAATGCTTTCAATGATGAACATCAAATTCTGCAAATTGAGTTATGTGATTAAGACAAGAAACCTGAAAACTGGCCAAAGTATTTTAATCAAACAGGAAAGTAAGTAATTTTTAGGATGGTTCAAGCAGGTTTGATTTTTTAAAGCAATAAATTAATTTTAAAAGAAGTAACTTTCATAAATCGAACAATTAGGCTTTCATTTTAAAATAAATTAAAACTTTAACACATTGTTACTGAAAGATTGTGTAGTGAAGTATTTCACAAATCCTATTGTGTTCCTGAAAGCATTATGGCATTTCATGGAGAACAGAAACATTTTGGGGTTTGTTTTTTATCTGCCTATTCCTATGTTTTCTTTTGCCTGCTTCATTGTTAAAAGAAACTCGTTTGCTGAGCTCTGAAGCTGAGCTGAAGGCAGCTTACCTGTGGTCCATTCATAGCACCAGGTCCATGGCTGGAAACCCCAGGCCACATCACACTTTCTCCTGCCTCCACAGGGAGCACACCAACACGTGCCCGATGGAGAATCTCACCGCTCAGGCCCAAGCAGTGGGCTGCTGCTCAGAATAAAATAACCCCTTGTAGGCCAAATGAATAATACTAAACTCAGCTAGCAAGTTATCAGATCCCCCAAACCACTGAAATGATGACAGGGGCTTATCTAAACCACATTCACAGCAAAGCCTTTGCTAGCCAAAAGAATTCACCATGTCCCTGTTATAGATACGGTATTTTTGTGCCTATTTAAAGCAGCGCAATGAAAAATACACTTGAGTTCTTTGGTGAGCTTCTCCTTCCACTCCAATCTCAAAGACACATCATCTTCTTTAACAGGAGCAGTACCCAGTAAAGCCTCTCAGTTCCCAGACACACGTTAAAACAGTTCCAGTTGTGTGACGTAACTGGGGCATGGTGGTCCAGAGAGACCAGTGGGCACAGTGCAGCATGAATGGTCCAAGCTCCCAAGGGGTTTGTTGGGTCCCGGTTCCTTGGGTTCTCCTCACCATGTTGTCTTTTGTCTGGAGACCACATGGGCAGCACTGTTTCCGGGAGGCATTTATTTTGTGCCCTTCTGTGGGTAAAGCACCCTCTCTCTTTGAGATGCTCTTTGCTCTTGGTAGTGCTGTGGTTTCTGTGATTTTAGTAAATTGTTATTCCAATTTATAATCTCTCCTTATTGTTTCTTCGTTACTTGAAGGGGGAGGGGGAGAAAGGGAGCAGCTTGAGTGGGGTTTAATTTTCCAACTGGGTTTAAACCATCCCAATGTAGCAGTGCTGTCTCAGTGGCTTTGCAATCAATTGGTCCTATGGTTATCCCACACTTTTGTCAATAAAACCTTCACATTCAAACCACAAATTATTACATTTCTAGAACAATATACAGTGCATTCTATATCAGATCATGTGTGCATACCTGAATGTAAATATAACATCAAGAACATTAGAGAAACATGCTTCCTAATAGGATATTTTTCTTAAAGCAATCCTTTCATGTTATTACCTTTTACAGGTGTACAGTAAGTTGTTAGCCTTGTCATTTAAGGAACTCCTGCTTTGAGAATTTGGAATGCACTGTCAACACTGAAGGGAGTGATATTGATATCACATTCCAAAACCAGCAAAACTTGATTAATGGCCTCTACTGCAATAAGGAATCACACTGCAGTGATATGGTTGAATGTAAAGAAACTATGAATGTAAAGAAAGTGAGAAGAATGAGAGAAGGACAGATGAGCGTTTGAAAGACCAGATCATGGACCTTCAGACAGTGTTATTTACTGTATAAATTAAAGTTTGTAGATTTGGGGGTGGGGAGATTGTTGCTTTTATCTAGCCCTGGAACTGATGATGGGAGCCATGAACTTAATAGTCAATAAATCTTATGTAAACATGACATTGAGCCTTAAATTAGCATGTACTAAATGAGATATTTATTATGGGATTCAGTGCCAAATATATTTACATTGTTTGTAAAACGTCACATGGATCTTTGCTAAGACACATGTGACGTCACATGGATCTTTACTAAGACACATGTGACGTCACATGGATCTTTGCTAAGACAAAGCTAAGAACACTGCAAAAAATTTTTTCAATTTTAGAACAAGGAGTTATAAAATGTTGATTAGGTACTCTGATAAATGGGAGGTATTCAAACATTTTGGATATATTGAAGTAATTCAGGTATGAAGACATCTAACTCACCCAACTATATTTCTCTCTTGAATTATAGAAGCATCCAATAAAGAACAAACATTAATTCTTGAATCCTCACTGAACAAAGCAAATTTTATATTTCTTTAAAGCAAGGCAGCCATGATAATGGCATTTGCATTAAGTATACATGCTTTAAGAAGAGACACATCTAGTCTCATCACTCAATTCAGTAACCATTTTAAAAGGCTGCCTTTGCTCTCACCCAGGCTTACTGTGTCTTTTGTGTTTTCTCTACCATCCTTCTCAATGACAGCATTAGATCACAGAGTTGTAGCATGATTTAATAGCGAGTGTTTCAGGAGCAATTAATAAGAAAGCCACCTGCCTCTCGATTCTTTGAAATGCAGAATGCCTCATCCCACATCTCCCTGTCACTCATGAGCCTGCTGAGGGGTGCCTGTAACACAGTGGTTCACACCACTTGAGCCCCTCGAGTGGACAGAAACACCCACTAAACTGTGCAACAGAGGAACAAACCAGTCTCCCTGAATGAACGGTACTATTTTAAAAAGACACACTGGCAATAAAATCAGGGCTTATCATATATTAGCCAAGGGGTTAATCAGCCTTACTTGTTATTTACAAGACACAAGAGGTATTAAAGAGGTGTCATTTTTACTCATAGAGTGATCAGGACTGTTCCCAGTTTGGACCACCAATATACTTAAAAGAAAGGCAACAAAAATACTACATAGTTTTTAAACAAAACTACAAAAAAAGCTTAAGAGATTGTGTTACTTGGACAAAGATAAGAGAGTCATGGAAAGCACTGAGAGAAAAATGGGCCATAGAAGTCTTCAAGCATCTAAAGAACACCATAAAGGGGACAGTGATAAATATCCACTACATCCACTTGCAGTAGAACTAGAAGAATTCCGTTTATCTTGCAGTAAGGAAGATTTAGCTTGGCTACCTGGAAAATCTTTCTTCCCATAAGGCTACTGAATCACTAAAATAAGACACGGAGAAAGCCATGGAATCTATTTCACCGGTTTAGAAGAAAAACATACATCAATTTCCAAACAAGAATGATTACAACCTACATTTGTATATTCAATAATACTTATTTTATAAAATCTCTGGTGTGTCAAGAATTGTTATCTCAATACTAGTGTAAATTTAAAAACCCAATGAGCGTATGCATTGATTAAACAAGACAACTTAAATACATAGAAATAGTCAAACCCACTTGCATAGCATAGAGCTAGAACCCTTATGTTAACACACGCAACCATCCCCCCATTTCATGCAGCCTTATTTTTGCATCTTCACCTTTATTAACAACTAAGTTCTTCCCCCTTTGAAGACCTTTGCCTTGACTCAAGTTCTTATCCATTTCCATATTTGGGTCCCTATTTTATGGCCTTTTTAAAACTATTATTAAATGTTAAGTTATTACTAAACGTTATATAACTCCACCCCCCTGCCCTCAACCACACATTTCTTAAACAATTTGTGCAATCTCCACAACTTCCAGAATTCTGTTAGGAGAAATAACCAAATGGCCATAGAGGTCTACCACCTAGCAGGGGAAAACAGAAAGATAGTAGGTCAGGGGGGAAAAAAAAGTGAGTGAAGATAAAATCATTTTAAGGTCTCTCAATTCTAAATGTGGCTCCTATTGTATCCTTATTCTTTCTAAAAATATACACCAAGTTATTACCACCCTATTGGTATTGTATCCAATTAAATTTTGCCAATATGATTTACAAAACTCAGCATAATCCCAGCTATTGTACACTTACTTTTTATACTGTACAGGTGTGGTCCCAAGAAGGTGCCAAATGAAAAGCATGAAAAGTTCCTTGTTCCAGAAACTTGTGATTTAAGCATAAGGCAAGAGAGAACAGCTGGCTGTAATAAATGGGCAAGGCAACAGAGAGTGTAACAGTGGGTTATGCAGGTCAGGCAAGGTCACTCTTTGCTACCTGTTTCATTTGGGGAAGTAGAGAGGGCCAGAGAAATTTTAGCAGTAAGCTTGCTAAAAATATCATTTGCAGTTTTACCAATAAACCAAAGGGTAAGATCAGATCCCTAGATTTGAGAAGACCACCATACTTGTGCCCATGCATTTTTACACACATCTTTAAAACAACTATTTTTCAGAGTCAAAAGGAAAAAAGGACTTGTATTATTTCCTGCTAAGTGAGTATGTGCACCTGAAGATGTCAAGCACATATTTGAACCTCTTTCTTCCATTTACACAATTTGTTACCTCCTGCATCAATTAAAATCAGAAGGATGAGGGAAAGTTTGCAGTTGAGGAACAGAAGAGTGTTCCTTTAAGCCTCTTGAGGAAAAGGGCAAAGACTCACAGTGCTGATGTGAAACAAGAGGATAGTTTTCTAAATTTTATTTTCAAAATCAGAAGGAGAGAACTTTTCCTCTGCAGTATTTAAAGAGAATAGTACACAGCCATTTACCAAAGGTTTCAAGGATACAACTACATATGAAATGCCAGCCTTTGAGACTCTGCCCTGCCTAGAAACAAAATACTCAGCTACCCTCAGAGTGCCTGTAGGAACGATGCAGCTGGATCTCTTCCACAGACAGAGAACAGGGGCAAATTCCTGATACAGAAACTCCCAGATTTTTCTGAAATTCACCTTTATTTGCTTCTCTGCTTCTTAAATACCAAGTATATTGATAAAGCATGGATGCTGTTCAGGAAGAGAGAGACTAAAAATTATCGCACTTACAGCAAATTTGAGTTCTAGTTTCCAAGACAAGCTGGAAAACTCAACGTGTTGTGCTATACATAGCTGAATCTGAGACATTTGGGGACACAGAGTTACTAGATTAATGAGCAAACAGCAGTGTCAGAGAGCCATTTTCATAACCCTCCATGCAAGCATGTATGTGAGACTTCCGCTAATCACATCAGAGCCGTCTGCCGAGGACTTCGCAGGCAAACAACAACTTTCATTCCCTCCTCACTAACTGAACCTACACCAAAGCAAACTGCAACATTTCCATCCCCACTTAGCTTCTACTTCACCTTTAAGGTGAAGAGCAGCATTTTAACAATAACACAACTTGCTCTACCTTTATCAGATTAACTCCAACCAAAGACTGTTTTCTGACAACACTTACTAAACCTTTTAATCTGAACTAATACTGCCCTTGTGTCAGTACGATTTTGGGCATGCGTAGACATCATCTCTTTTAAAAAAAGAAACTGGTTACAGTCAGAAATTAAAATATAATGAATGCAGAAACACAGGTCTGATAAGTATTTTTGAGAGACAGGTTAGAAAACATACATCTGGCATTTATATTCAGCCAGATTATGTCCTAAGTCTATAAAACAGACTATGATAGTCATTCTTGTAGTCAAATTTCCAGTAAGGAAAAAAATTAAGACATGCTTTCATCTGCTCTACCTAATGCTTCTCGCTCTGGAAGTTACATTCACAGAACTGGTTCTTTTCCTTTGTACATGGGTGCTCCAGATACTGCAGTTGCACTATTGCCAGTTGCAGCTCAAAGCAAACTTCCGCCAATCCAAGCAAAAAAAGGTCACCCTGGTTGTTCTTTAACAACAAAGAATGTCAGCTGTCTCCCTTTTATATTCTCAGGAAGAAATCTGGATCTCTTTCACTCACCATCAGAATAATGAGTAATCCAGGGCCTCCTGTATGCAGCTACTTTAACACAGATTTTTTTAAAAACTACTACATGCTTAAAAATGGCATTAATATCCCTGCAAATAAAACACACTTTAAGCCTTAAAAAAGAATTTAGTTGCTAGTCAGAAAATTGAGGCCACTAGAAAAAGTAATCAAAGATTACTTTAATGTGAATATTTCATTGGTATTTCCAGAAGGTTGCTTAGCTAATTCTAATCCTTTCTTTGAATAGTAAATTCCAACACCTCTCCAAAAGAAAAAAAAAAAAGTTGTTTCCAATTCAACTTTTTTTTTTTTAAAAAAAGGACAACCAGTCCAAAAAAGCAACCCCATAGAAACTGTTGAGAGTGTGGTTTTGGCCAGCAATCTATATGCCTGAGAATTTCATGAAGGTGGGAAACTCCCTTATCCTACATGAAACCTTTTAAAGCTCTTGGGTTTTACATTGAAAGGGAAAAGGCTGATGCAAACCACCGTCGGCACCTCCTCATCAAGCACACAGCTAGATGTTAGTTAAGAGCATTGCAGCAGTGGGAAAGGAATGTGTCAGAACATGTCCTCATGTTATAAAAACACAAACAGAAGCCAATGAAAACCTTAGAATGGAAAGAATACCCACCATAAATATTTCCTTCTGGTCAGTTTAAAACTTCTCAGCTCTTAAAATCCCCACTCTATCTTGGTTTCCTTCTGATGAGCTAAGCTATTTGCACATCCTATTGGCTTGTATTTAGCACACTTTCTAGTAGTCCTTCACTTCAGTTAGACATGTAATATGTTGGCAAGAAGACAATTGCTTACATTTTTTTTACTAGACAATTCTAATATAGAGATATTTATTATCCAGGTCAGTTCAGGACCATACTTTTTACTACCATTCACCGCAAGAATAGCTGTAGGATTCCTTAAGGAGTACACCAGAAGAAAGGAGACTCAGAAGTTTTAAGCTATTCTTTTCTTTACATTTCCAAAGGAATTTTGCCATCCTAGGGCTCTGGGCATCTGTCCCATAAATTAATGCACAAAAACAACTGCCTGTAGACATGTGCTTTGGCCAACTCATCCTCACCAGCTTTAGGGAGGGGAAAGAATAGGGTTTGTAGGAAGCCCAGAAGTTAACAAACAAATTCTTATGGTGCAAAGGAAGAGAGCTGAGATCTAAAGCCAAGTATTCCCAAATGAGAGAGCCCTGCAGCCTGCAGGAGAATCCTTGCTTCATATTGACAGAACTCTAGCTGAGCTGCTCTGCTGGTTTGGGGAGGGGCAGGAGGTGTATAGGGAGAGAAAGAAAATAAAGAAAAATGTAGGGTGGAAAAGGATAGCATTTCAGACTCAATCAGACTCAATCCATTTACAGATCAGTATCTAAAAAACACATTTATTACAGCAAATGTTTTAAGTAGAATAATGGATATGGGGCAGCAGTCAAAATCCAAAGGGAGCCATGGGACCCTTCCCTTCACTTTATGAAAAGCGCATGGCCTTGGAGAAAAACAGAAGCATCCAGTTCCTCCCAATACTCTGAATACTATGACAGGACATAGATGTCTGCATTGTCTTTTAGTGTGTTTGGTTTAAAAATTTTGCTCATTTCCCAATGGGGTCAGAGCTCAGCTTTGACAATCACATTACATGCACACCAGTTTATGCCACTGCTGAAGAACAGAAAAGAAAACAAAGTATTAAATTTCCTTCAAACAGGAACTATAGCCATGACTGAGAATTTCTTCTGCAATTCACTTACTCTGCCACAGACAGTCTTCCAAATGATTCCAGCAGGATTCACATCTTCATAGACTGCTTCAATGCCTTCATTGAATGACCTGGGCATTTACCTCATGGTGTCACTATCATGCTACAAAAACACACCTCTGACAGATAAGAGTTCAGTCCTCTGATTTTTCTTAGAAACGGCTTTCTTTGAAAAGAATAGAGAAAACAAAATAATACTTGATAGTGCCTTGCACAATCCCAAGGAGAATAGAGCTTGATTTCTACTTCCTCAGAAGTATTTCAGGTCAGAGAATCTTTGTATCCTCTAAAAATCACCTGGACCTGCAGATCATGGTGGTAATACCACTCAAAACTATTTGAAAGTAAAAACTAATCACACTCTCAAGCCAGCATGCTTCAGGAGTACAGATGCTGACGAACAATTTAAGGCTCATATATATGTCCCCATTGCTTTGGTGTGCCAAGTTTAGTTGAATGCCCCATGCTAATCCACGACTCTGTGGGGCCAAAACTCCGCACTGGACATAGGGAACTTTGTGCCCCAAACTCTGTAAGAATAACGCTGACCCTTGAGGTCAGAGAAAAGGGTATAGAGGGAAGTTTTTCCATCTCCTCCTCCCTTTTACACTATCAGTGGAAGGCTTAAAAGCACCCTACACACAAACTTCTAGCACAGAAAGGAAGCCCAGTTGAGATGAGCATCTTCACCTCATTGATGTACTGAGAGCTCGTATTTATCCTTCATCATTTTTAAATACTTTCCAGCACTTTTATAAAAGGCAGGTTAGGATATGGAAAGGGATCACCCCAATATCTACCTGCTAGTGATCAGAAATCTCCAGACATGGGCAAGTGCATCCCCAAGACTGCAAATGTGTACACACATAATAGTGCAGACAAAAGGGGACAAAGGAGTATTGTCAGATTTTTATAAACCTTATGTGAGACCTGGTCTATTTTATAAGACACAAGTAGTATGATCATGTTATAAATTTTAAGTTTTGGCTTTAAGTTAAAAAGAAGAGTAAAGAAAGCAGTTATCTGTGAAACGAAACTTTCCAACTCGTAACAGTTACATCAAGGACATATAATCAGGCTTACTTGTGTGACCCCGAGATAACAGCGTAACAAAAGTAAACTGTTAGAGCTAGACAATTCACCAATACAGTAAAAAAATTAGGTGCAAGGGTTGACATTCATTTTTCACAATTTAACACGCCAGCTGTAAGCAATATTTACCTGTAGCAGGCTGGCCCACTTTACTGTATCAAAACCCCTGCATCAACATCCACTTCTTTACTAAGTTAAAAAAAGCCTATGTACATACATACATACATACTTCAATACATATTTCAATAACCAATCATGGACATTTCATTCCCCATATTTATTTTGTTTGCTACACTCTATGTTTAATAATTTCATCTAAATGTTTTCAGAGACAGCTGTTCAAAGTTCATGGGTTTTTTTCAAGTTTCTTGATCTCTTCTTCATTCCCAACTTGCACAGCATCAATATGACCAAGGGCTGTCACTGCAGAAACTCAGGTCACACTGTCAAGACAGAGTGGAGCCTTCAAAGGGAGACCACAACATCTGCACTTTAATAGTGCAACTTGGGTTTTTTTCCTCTGTGCTTCATCAATTGATTGCACTCAGTGTCAGTTAACTCAAAACTTACCACTCCATACATTTTCTACTTCAGTAAAACACTGCAGAAGCAATTTAGGAGCCCCTGACAATTCTCACCAGTGACAAACCTGAGAACTGCAGGAATTGATGAGAACAGCTCCCTTCACTTCTTGAGCTGTGAAGCAGAAAGATCTTCAAGAACAGGTAGATAGTGATACCGGAATTTTGGGGGAAATACAAGCTACAGCTACACTACAGAAATTCATCAGTCACATAAGCAGCATCTAACCCTGAAGCACTGACATGCAGTCATTAGCTAGACTCACCACAAGATTTCCTTTCCATCTTCTCTCAAATTAAACAGCTTCTAAGTAGAAGCAACAACAGTCTTTTGTTATTATCACATTGTAAAACAAAAGAACCCCAGCTGCCGCACTGCAGGAATTCAGTGAAACTATTTAATTTTCTCTATTTTCTAAATCACACCAAACAAAAATCAGTAACGGTCAAATTATTACTAATCAAGTAATAATTACCTAAACCGTATTCTGCAATATAAAAGCACTATGAGGTCAGCTGGGCATCAACAACATTCAGTTCAGCAACAAAAGTGTCAGCTCTAAACACACATGCATTGTATTATATAATGAAGATGAGAAACATATGGGAAACAGCCATAAGATGCACCAGCTACACACTTGGGAAAGAAACTGTCAGTAAGGAAAGGCAGAAGTGTTCACTTCACCAGCTATGATGACAGATTAACTTCATCCCTTTCTGATTCCATGGAAACTACAAATTAGTTGAAGGACCAAATTTGACACAAGCGAACACTGATGTTACACTGGTTCTCTGGGTCAGCTACTCCTCAGAAACTTCAGTCTGAACAGTACATTATACTTCAGCCAGATTCAGTAGAGCTGTTTTTTGATACAGCAATCTAAATAACTGAGATTTGCACACCGAGTAAATTACATGTAAGATGAATCCTTTATGAGATTAAAGTGCTCCAGTATCTGTGTTATGATATATATAAAAAATATATATGTACATATATATATATAAAATAAAACCTGAACAGTGTTCAGATTTGAAGACTGTCAGGAAGATTTTGCAGCTCTTTCTGCAGCAGCCATATGACTCAAGATGTTCTGAAGAAACAAAGAGAGCGCAGACACCGCACACATGAGAACTAAAACCAGTACTATTATCAAAGCTGCGTTTATCCCATATCGTTAGCAGAATTATAACCAACAACATACAACTCTGATGACTTAAAGCTGACCTTAAAAGCCCACAGTTTTTACTTCAGGTTTTAAAATTCCACAGGAAAAATAAATTTAAGAGACCCATGAGAGAAAGCCTCCCACCCAAGAAAATCTTAAACACACACTGCACTCACTTTAGCAAGATTTACTGCTAAATTTCCTTTCTGTGTCTGTGAAAGATAGGGTGCTTTTGCCTTTAAAAATTTAGCAGGCAACTAAACTGAACATTGTACACAGTAAGCATCTTAGTATTTTATTCGTTGCATCTTTTATACAGAATAAGCTTCACTGATATTTAATTCACTGCAGTATTCTCCTGATGTAGCAATAAAAGATTACATTATAAACAAAGAACAAAATTTTGACTTGAAATTTTTTTAAAATGTGTGCAATTTTTGCAATTGACAAACAGCATCACAATTACTGAAAAAAATTAAAGAAGCACATAAACTATGGCCCATTTTTTTAATCTCCAATTTATAGTTTTTCTATGTTCATCATAAATATGGGACATACCTATAAATTCCTAGCAACCAGGATTCAAATAAAGGAGAAAACATACAACAACGACAAAGTTTCTTTTCACTTAAGTTGACATCTGCAATCTATTTACACTATATGAGTTTAAATTCCAGAAGATCATGAAGGGTAAGGAACTTTGAAATAATCTGTTAAGCATTACTTAAAATGGCACTTTTGTCATTCAGGTCTGGATTTCAGAATTGCTAAAACAGTGAAAGACAATACACTGCAGTATGTCTATACCATTATAACATAAAAAAGAAACTACTCCATAAAGTGTCACTGAGATGGCTCAATCAAAGTAATATACATTTGTATCTTTATCAAGATAGATATTACGGTAAAAACGCTCACATTAAAAAATATAGTTATTATTGTCTGGATTTTCATTAAAACTAGAAGGGACTACATGAGCCAAAGTATGAGGAATTTGGATATAATGACATGCTTCCTCATTTTATAGCACTAATAAAAATAATAATAGAGAAAGCTCTATTATAAATCTTTAATAACCACAGTTTAATTTCCTAGTATATTTTAAAAACTTTACTATGTGGGTGTATGTGCATGCATGTCTGCATAAACACACAAACAGATAAAAAACTTCAAAGTGTATCTATTACACATACACACATATTCACATTCCTGCATACAACACTTCCATAATGCAAACAGTATGCAGGGACTCTTCCATGTGACAACCAGGTGCCACGTGCCATGTTTTCTTATTTCTCTATGTTTATCCAGTAAATGTAATAACACTTCCATATTTGGCTGAATGTCAGTGTAAAGATTCTTAAAAATAATGGCGATTTAGCCATAACATCATACACAAAGAAAGGATACTGCAAATACTGCTGATCAAAAGTTCAGCATGAAAGCTCATAATGAAATGGAATGTATTCTAAAAATTAGTATTCAAATATTAGTTAAATATTATGGCAAAAAAACTTGGAATTTATAGAAAGTTTAAAATGTAATTCACATTATGAAGACTGGAGATACTTTATAGATGGAATTTTTAAATATGGATATGACTGGCATTTATTTTTAAGCTTACTTCTATTAGAAATAGACTTGTTTCCTGTACAGGTGATGCTTTGTCTATGCCATATACAGTAGAAAAATAAATTCTTTAGCAACCTAGAAATAGTTTATAAAAACTCTTGAAGTTTCATTTTCTTTGTTAAACATGCCAAGATTAGACTGAAAACTATAAATAAAAGCTATATAGACAACAGGTAAAGTAGAACAAGTTAGGAATACTACAATTTACAGGACAGACTTTATTGGACTATTAGCTCCTGTGTGCTTTGCAATAGGAATAGGGTTGACTTTTCTTTTTTATGTTTTCTTAGAAAAGATAATTACTTGCAAGAATATAACACAATATCAAGATAATTTATAATATACATGTACTTCAAACAGCAGCCAGGTTTATGGTATCTTAGTAATCTAGAATGATAATCCAAGTCATTGGAAGTACAATACCTAGGACATAAGTGGGAAAGGCAATTTTTATTTTGGGAAAATGGAGCAAATCAATCTCTTAATAAAAGCCTTAATTCTCAAAATCATCTATTTACTATAATACATACAAGACGATCTTAAATCTTGTTATAAGTGAAGATTACATCAGTGACCATCATAAAGCTTTTTTTTTTTAAGCTACACAAAACATTCTAGCAGCTGAATGAGAAATAAACTTTCTTCTTTGCAGACCTAAAAAGGTACATTTTGAGCATGAAAGAAAAAAAGCTGCTATGAAAAGTCTCACAGGTAGTGTTTATCTATGGTCTCCCCTTTGCTACAATTTGTAACCTTCTAATTTTTTTACCACTATCAAAATATTTAACCAAAAGATTTGTTTAAATTAAGCAGCATTCTTTTACAGCAAAATTGGTACCAATATAAAAGTAAAATAAATGAAAAAAAAAAAAAAGATAATTTAAAAATACGGTGGAAAAAAAAAGAGTCATTTGAAATTTTAGTACAACATACCACAGGAAAAAAATATGAATACAAGTTTATGTAATTTTATATATACACACTCCAAAGAGGTTAATTGTCAGTACCCAAAGTATTTATTGCTATGTATTAGCAATGCATTTTTGTATATCTTTAGAGGGTCACATAAAAATAGATTTAAAGAATAGATTAATTGAAGTCCTAGATTAAAACATTGTTTGGTTTAGAGAATTTTACTACAACAAAAGTCATGTTTATGTATGAAAAGTTATATAACCTTATATGAAAATGTCATGAACTATTTTCTAAACACTACATGTATTCCCAAGTGGGAAAAATTAAAATATCTAAAATATATTAGATTAAGTTTACAAGACCGTCAATGATCTTTTAAACATGCAGCTGTTTACAGAATTAACAGTTTTACAAAATGTTTAGTTCAGTAATGGAACATAAAGAAATAAGTAGGCAACATCAAAATTTTTGTACAATATTTGAAACTCACTTTTACAACAAGCATGTCCTTGGTATTGTGCTGTAAGAAATAATAAGCAAGTTCACCCACCCTTAAACTGTCCACAGGTTTACTTATAAGTAAAGATGGATGGTGAAGGATCATAAAATTCTCAACAGTGCATTTTGCATTCTTCCATAAACCACCCTAAGCATAAAGTCACATAAGTAGCCAGGAGATTACAAAATAAACTATAGCTGGGCTTTAGTTGTTTACACAGAATGCTTGAATGTGAAGAAAATTGCCAAAAATAGCATGTTAAATAACAAAAAACAGCCATAAAGCAGGCTGTAAGCACTGAATGTTTCATAAATGTAGTTTTTTTAAATCATTTAATTTCTATAGAAAAATTTTATTCACAATATATTGTGACAAATCGTCACAGGAATGATATAGTGATTGCAATAAGGTATCATGCAGCAGCAGCTTTGTACTTTATAGCTATTTTTGCTTTTAAAAATTAAACCTCTCCAGTCATGCTTATCACATAGTTTTTATCTGCAGCGTGTACAAATGAGGAACACAGTACGGGATGTAACAAAAAGATGTCCAATCAGCTGGATGGGAATTATTTTTCATAAATATGAAGTACATTACTGTATCCTGAAACATGCATGTCTATAGCTTCTCTACTGTCCAGCGCCAGGCTGCCTGCAATCATCTTCTGTCTAGATAATACCGAGAGGGTCTGCTGGTAACTGCGACTGTATCAGCTGAGGCTGCAGCGGGGGCGGCAGCTGCAGGGGTACCATGGGTTCCACCATCTGCACCGGGTTGGAAGGTGGTGGCTGACAAGCCACTGGGTTGGGTGCTTCTACAATCTCCCCGTTGTAAAAGAAAAACTGACATTGTTGAATGAAGGTCTCTATAACTGATTGGTGGATTTTGGTGGTAGAAAGAAACTCTCTGTTTTCAAAATCAGGTCTCATCAAGGTAGGCCAGAAACAAATCGATAAGTTATCAGCAGTCATAAAGTTGGTCTTATATTGCTGACTAACCCTGAAATGAGAATGATACACACAGCGTGAATTAAAACTGGTATGCAATCACCTAGAACTTTTCTCATAGCACTCTAACTGTAGGCATCATTACTAAGCAATCTCAAGATTGTTACTCCTTTCCTCCAGCAATCCATTAAAACAATTGTCCTTGAATATTTTATGCTACTATGCAGAAGAAAATTTAGAAACCATGTTGTTTCCAGATTTGGATAGTTAACTAATATAAATCTGATTAAGCTTTTAATCGAGAAAGAAATTCAACACTCCACCAGCATTTTGAACTGACAATAATAAACGAACAAACAGGTTCTTCACTTATTATCTAAATTCATTATCGCAATACTATTACCAAAAAAAAAAAAACCCCAAAACAAACATCCAAAGAATAACAAACCATCCTGTTACCATATTTATCATCTACAAGTAAACGCCTACTCAGAAAAAACCAAAATGCTTTTCACAGTAATAGGCTAGAAAGAGCCTGGATATTTTGTTTTCTAAAATATTCTGCATTCTAAACTGACATCACAATTTTATCTAGAAGTAACTACTGAGAGATGTATGAAAAATCATGTGTTAATACATCTGACAAACACCGAAGATATGCATTCAGCTGGCAACATGCATTTTCTGTATTACAGTAGACATCACAAAGGTAACAGAGCTACAACTGTCCTGCAGAAATAGAAAATAAAACTTTAGAAATTTGTCAGTTACAATTCTGATGATTAACAAGAGCAGCCCACGAGAATTTCTGACAGCTGGCTGTAGCCCATAGATTCAAAAGCTGTGAAAGCCATAGTAAACACTAGAATTAACCCTATAAGAAAATATTTCCACTCATTTACAATGCATGTATCATGGTAACTATAAAGCATAAAAAATAGTGTGAAGGTATACTGCCTCTCAATCTGTTTTGACTAAGTTTGTTCCAAAGGACATTTGGACACTATCTCTGAGTGGCAGTAAAATTCATAATCTCTTTGCTAAAAAAATTACATTTTAAATTCATTTACAGATCAAAGAATAAATGTAAGCTACATTTTGCTTAGCATTATTATTAACATGCTGTATCTGCACAATCATTAGACCCAATAAATAAAGCAATGGGAATCTATGGCTAGAGGTAAGAAAAAAAATAAAGGCATTGCACCTCTTCCCCCAACAACAGCTCACTACCAGATTAAACAAAACTGCATTCCCTTCTGTGCTTCAACTTTACCTTTGTACTTTCTAAGAGTAAACAAAACCCTACCAAACCTCTATGCTGTCTCCTACCAAACGTTCCTAAACTACTTTAGAATTTTCTTCTAAGTGCCCAGCAAATGCTCACTTATCTTCTATGTTCACTCAAAATGAAAAATGAGGAGTGTCTCTCTTGATCCTGCCCACTTCCTCCACTGCCAAGTCTCAGGAAATTCAGACTGTAAACCCACTCTGATCAGACTTCAAAAGCTGTATACTGGTGTTTTCCCAGACTTCAGAAGCATATTATGCCATATTAGTCCTTATGTATGAAGGGCCTTGTTACCACAGAACGTGTATAAAACACAACCAGGATCCAAAAAGCCCATTTCAATCCAACACTATCCTGTTTTAAAAGCTCACTTCTGCTTACACTTAATCAACCACAATTACACCTGAAATGCTCAGAAAGGTGCTTATAACACTAATGAAAAATTAATCTCACTGTTGCCATTTATTGAATTCTCATGGTTACTGGTCTCGTACTTATACGATAAGGATAATACTTGTATTTTTAGTTTCAATAACCAGGTCTCGTGCTTGTGGACACTCCAAAATATTATCAATCACCAACCATTACTAACTATACAACAACAGCACATATTTAATGTAATGACATAGGATGTAAAAACAAAGCATCTAAAACATTAGGTTGTGATGAGAGCTCTTTCATCATAAAGAAGACTGCTTTACCTCATTAAATGAACAATTCATTTGGCAAACAACATTTCCATTTTAATTATATACCAGCAGTAATTTACCACAAATTAATCTCTTAAAAATAAATACAGATTGTCAAGAGTTTAGCTCAAGTTGCCTTTAAGATCCTGTACACAGCTGTATCCACCTCTTTCTATATATGCAATTGCTTACATCCAAGCCGATTTCTTGTTGAATGGAATGCAACTACCTGACACTGCAAATGAGACAAAAAATTATAGCCTTTCTTTTAAGAAAATATCATGTTGTTACTAGCAACCTGTAATGTAAATCACTCATTAACAGAGAGAGGACCAGATCAGAAAGTAAAGGCCAGTGTACATCACTTATGCTCTTCAGTAAATTCCATGATTAATATGTTTCATTTGTTTGTAGATATGCATGCATTAGAACCTATTCAGGAATTTTGAAAATTATGTTTAGCACTTTTACTTGCAGCAATCCAGGTACCTGACATTGCACATTCAGCTGTGCTATGCAAATAGGTGACCAAATGAAGACTTTTGACAATTCCAAGACTGCCATTCTTCCACAACAATTTCTATCAGGTTGATTAAGAATTAAAAAAATATTTCAGGTAACTAATAACCATGTCAAGTCTGAGACGTTTAGTTTCACTTTAGATACTTGCAAGCACATCTTGTAGTTCTCTAATATGGGTATTTGTTCATTGATATAGTTTTATCTATTTTAGGGCTGAATTTGTATTGGACAAGTCTACATAGGGAAAATTGATCCATTTCCCTGAAAAAGAAAATGGACAACTTTATAAAGGTTAAGCAAGTTGTATATATGATGGAGAGAAGTGTAAAAGTAGGCACCTAAATTCCAAAATCTTACACATTCCATGAAAAGAGAAAATCCCTTCCAAACTGCAATAGAGGCTACCTACATTCTCCCTGTTGACTAAGTAGGGAAGTTAAAGGTTCTTATTTCTACCCCCATACTACAAGCCCAGTTAGACCATTACAAATACCTGCAGAAACACAGACAGTAGTCCAGAACAACTAAATGTCATTAAAAGCTTATACATGCATGTATACACAAAACTGCCTATCTGAAAAGTAACAGAGCAGAGAGAGAGACAAGAAAGTCCTGACAGACAACAAACTGAGCATGAGTCAGCCATGTGACCCTGTGGCAAAGAAGGCCAATAGCACCCGAGGCTGCATTAGGAGTGCTGCCCGCAGGGAGGTGATCTTTCCCCTCTACTCAGAACTGCAAAGGCCATTTCTGGAGTCTGGGATCCAGCTTTGGACTCTCTAGCACAACAGACATATAAACATACTGGAGTGAGCCCAATGAAGGGACATTAAGAAGAAGATCAAAGATTCCTCAGATGAGGAAAAGTCAAGAATGTTAATACTGCTTAGCCTGGAAAAGCTCAGGGAAAGTCCTATCATTGATTTTAAGTATCTGATAGGAGAGTGTAAAGATGATGAATTGAGACTCTTCATAGTGGTGTTCAGTGACAGGACAAAAGGCAACATGCACAAACATCCACAAGAAATTCTCTTAGCATATGAAAACACTTCTTTACTGTGAGGATGACTGAGCACTGAAACAGCTTGTTCTGAGAGACTGGAGTCTCACTTCTTGGAGATACTGAAAACCTAACTGGACACCATCCTGGGCAATCTGTTTTAATTGACTCTGTCAAAGCAATGGTGTTGAACAAAACAATCTCCAAAGATCCCTTATAACCTCAACAGTAATATAGTTAACCTCATTCTGTGGATTTCAGAGAATAATTTCATTTTAGGTGAATAAGAAGCATAAGTAAGCTGGTCTTTTTCTCTTTTTTTATGACAATATTGTACACGTAAAGGCTCAGATTATGATGTGATATACACCCATTAATACTATTTTAGTAAATATGGAAATAACTTTTAAAGATAAAAACAATGTTTATGCAAGAGACAAAATTTAAGAAGCAAATGTAACCAATTTACTGCTACTTATAGCTTTGTTCTATGTTTTACTATTCAGCACAGAGTTTGGGCTCTACATTTTAGATTTTGATTGAAGCTAGCCCTATATTGGCAGGAGGCGGAGGCAGGTGTTTAGGCCAAATGACTCAAATTCCTTAAAACCTGGATTAGTCTATAATTTTAATTGCTATTATTTCCTGGGGCGGGGGGGGCAGGAGGGGGGGCAGTCTGTAATAGCTGTAATTAGTTGCATAGTTATTATTAGGTGCAGTTATTCTTTCAAGCTTTTATGTACAGCAATCATTCTTATAACTTTACAGTGGCAATGATGCCAGATAAATATATCAATAAAATGTGAGAAACAAATCTACAAGGCTTTATTAATCAACTGTAATTCCTAATTTCTTTTTCCACATTTTCAATTCTAGTAGATAATTCACTATTAAAAACACAATCTTTTTTGCAATTATTACAATTTAAACAAAATTGAAAAATACTACACCTGTTTAGATGTGTTATTATGTATCTGAAGACATCATAGTTCACTGGGTGGAATTTCTTCACAATTTCTTTTAACTCGTGTAGCCGTTCTGTCTTATCCATGATTTCTATAGAAATAAGTGACATTTTCTGACACATCTAGAAAGACATACTGAGTAAAGTGTTGCTAAGTCTTTTTCCTAGTACAATGGTACACATAAGATACCCACAGAGAAATATCAAGTGAGAAAATACTTAATAAAATTCCTATTTCCATAGAGTAACTTTTTTATTATAGAGTTTAACTAAGCACAAAAATATTTTTCTGAATTTAAGCAGAATTATTTATCTGTGTTCAGCAAATAGCTACTTGACTAGCTTACTGTTGGCTTGTAGAATAACAATGTGACAGGGTCATTTCTTGTTAGTTTCCTCTGCTTGCAAAACATCATGACAGAAAGACATTCACATGAGCTTAGAATAAACTTCACAGTTATTCAAATAATAAAAAATTACGAATATAGTTGGTGTAGCTATTTTAAATAAACTGCTAAAAGAAGAAGAGGGATTTTTCACAGGCCCAAAGGACATTATTCATGCTTCAAACAGGAAATAACCCACATGCAGGAAAGGAATACAAAATAAAGTAACCATTTTATCTTAAAAAACACAGCAACTAACGCTGTGGATCCATACATTCTGCAGCATACACTTCTAATCAATGATGATTCATATCATAAAAAGGAATACAATTTTCCCCTATTACTTGACTGCATTGCTAGAAAGGAAATTTGATCTATCCTGATATCATAGAAAAATGTTAAATATGGTCCAGTATATCCCAAATATAAATTTAAAGCAGTATTAATGGCATTTTAAAACAGTAATTCCACTTATATTCTAAGCTATTTTATGTTCTGACTGGAATTTAACTGTTATACTTTTAAGAAAAAATAAAACCGAAGTAATTACATTAAACAAGCAATATGCCTGAAATGTACAGCAGAAATACCAGAAATAGATATCTACAGATATCATCAGAAAATACAAAATTTCTAATGGGCTATATATTAATCAAGCCCAGGCCCAAGCCTTAGGCTTATACTAGTGCTTTCATGTTTTGAACAAAAAATACTTGGGAATACTGTATGTCACAGTTATATTCTGTAAAAAGTGTGGCAGTCATTTTGTGGAACAGCTTGCTGCCAATATGAGACACTAATTACAAAGCCAGGAATACTATGAAACGTCTGAAAAACATCTGTAAGGCAAACAAAGCTAAGCATCTTATAGAGTTCAAAAAGAATTTGAAAAAAATCTAAGAGAATTAGAGAATTACCATAATATCCCATAGATGTGTCTGATTTTTAAAGCCTACTTTGCATGTAAGACTTCATGAATTCAAGGGGTTTTTCCCATTAACAACTGCAAAGCTGCTCCAAGAACTTTCATCATTTTCATCACTTAACAAAAAATGGAAAAAAAGTAGATTTCTCCCAATTAAATTTTCTAGGAAAAGGAGAAATAAGCCACAAACTCATTCTGAAGAAAAATGTATTACATTCATCTCCTCATACAGTTCTTCTAAATTTAAAGAATATTAAAAAAGGCATGTATCTAAAGAATTTAAGAAATATTCAATGTAGATAGTCCTTTCAACTTACAGTGAAATAAAAATAGCAGTAAGGGCAATGGAAATAACATAACTGAATCAAGAAAAGGTTGTTTATTACTTACTTGATGTTTCTAACAACTCTTGATGTAAAGAGTAAGGAACTAATGGATCTGGCAGATCTGCAAAAAAAGCTTTAAGAGCCCCAGCCACAGCATTCACTGTTACTCCCATTGATTCTAGACTGATATTATGATCTGCAAAACAAAATTTAAAAAATTAAATAGCAGTGTAAGTAAAACCTAGTGTTATCATTCCTTATAACACTTCATGAAATAAACAAGAATTTATTCAAAACACTGAAAACTAAATATTTGACAAAGGATGATTAAATAAGGCATGAAAAGGTGAACCTATTGATAAGCTGCTATCACACCAACCAACAAGGAATCAAATATAAGAAAATCGGACAGTATTACAAAACAGTAGAAGATCAGAAAAATAAAGTTGTCTGATTCTCAGTGAAGACCTGAATGTTTCTGCATTTGTCATTAACTGGCTTCTGATTAATCAATCTTGCCCAGTAAGGAGTTAAAAATTCTATTTCCCAAAATACTGCTAAACAGCAAAGCAAGGCGTAAAGAAATAGAACATTTATTTTCTTTAACATCTAGGAGACATTTTTCTATTTTTCACAGGCTCAACTTCATTATTAACATCTAAGAATTTTTAATAAGTGTTGTCATTTTAAAATATAAACACATTAAAGTGAACAGCCTAACCTACCAATCACATTTCATTATAGTCTACAGTGACAAAGGCTGTGTAAGAAATTATTCAGACTTAATTGTTAATGCATATTATTCAAGAGACCTTTCACTAAAGTATCAAGAATTACTATTTGTGGGGCACAGAAAGCAGAAGTGAATGCCTTAATGCCTAGGACTGATGAACTGTTAACACAAGGAGCAGCTAAGATGGAACTTAAACTTTTTCAAACCTTCAAATACCACCTAGCTAATATTTTACCAGCACTTAAGCCAGCTGCAACAAGATTCCCGTCCCATCCTTGGAGCTTCACTGGTAATAACCTGGACTATACCAATACAGCCCACCAGAGCATTAAGTACTTAGTGCTATGGAAGTTGGTTTGAGAGTGCAATCCTTTTATACCGCACTGTGATAAATCCATGGAGAATTCATGTTCTGTTTTGGTTTTAAATAATAAAATCTCTAATTACCTTGATCAAACTGTTTTTGAATGTTGTCTTGATCAGTTTTATTCCCACTAACACGGTACAGGCCTTCAGTACATAATCCTTAGAAGAGGAGGAAAAATAAATATTAAAACGCAAGTTTATATACTATAGAGCAAAGCAGAACCAGTTATAACTGCTAATTCAGAAATCAAAAGTAGGAATACAATTCTTAAGTGCCTAAAAAGTCAACACATTAACCATTACAGGGATATAGGACTACCAAAACACAAAACGTCAGTTGTCTATGAGTCCACTATTCCATTTAATATGAATCAGAGGAAATGACACTGTAGGATAACAAGACTCTGACAGCAGATATTTGTTGAATAATGTACCCAAAATTATTCTCTTACTGATCTCTATTAGACTGTTGTTATTTCCACCATTTTTTTAATAATCAAAAACCTAAATTCTGTGGTACCTACAACACATATGTTTTTAAAAACTGTCTTCACAGTTTAGGCTTAACTACTCATTATGGTAAGCAACAACACACTAAAAATACTCTGCAAGGAAAAAAAAAAAAAAAAAAAAATCAAGCATTTGTAACTGAATCCTGATCTTTTAATTTCATGGTGTAACACACTCCTGTATATGATAAGAACTTAAATCTTCCAACATGCTTTCCCTTTTACCATTTATATTTCATAAACTGTGAATCCATTTCTCCTCACTTTTTATCTAAGGTAAATTATCACATCATTTACAAGCCTTTCTTTAAGGGGTGGGGGAAAAGGGAAAAAGAGGAAAGGTCTTTGGAAGCAGAGGTTCCCCAAGCTTCTCATTATTACTTTGTTTTACCACACACTACAGAGCCATCGTAATTCCATCAGCCTTTTAAGGTAAACAGTGAACAGCACACCTTAATTATGCACACACACACTTGCACACTCCACTCCTGTGATTATGCGCCCTATCACATTGCTATCTTTTTTGCCCACAACTACTCACTGAATGAAAGAGTCCATCCTGATAATCACACCATTACCCAAGATATTTTTTTTAAATTTAGAACCGATTAAGGAATATAAACAACTTATAGCTCCATAACTCTGCAAGTTACCTTTACGGGTGCAAAATTCTCTATATGCTAGATCTCCATAACACTACAAGGTTTTATTTAAAAATTCACAGGTTTCACAGCTTTATGGAATCTCTTGGCCGTTTGCCATCAAAGGCAAATAACTGAATGCATTTTAAATCATGAGATCAATACTTAACTGGTCTGTCACACTACAATCCACCAAGTGTGCCTTTTAAGTTACCAAGAAACACTAAGAACCCCATTACAATGTTCAAAGTACAGAAAGCACTGGACTGGTTCATACAGCTGGGAAATTTTTAATGACTCTTATTATATTTATATGACTCTTCCAACTCATTTCCTTCTTAATGCCTCAACAAATCACATGTCTCTTTACTGGCTGCATCAAGGCTATTTTAGTAAGCAATTCTTCAATAAACTTTCATGTCCATCATTTAGCTTTCCAATTCCACAGCCAAGAGTTTTCCTCTTGTAAACATACACCTAAACAGTCCTTTCAAAAAACCTGAGCCTTGTTCACTGATATCGCTGAACACTACCAGAAGGTATAATCTGGTGGGCACAGGGCAAAAAGTGGTTTCAGTGACTCAATGGTTTCAAAAAGTGGTTTCAGCACATCTGAAAGGGGTTTCCAACCTGCCTTCAAAAAAATGCCCCAAATGTGCTACACGTGATGAAAGCCAGAAACACTTTTCATTCCTCTTCCAGAAGTTGTAAATAAATACAAATGACCACTGGTATATAAGAACAAGCTACGATCAAGCTTCTCTTTGTCTAGTATAGGAGAATTCTCAGTTGGAGACCCTACAGCCCCAGGATAATCTTTGTTTTATCCAATTACTATTCAATTTCCTTCTGCACAAAAGAAACTGAATGTGCTGCAATAGCATTTTCTGGGAAGTCTGACCCAGTCACTGTTTAGTGTATAAACCTTGAATACTTCAACTGGCTGCTCTGGAGACACTTGCTCTAGTGTGGTATCTGGGCTACAGCTCTAAGAAACATAGAAAGACAACTTACAGTACTTCAGAAAATTTTCAGGTTAAACAAGAAGATGCCTACTGAATTTAGGCATCTTCCAAAAATAGTGAAGTGCTGCAATTCTGGATTAAGCTAACTCAATTTGCCTTCTGAATTCCTCAAGGAAAAAACTTTTCTTGCTTCTGTATAGTCTAGAAAGTCACACTTCATGAAACGGTTGGTCAATTGCCATTACACTTTCTCTAAGGCACAGAAGGAGACAAGTTTAATCTGTTTGTGTGTATACATACAACTAGAAGTCTGAAAGTATTCTTTAAGTAATACTCCAATCCTCTGTTGCTTTCTATCATGCAACCAGGTCTCTCCAATCCTTCTTACATCAAGACCTTCATCAAGTATCAGACACCCTAGTTCACTAGTTTTAGCTTTTAAACTTCTTGCATATCTATTATGTAGATCTGTAATAAAAAAAGGGAGAGACACAGAGCACTCAACATTTCTTTTTTCTGAAAGCCTTTTAAAAATTTGGTTCCTTCATCTGCAAGCCTCTTGATTTTTTAGAATTTTTTTCTATGTTCTTACCCTGCTTGCATTCTGGTCCAGTCGTAATTTTCAACATATCCTTACCGAACACAACTGCTACTGTAATATTATATATCAGAATCGTATGATTTATTTGCTTCTCTGTCCTGCGTTACAACACTGCTAGGTTTAAAAACTCAGATCCTCCTTACTTCACATCACAATAACCTGTATTTATTTAAAGATCACATCCCCTTTACCTAGACTACTCTTTTCTCAAAGTTTCCTAGTGCCTAATAAACTCTCTTGCACCTTCTTTTGTGCTGCCAGTTGTGACCAGGGCTCCATCTCAGCTAACTGGAACTTCACCACATGGGGTTCAAAGCATTTCAGAGGAAATGAGCAAGGTGGATCTGCACCTATATGCATAATCAGTCTGTAGGACACTTGCATTCTTAGGCTCCAATATATTTTCACAATTCTTGGTTCCTCCACAGAACATAGTAACTTCAACAAAAGGGAAGACCAAAGTCTACCTGATGCAATATCCACTTTCCATACCATATGCTACATTACATAGTATATGCTTGAAGAGAGACGTAGAAAGGACAGGAGAGGAAAAAACCAAAACCTACCAGCAGTCTTTTTGTGTTATATCCTCAGCTTCCTGCAGATGGTGGCTTACAAAGGCTTTTGCATAAGGTGTTGTAATAATCACCTGGGGATTCATCCTTCACTAATTCACCCAAACCCCGTCAAGTCTAGTGGTCTTTACACCATGGTGAATGCAGCTTTGTCATTCCAGAATGTATATTATGAAAGCACACTGAGTTTATGCTCAGTACTTGAGCATAAAGTACTCAATGTGCAATTATTTTTTTTCTTAACAAGAAGTAGTAACTTCCCTACATTTTCCCAGAGCGTTTTTTAAATATATGTAATTTCTCTTCCTCAGAAATGTTCTAAGCTAATCAGTTCATCTTTATCCAAGAGTTACTATTACTGCCATATGTATTATCTTTTCCAAT
This sequence comes from Falcunculus frontatus, assembly GCA_013398115.1. Classification (NCBI taxonomy): domain Eukaryota; kingdom Metazoa; phylum Chordata; class Aves; order Passeriformes; genus Falcunculus; species Falcunculus frontatus. The sequence goes on from VZRV01001942.1 coordinate 355,876, forward strand.
TCTTTCCTATTCTGAGAAAGGCTGAACCAAACTGCAACCAGTATCCAAACTGTATGTATAGCATGGCATTATGTAATAGCATGATTTTTCTTTCTCCATAACACTTACTCTCTTATTTTGTTTTTTGCTTGCTTGATAGCAAGTACAGAGAGTTTAAGTTTTCAGAGAGCTGTCTATGATGATTTCAAAGCCTCTTCCAAAGTGACAACAGCTATACTAACATTTAGACTGCTGAAAAGTCACAGTGTCTGCTAACAACATCTACAGCCAGGTTCTGCTATCATGTTCTGTCTGTGTTTCTGAATACACGCCACAATCACAGCAAGTCTGTCTCTCCTCAGTTCAATTCCTTCCTCTACAGTGGCCAATGGTACTTTTCAGGACTCATTCTCCACTACAATAGCTAAGACTATCATTCCCACACTTATCTTTGTCAATTTGGTGATCTTTATATTTCTCTAATTTTATTCCATGGATTGATCTGCTGTACCTCTTTTCAACCCCTTTGCTACAACACAAGACTAAATGAACTGCCAATTTAGTGATCCAAAACATTAATTTCTATGTACACCTAAAACGTACATAATTACCAAGCAAAAAAGTCAAACTCTAAGTAAGAATCCAGCACTAACTTTACTTACATAAAACACATTTAATGTGTCCTTATCAACACTGACATTTAAAGACCCATGACATTCAATTCACACACTGAAAACCAGAACCAAAAATAAGTGTCTTACTGCTTCTTGTAATAAAATAATTTACAGCATATTGCAATGTTCAATAAACAATAAGCAGTGTAAGGCAATAAGCAGTACTTTTAGAAAGACTCTCATAATGGGAAGCTCTCCAAAGCTGAATTAACATTTCTATAATTTACACTAACTGATTATTAAACAAGGTCTCAATCATCTTATGAAGTGTCACTCAAGCCCATATTTTACAGCCTGTTCATTTCAAAAAAAGAACACAAGACGACAATTAATATGACATTACGAACATGCCTAGGAAATAGGGGCATTCTTTGCTTCATTAAAAATGGGTGACGACTGAGCCATTGTAGTTTTCCAGGCATATAGCTGTTTGGTCACTTTGCGTCTGGAGAATGCTGACAGAGTAAGTGGAACAGCATAACTATCATACATACCCTGGCATCTTGGTCCTACCTGCACTGTTTAGGAATTCTTTATATAATTCCCATATTGTCTCCTCTGAAGAGATACCTCATTAGCCATACAACTCAAGTGCACAATGTGTTTTATGAGTATTTCAAAATGTATTGGTTTACAGCTTTCAGTGATTCTCTCACCCTACTAACTTAACGCATGTGCTCCTCCCCTGTCTGGTAGTCAGTCTTCAAGAGAAATGACTGATGTCTGTTTTACCCTCTTGAGTTTGTTTCCTCTCTATTGATTAATTCCAAAGTTACAAAACATAAACTGGTATTCAGTCTCCTAATTACTGAAACCTATTCTATGTCAATTTTCAAGTAATCACAGAAGGAATTCTCAGGAGAACATCTAGTGCAACCTCCTGCTCAAACAATGGTCAACACAGAATTCAGACTCGGATGCTTATCTAAACTTCCTCTGAATATCTCCAAGATACCTCACAATCTCTCTGGTTAACCTGAACCAGTGCTCTAATAGCCTTCGGAGCAAAAGTATTGCCTTTCTTGCTAATCAGAACCTCCTATGTTAATGACACTGTACTTCAGTTCTTTAGCCTGGCTGCACGTTGTCAGTAACCTCCTGACAGGTATGGGAAGTCACTTCTGGGTGCTTCCCCAGCCTCTCTCTCCAAGCTGAATAAAGTCACATATTAGGAACTCCAGCCCCTGACCTCTTTTGCCAGATTCAAGTTTGTCAACACCTTTCTTGCAGTACTTCAGATTATGTCCAACAGGCGCAGAGCAAAAATTAGTAACCACTTCTGCTGCTGTGCTGCCTGCCCTTCTACTGGGACAGTCCAATACAGAAGGCATGATCAGCCTATTCTCCACCACGACCACAAAATCCTTTTCATTAGCACTGATACGGCACCAGTCAAGTCCTCAGCATGTACTACTGCAGGGGTTTAGTCCTTGCAATTCTAGTTGAAGGGCTTGGCATTTGTCCTCACTGAATTCCTTCAGGTTCCTACTATCCCATTCCTCCAGCTTGTCTACGTTCCCTTGAGCAGAAGCCCTAGTCTTAAATACATTAACAACACCACCCACTCTGAAATCATTTGCCAACTTGATGAGAGTACAAAATGTGTTGTAGAGCTATTTAAATCTTTTGTTACTGCACCTATCCAGAATCAAGAGTAAGAGAGTCATGGCCCATGTGCATTTTTTGCTAAACAAAGCGTCATGGGCAGTTGAGTCAACTTAACAGAACAATACGACTGAAAAAGATGGTCTAACTCCCTGCCTCATCAATCACCATTTCTGTCCTTCCCTTGCTCCTGCTCCCTGCCTTGCACTTGTTTTGGCACGTATTTGACCCTTAACTTACCAGCTGTAATACTATGCAGCAGGACTTTTATCATTTTTGCTGATAAAGCTTTTCAAAAAAGTGAACTACACTGATTCAGAGACATCTGACAAGCATCCAAAATGAAAAGTGACAGAAGCATACAGCAGGAGAAAATCTTTCTGACTATTATACTATTTCTTATGAAACTACGCTGAGGATGCCAGCTCTCATACACCAGGCCAAGGGGGTGTCCGGTGCTGTTCTCTCTGTCCAAAACAACAGGCTCCTAAAACCCTCTAGCTCTCCCAAGCCCCTTGAATAAAAGGGGATGTAATCAATCTTGAATTTCTCGATTTTCCAGCCACTAGGAATATATTTCAATGATTTATTTGACTTTTTTACCACAAGAAGCACTGCTGGCTCATTTTCTTTGCCTATTTCTACCAAACCTCATCCTCTGGAGACAAACTTTGCCTTATCTATACTGTCAGTGTAAAAATCTGGCCTCACTGCAGATTCAGCATAAAAGACCTCGGTGTAACCTACGTTTCAAGGAAACTCGAAGAAGACAATATTCTTTTATTTGAGTTATCTCTAAAACCGTAAATTTAGCAGTGTTACAAAAATGGTCTCAATATCAAAAGCAGTAACTATTGTATGTATCCCGAGTACACAGCTTTTAATTTCTCTTATAGCTCTCCATAGGAACCATGTGAGATACTGACACTTAGCTGTCAAATTCCTTCTTCCATCTTTATTCCATTCCTTGTCTCACATAAGTTGAGTCACTAAATTATTAAACCACAAATTACTCTAATAAGCTTCTCTTTGCTAAATTATTTCATGTACAACTAACACTATTAATGTTATCAGTTTTCTATGAAATACGGAATCTAAAATTTATAATCTGGTCCATGAAGTACATGGATAGCAATATTCTATTAAAAAAAAAATTAAAAACATTTGAAAGCTCAGAGAAAAAAAACATTAAAATACTGATATTAAAGTTGAATATCATCAAGAGCTATATGTACTAAATGGCAAAACTGACAGTATTTGTAATGTTAATTTGATGTCTCCTTCCTTGGTAAACAGAATGAAATGTAATCCATACCAAACTTTCCACCAATGCATGAACGAATACAAAAAGTAAACCCAAAATGCAAAAAAATATTGAAATGTTAAAAAAACCCTCATATGCTAATAGTATCAGTTAGCGTAAGTCATCTTGCCTGAATTATTTTGAGTTTGGGAAAAGTTAAAAATCAACAGTATGTGTTGAATAGTACACAAACAGTACATGGAATAGTTCATCACTAAATTCATGGTGTGTATAACAGCATGAACATGTTACTAATTAAACACTCAAGCTACAGAGTTGGCATAAATGTACACTTTTTACACTTACAATCGGACATTCAATAAATATATTTCCATTATACTGCAATACAAAACTCAAACCATTTCAACATTTTGTTGAAGACATTAAATTAGCCTTAAGAAATCTGTTCCTCTCTCTCAAAAAAAATTATCAGAGTATCAGAATATCTACCTTATTCTCTCCAAGATAATTCTTAGAGAAACATACAATTCATGTAATTCATACAGCTAAACAGCTTAGTTTCAAAAAGTATCTAAATTCTGCTGCCTATAATTCGAAAAAATGAGTTGTACTAAAAAAGGTAATGGTCTACATTTTTTTTCTTTAAAAAGAGTAGGTAATCTTTTTTCTAGCACGTCTTAGCATAGCACCATTACTTCTATACAAAAACAGCCACTACAATTTTCTTAAAAATCAAAACTCTAGTTTCCCTGCTAAATACATTTCCATAAAGCTAGTTTACAGAAAACCAATACACTTTAAAAGTTCATTTCAAATGATGCAACAAAATGAAGTTCTCTTCAGCCCATCAGGAGAAAGCAAAAAACAGACCAGAACAACTGTATCATCAAAATACTCTTTTGTAAGCCCATAACCAAAAAGAGCTACCAATGACAAAGAGTCAATTGAAATAGCTGCCCTCATGGGCAAGTTACAAACTGATTTGCAAAGGATGTGACAGAGATAAAAGCATACAAATTTCATACATGTCACTAGTGACAGAAAGTGTTCATACAGTCTGTAAAAGGTTACAGATAAGATCACAGTATCTTTACAAAAAAATCAGTTTTCCTGAAAACATTATATGTTTACACCAAGATGTTTAAAATTTGGTAATTCACCATTGGCAAGTTACCTACCTGAAAGAAAAAAAAAACTTTTCATCATCTTCAGTGAACCAAGAAAGAGCTCTGACAACCAACCAAAATATTACTCATCCGGCTATAGTTACAATGAATTCAAAAATTAAAGGCTTGGATAGAAAAAAAGGCTTTCCTATAATCATGGACAATGTAGAAACACAGAAGCAAAGTCTGTTTACAATATATAGCAAATCTTTCCTCCTTTCTTATCCAGAAGTGACAGCGGTATAAAATTTAAGATGTTCTCACATGGTATTGTGCTATTTTTTTTTAATCAATAGATTCCAATAAAACCAAGTACTGCTGCTTCGTACTCCCAGTACCAGTGACAGTGCAGACTGCTGTGAAATGGAGGTTCTGACACATACTTACAGCTTATCAGCTTTAGATCTACTCAGGTGTTAACCACTTTGACCCCCAGTTTCTGCTTCCAATACTATCAGAAGATTACAAGGGGATTCAAACTCTGTATTATATTTCAAAAACTAATTGGTTGGCTCCATAAAGCAAAACCAATTTAAAATAAAGTTTTTTGTTGAAAAATACTGAAGAGGAATACAGAGACAATAACCTTCACCTGTAGGCACAGACTTAGGATCCCTTCTCTTTACCAGATCACCCTTTCCCGTGACAGGAACAATATGGCTTCTTCAGAAGAAAAAAATCTGTTTATTTGTAAAAGGCTAGAACTTTTAAGCTCCTGAATTTACTTTAGTTTTTCCAAACTGTCCCTCTTCTACTGATACACACTTTTTTTTTTGGTGAGGATATTCCAGAACATTATGATAAAAATCTGATCATATTTTCTGCACATGTTCAATTCTTTAAGGTTTATGGTGGAGCAAGAATCTTCAAAGACACTTTAAGGTGCTTTTGTCTCATCTAGGCATTTGAAATAGAGAAAACTTTTTCACACTGGGTACTTTCTAGCCTCAGTCAAAATTTAGGTAAGTGGGTACAAAGCATTGCCTTGCATAATTTCATGAGACAGAAAGAGGGAACATTAAAAATTAAGATTAGCCCTTCAAATCGAGATTAATCCCATCTTCACAAATTCAGCCACAATTCAAATTACATAGGAAGGAGCTGAACTCCATGAAAGTACCTGAAAAGGAAATGCTAAACAATTATATCCTCTGTAAGAGAAATATACAGATTAGCCGAGTTGGAAAAGACTGCACTCCTTTATTAAAAAGACAACGATAATAAACACTGATATTCAGTGCAGTTCAAACTGACAACAGGCTGACTTGTTAAGAGACAGAGGAGTACTGAATAACTCCCCAGGGTCAAGCAACTTTATCATATAGGAATGGTACCATTCTGAACTCCAGCCTAGAGCCAATAGGTCCTGACTTGCCTCATGCAGACGGAATCTCCAAAACTGTATTTGTGGAATTTTCTCAGACAGTCCCCAAGTCAATGATATGAGTCTATCTCAGTACAGGATTTGAAAGCAATGCAAGTGAACATTCTCCTCTCTCAAAGGTAACAAATACATTCCATCAGAATCCTTCTTGAATCTCAAATACCTATACCATATTAATCCAATATAAAAATAATACACACCAAAAATAAAACTCCCACAGCCAAGTAGAGAAGCTGAAAACAACACCAAAACTACTTACACAGAATCCAGAGGAGGAGAAAGAAAATTGTAATACAGATCAAAAGTAGAGGTTTTGTTCTAAGTGCTTAAACAAAACTAGCAAGACAACTTCACCGCCAAAAAGTATGCAGATGGCATGATGTTTGTCCATCTTACATTTATGGCCAGAATTAAAATTCTCCAGCTGTACAGAAGCATCCCAGGATGAATTAACATATACGCAGCTAATGGAAAAGTTGCGCCTTCTGAGTCACTACTTTTGAGGAGACCCTACATTTTGAACACCCAGCAGCTAAACCAAACATCTTATTTTCCCAAGACAGATCATCAGAAGAGAAAAGATGTGCTGAATCTTTCGGCCGGTTGCATGGTTTGATGATTATAAGGAAAAAAAAGACAACAAATAATGTTTCCACACTATTATAGTTCTCTCTCTCATCCCACAGGCTGGTGAAAATTCTTTGGGAGAAATACTTTCTTTCAAAGTTTACCACAAAGATGACAATACTTTTAAGAAAATAAAACTTTTAGAACTGGATTTGTAATTTTGCTGTTTGAAAGTATTCTTAAAAAGTGAAACATGCTCAAATTAAGTTATTGCTAGATTCTACAAACCCTTGAAATTAGTCTTCAATACCAGTTAATATCTGTTTTATATAGCTACACACAGTAGCTGTATGTACCCACTTTTAAAGAACACTGACTCTGACAGTGACTCACCCATAAATTACACTGGTTTGGTTTAGGTTGGGGTTTTTTTTGCTACAGAAAACAGCAAACACAACATATATACACATATATGTTAAACTGCCTATGCCACTCTATTACTCCTTGCCCTTCTTTCTCCTCTCCCATTTTTAACTGGGTGAGGTGGAAAAAGCAAAAGCAAGAGAGAAGAAAATACAGCTCTTACCTTTAATCCATAGAAAGTAAAGGTTAAAGACAGATCTATACGAATATCTCTGACTCCAAAAGGATCAGTGCCCGAGTTTTCACCTAATTTTTTAATTGCAATAATGCAGTATGTAAGTCTTTAAAACAGCTATTAGGCTTACCACCTGTGGTAATTCTTTCGGAAACACTATTCTTACAGATGGCAGCAAAATTGAATTTTACTATAAGAAAGAAAGCCCTTCAGCTTTAGTCTTGCTAAAACTGCTACTGTCAGCTTACAGCCAAAATTGTATTAGAGATCTAAGCGAATTTAGAAAAAAGATGCTGTTTTACTTTACACTAAACAACATCCAATTGCAGACACACATCAAAAGATGGTCCTGCACGTTTCAGTTCAGTCACACTGTCATTTACTTCAAATACAGCAATACAGCATTTATAAAACTTCAGAGCAAGCAGGATCTACACACTAACTGAAAAATAGTGCTCCCAATCTTTAAAAACAAAGAAACAAAAAAAGAATCCCCTCAAAACCCCAAACAAAACCCAACCACAGGTCACTCCCAAACCTGAAAACAAATCCCCACTCCTAACTGTAGTCTTCTGTTGGACCAGCAAAATCATCCTACTTGCCTCATGGTCACACAGTAAATAGGCTGAAAGCAGGGACAAACACACAACCAGGAAGCCAGGGAGAAAGGAGAGAGAGAAAACCATACTGTGAAATTTCACTCTAGTGAAACACATATATGTTAATATTTTACATTAAACTTGGAAATTACATCTTAAATAGATTAACATTTTTCATGGAGAATTACACAGTGTTTAGAAAATAAATGTTTCTGTCTCTGTAACAACTTAAAATGCAAAACTAGGTTTACCCTCAAAATCCAGAAAGCAAGCTGACCAAACACACCAAGCCAGAAGCCATTTCAAGTACCTGTTCTCTATAATTGGAAAAGGTGGATTTCAGAGCTTTTAAATACATGAAATAAAACACAGTGGCAATAGTGAGACATGTAAGACTGGACTGCCATTGGGTAAAACGTCATTTGGCATTAGACAGTGATATAAGTTTTTTAAATTACAGGGAACATGTTAAACTTCAGAGATTTGTCAAAAAGTAATTAACTGTTTGTATAAATAAAGTCAAAAACCCATCACATATTAAGCATACAATTTAGAAAACACATTCTACTTTTTACATGTGCCTAGCCCACAATTATTCATTTCCAGGATAAAATTCTAAAAGTAGTTTAAAACAGAAAATGAGAGGCTTTACTCTTTATGCAAAATGGGAAAGTCTTTCCTCTAACAGTCCTCCTATCTTACCTGTATCTTCAATGAATTGCACACATTTTTCAACAAACAGTGGTATTGGTTTCTCAGGTGTAACCAAATCCTGTAGGGGCATCCCAAAGTAATTACTTTCCCAGTTTCTACGGATTGGAGGATTGAATGTCTTAGTTTTCTTTTTCGGCTACAACAAAACAGAGTTATTTAAGTAATTTTCAAGTAACATTTTAACCAACTCATATTTCAATCATTCAGTAAATACAACCAGATCATACGTCTATCAGACATTAAAATTCCTCTACAGCAAACTGAATGAATAAAAATTAAATGTACTTTTAAAATTATAAAGTACTTAATTATAAAGTAATTATACATTAGATACAAAGCACTCAGCTTCTAAAAGTTTTGATCCTTTTTATATTACGTTAGGAACAGGATGACCCAATATATCAGTAACTGAAAGATCACAGGAAAGGAAGTAAAGACACCACTTGTTTAGAGTGCTGTGACAAGTCTTTCAGCACTGCTCACATGAACCACATCTGAACCACACCTCTTTAGAAATTGTCAGGATAAAATTCCAGTGTCATATCACCAAAACAAGGCTGGTGTCTTCCGCACACATTTAAAGATACTAAATAATCTTTATATTGCAACTATACAAGAAACACGATGATAGAGAATGACTAACAATCAATCAGTCTCGAAGTTAAAGTTGCAGGCACTCCTATTAAGCATGAATGCTTTGTTACAGGCACAGGATTTTAGCCAAAAGAAGGTTTGCACACAATCAAATCTAAGATGGCGAGTTTCACGTGGAGTTTTCCTGGTTTTATTTTTTTTTCCACTGAGAAGGACTTTTATCAGCCTTGGATGATTACAAGAATTATATTGTATCAGATACCATAATTCATCTCTGAATATTGATGAAAATATAAACTACATCAAAAATATTCATTTAGGCAGCATCCAGTTCAGAGGAGCAACAGCTGAAAGGGCCAAGCTGAAGCTAAATAATGTATAAAACTTAGTGAAAACATCTTTGTCAAATGTCAAATGAAAGATCATTTTAGATACATATATTAAGGCAGTAAAGAAAGGAGAAACAATTCAAGTTTTTTTTCCCCAAGGTGTTCAGTGCACATCTCCACCATCGCAGAATAAACGAAGCAAGACTCGAGACTGTGTATTTAAGATCAACAAGATTGAAAAAGACTCTGTGTGTCTCTTGGAAAGCAGTCAGGTAGATGGACTGATAAACTAGGACTCTACAGAAATTTTACAAAAATTACAAGTATTATCTGTGTAGAGTACCAGGGCATAGTATGAAATACCAGACACAGCTACAAAACTGGAGAAAAGAGTGCTCTTTTCTAATAATTGTCCTGCTTTCAGAAGAAAGGTTGCAAGGGACTCCGATATCACGTTTGACATTATGCACACAGAAATGCAGAACAGGTTTCTTAGATGAACTCTTTACCTGAAAACAGTTTAATCCCCGATTTGGAAAGTGAGAATTTGTCTAAAGAACTTAATGAAGCATAAAGAATTAAAGAATAAAGAGAGAAAGGAAAGAGAAAACCCCAGCCCTCAAGTCCTTTGCAAACTGGTCTAAAGGCAGAGTAGAAGAGATGATCACTGCAAGACTATTCCATAAACACAAAGTTACAATTTCACAAGGCAGTTACAACAACAAGTTATCAGCTATTTCTCATTATGTATCATTATGTATTTTGTACCTCTCCTGTCCAATATTTATTAAAATATCTCTCTCATTATTTACCATTCTTTTGAGGTATGTGAGTGCATAAACTCTTCACTGACAGCACAAATCAAATCCTCCTGCAAATAACACTATCTACATGATCCTTACAAAAAATACTTCTGTTAATTAAAAACAAAACTTTAAGGCATTAAGAAAAACCAACATGATATTTCCTGATTTTAGACTTCCACACTTTCCTGAAGTTGTTATTCTAGATTTCTCAAGTGAAGAACTTGTTCTGCACAAAAACGTGTACTGTGCAAAAGACCTGATCTTTGCCAAAAGACTCCAACTGACTTCAGGGAAAAAAATATGGGTCTTATTTCTAACAAAATTAAGTCTTAGTGAAAGCTTTTCTTTAATCCCTGCTCCCTACTCTGAGAAAACAGCATTTTATTCTGATCCATCAAACATAGAATGGCACTTTTAGATCTGCTAGTCAAGATAGTGACTATCATATTTTTTTCTGCGTAAAATTAACTTTTAAAATATCTCTAATTGAACAATAAACAGGAACTGTTAAACATTAAATTATTCATTTAGTTAAACAGCACCTGAGTAAGGTGAACCAGTTCAAAATTCCTAGATTTTGGCAGAGGGATTATGATTTTGCCCCAGGCATTTTTATTTCAGTCATTCTCCCCAACACACCTACACCCCACAATGCAGCAGTCACGTAATACTGCATGCAGCAAGTACTAATCTAGGCACAGCCAAAACCAATTTTGTATGCTTCTCCTACATCATCACAAAAAAGAACTAACAGGCACCAAGTTAAAGAAGACAAGAACCAGCGCAAAAGTTCTGTGACTTAAGCCTAGCAAAAACCTCCTTGATTCACATACCACTGTTTTCATGTTAGTAATTAAAACACAAGCCCAAGACCATAAAGTTGAAATCCTCAGTTTTCATATCGATCTGTGGGGCTTTTTATAATTGATTGCTGCACTTACGTTGAGCTTTCAGCATGGGTTTCATCACTTGCTTCTTGCCAAAGACAACTTCTCTTCATACCCTAACAGAGGTTAATGCCAAACCCCCAACTGATCTTTATATATTTTGGCAGGAAAGCATTTTAACTCTGAAAATTCCAAAACTGCCTTGCATTTACTTGCAATATTGCTTTATTTTGCAGTACTTCAATCACCAAAATATTTGTTGCAAAAGTTTAGCTAAAGTCCTCTTAACATAAGACAAGGTAAACACAAAAACACATTCTAGCATGGCACAGTATCCAATACTTGATTTCAAAAACAGAAATATTATTACAAAGAACATTAACTTTGAAAATACATATGTAAAGAACACTCAAGCTTAACCCTCTTGACTGCAGGTACTAGGGAACCAGCTAAGTAGCACTCATCATCTAGAGAGAAACTAGGCCAAGATTTCAGCCAACTGTGAGTCTTGAGGGTACAACACACTTAAATACAACCTTTTAAAATTAACCTAGAAAACTAAAAACTGCCAAAATTCTATCAAGCCCCTTTATGGATAGGCTGCTTACTCTAGCAAACCCTCTGTTCAAGAAAGGCTTTTTTTTCCTCTCACTCCCATCCCACCAGAACTACCATCAATAATTTATTTCTTAAAGAAGAAATTCAGCCACTTCTCTACCTCCAAAAGACTTCACTACTATTTTTGATGCAAAGGAAATTGTCTGCCTGCATTGTCTGCAGTCAGCCTTAGGGTCATGGAGGAGGGCAAAGTCAATATTTTCAGGACTAGTAAAATACTTCATGAAACCACGCACCACGAACGGCATTCATTTTATAGACTTAATAAAGTATTTGTAATCTCTAATTCACAGCTATCTCTTCAGAAACTATATGATATATGAATAATGCAGATCATTGTCCCTAACATGCTCTTTCTTCCCTTCATGCCTTCTGCCATTTTTAGAATTCCAGCTTGTTACACTGTTTTAAACTACAGAGGCTCAAGAAGGCATATGGCTCTAAATATGCATATTAAAGAGTGTTAAATTTGAACAGATGAAACCTGAAAGTACAGATTCTGATATTTCCTATATTCCTCAGGAGGAAAAAAAAAAAAAAAAAAATCGCTGCACATTCCAGTCTGAAGTAGACAGTATTTTGCTAAATTATCCACTGAATTTACACAAGAACAGCTGAATAAAAATACAAGTTGATCTCCCATTGCTCACATGTTTACCATAGTCTTATTAAAACTGAGATCAACACACATGGGCTCTACAGTTCCTCACACTATTTCTGTAATAGTTTTGAAATAGAATTTCATGTAGTTTTGAAATTATAATGGCAGCACGCAAGTTTAAGCATAGAAAAATAGATGAGAAACGTACTGCTTATATCGGGTTCTAAAATGTCAAAGTAAAATATGTGAGAATTCATCAAGATGCTAGTGGATTTTTCTTACTGAAATACTGAGGAAAGTGTTCAGATTCATTTAAAGTAAAAAGCATCTTACAATCAATCATCTTGGTATAAAGGAAAATGGAAAGTAATTCACAAACTTCTCTGGAAGCAACAAGTGCTGTTTGCAAACTGGGTTACAAGGCAGAGTATTTTAAAACGCTGTTTCTCAGATTTAATTTAGCAATACAGATGGAAACTCCATTCACAAAAAAAAATCAGACCTTGAATAATCAAACTATTGACCACTGGGCAAAGAACATAAACAGTGAAACTTTTTCAGATTTCAACAATGACATGCCAAAGAACTATCACTGAACAGTTAATTTACTATATTGTTTACAAGATCTCTCCAGTTAGGATTTGTTTTCAGAAGTACTTAAAAAATTCAAGATAAGACTCTGCCTTTCCCTCTGCAAAAATTTACTCAGGATATTTGCTGTTCTTTATATGCTGTGGAGGATAAAAACTTAAACAACTATAATCTACAAGAGGAGAAAAAAACCACAGCCTAAATTAGACATAGAACATATCTCAAAGTGTTCACAAAGGTGAGAGCTCTAAAGTAAAGTCGGCAAAGTTTTAATACACATCAATTCCATTGTAAAAACAAATAATAAGGTTATTAATTGTCACTATATGGAATAGCTACAGGTTTCCACATCAGGCAGGCTTCCTGCTGAAGAGGGAATTACTAAATTAAGACAAGGATCAAAACCAACTTGCTACTATTTCACAGTAATAATAACAATAAAAAAACCATCGATAATTATTAATGACTAGTTTTTAAAATACTTGCACTGGGCTTGTGCTTGTTTACACATTGAGAACAATGGAAAGCCAAAGACTACTATGGTTTGGGCTTTATACTAATGCATAAAATGCATCAGTTACAGCTTTAAGGTCATTGCACACACATGAAGCGGTTCTTCCTATCTAAGATATTAGAAGGCTTCCTTCAGCAACATCATTTTCCTCTAGGAATGTTCATACCCTTTCATGACCTGAAATTTTCTGCAGTTTCTGTTGGTTTGTATCTCCAAACTCATTAAGTTAAACTGAAGACAAAAATAATTTATGATACAGCTTGCAAGGCTTCTGCTTTTCATGTGTACCAACACCAATAATGTTTATACTAGACCTTAATGTTAAAAATTCTAATTGAGACAAGCATCTACTTGTAATTCCCACTTCCAATTTTTGATAAAGACGTGGAGATGAGTGAGCATACATCTCAGCTGGAAAGGTCTAACTTGGCAAAGAAGAAACAGGGCAAAGCTACATTTTAGTCTGTGTTTAGTTCCTCTAAGTTTGTGAACACCACGATGGAAATAAATAATCAAACACAGAAAGCATGCCAATATAGGGGAGAATTTACTCTGCAAAATGCTTTTTTTTGCTATTGTGTTTAGCAACAGTGGAAAGGACAAGGTCCTCTTCTCATAAGAGAAACTTTACAGAAGAACTTCCGTAGGTGAAGAAAAAAGCCCGCTACAGCTTAACAAATACTAGCACACAACATGCACTTCAAGTATTGAACAACGTGCACTTGAAATATTTCAAGCTCAGTGTGCACACACAACTCCACATGAACATGGCTAAAAAGTCCTGTGATTGAAGCTAGTCTGCTTGCTTTCTTCTCCTCCTCACTTCTCTTCATATTTATCCCTACCAGAAAAAGTTCAACGGTCGACTTGTTAATAGCACATGCAAGGCCATGTAACAGATTTTTCAGAACATTTAGACATGTGCTAATAAAAAAAAAATAGGATAAAGGTGGGTGTATCACAGATTAGACTATACTGATTCAACCTTTTCCACTTTTTCTTTTCTAGAGGCAAAGATAGAACCACCATCTGTTGGTTTTACCAATCTGGACTTAAGTAAGGCACTTGGTGATGGCATATAGGAAACTACAGTGACAACTGGAGGAGAAGAAAAAAGATGATATTAAACAACAAAAAGGACAAAGTTGTAGAGTAATGGAAAAATCATGCACTGGAATGCGCAACTAATAAAAGTTATGCGCTGTAATGTGCCCGTAGCATGTGCTCTAATGTACAGGTACTATGTGTATGTACTATACACGTGTGTATGCACAATAAACCACCTGTACTATGCAGTGTGAAGTCATTACCTGGAAATTATCAAGGACAAGAGCAGGCCAAAGGTACCTAAAGTGACAGCAACTGCAGCTAAGCAAAGGTTGGGCACAATCACACAACTTGTGTCAGGTAGTAATTTCTAGTAGACCTCAGCAAACATTAAGATTATATGATGCACTGTTGTGACACTCCTTGCAATACTATGCACAGTTTCAGTCACCCTCATTCAAAAACACAGGTTCAGAGAACAATTCCAGTTTTTCTTTAAATCTTCTAAAACTCAGATCAAGAAGTAGCCATTTTCTCTTCACCAGTTTGGAGGTGACCGGACAGAAAAAGAAACATTTCAGGAGAAAGGTTACCACAAGGAAGGGTGAAAACTGAGAACTGCAAGACTGTTCACCAATACAGAGGAAATAGAAGCTCTGGATGAGTTTTTCAGAGTAGTGAGAATGGGGGGATAAAAGTTTTCAGAGGAATTATTTCTGTGATAATTGAAAGAAGAGCTCAAGGATTATTCTCTTCCAGTTCTGACTACCAGTATACTGAAAGAAGATCTAAGAACACTAGCACAATGTTATGGACAAAAATAACGGGCAAATAATCAGACCAAAGCACACTTGCTTAACTGGTCTAAATTTTAAATTGTTTCTTTTGGTATTAAGAAACGTTATATGACCTTGCAAGTAATGTTACCCGCTTGCCACAGATTTGTCATTGCTATATTTCCACAGTAGAACATTTTAATTTATGCTTCCAAATAGCAACAAGTAGCACAATTCTGAGTATTTACTTCTGCCTTTAATAACATGTTTCACAATAGATTTTTAAAGTTTCATACATATCTGTTAGCCAAACTACAGCTGTTCATTTTCCCACTTTACTGTTTGTCAAACCTTGATTCCTCCTTCCTACCCACCCAACTCCCACCTTTTTGCCTTCAGTTTTTTTACCTGAACCCTACAATCACTCTACATCCATTCTCTGCCTCGCTATATTTGTCCTAGTGCCCATATTTTTATGTGCTTTTATCTTGTGAGTTGGGAGACTGGGGTCGTGAAAATATCAGGACAGAATGAGCATCCTTCAGCACAGTCATGTCTCTTCTGAGACAAGACACCTTACAGGAAACCCACCCAGAAACACCACATCTCAAACAAAAATGCAAGAAGTATCAAGAATGTTACATCTACTTGGGCTTAAAATAAAAAAAAACAACCTTTGAAAAAGACAATTAGGACTTCAGTCTTCAAAGTTCAAGTTTTTCCACACAAATTCATTTCGTTCATAGGATTTCTGTATTTCAGAATCACTATAATTAAAGCAAGAATAGTTACACATGTATCCTATGTTCCCTTTACATCTCCCTCAGTTGTTCTGAGCTGAACAACTCAGAAAAAGTATCAGTAAGAGATTTAAGAAATAGTCAGAAAGAAAGTACACAAGTTCTATTTCTCTCTCTCACATTCAAGGGGTCAAAATTCTCAAAAAAACACGGCAAGTAATCTGTAAATAGAGGTGCACTAACATCTCTCACATGGACCAAATAACACTTGACAAGGAAAATATAATTTGAATATTTTTTTATTTCTGTAATATAAGACTGCTAGTTGCTCATCCAAAACAACACAGGAAAACATGTGGAAAAAGTTCCAAAACTAATAAAACTGCATCTCTTCTGAAATAAAATTAAGTGTTAAAAAACCCAAAGGAACAGATAATGAACTGGAATGACTCACTTCAACTGGAACTACTCTCTCTTCAGCTTCATTCAAGTCAACACACAGAGAAGTCACTACTTACCAAAAGCACTGAGCACTCAAGATACTTCGAAAACTTGGAAACATTTGAGCTATCAAGTTAAATTTATTTTCTCAATCATTACAATAATTTCCACAATTATTAAAAGTTTTCTCTAATTTAATAGTAGCAGCTTTGCTACTTGCGAGAACAACAAACACATACACACCCCCCCCCCCAAAAAACCCCACATAACCAACAAATCACAAACCAAAGCAAAATCAACCAACCAAAACTTAAAACAATTCTACTCTTCAAGAAACTTACCCACTACAAAAATTAAAACAGCTGAAGCTTTCAACTCAGGCTTCTTCTCAACAGACCAAATCCAAAAGTGGAGGCTTTGGTAGAGGCATCAGCAGGTTTCCTGACACAATCCCAGGAAGTAAAGACCCCACTCTACTAGATCTACTCAGTTTAAAACATAAATATTCAACACAGAGTAACTTTCTGTCAACTCAACACAGCTGGGGCAGTAGGAAGATTATGCAACTACATTTGGATTTTTATGTAGCAAGATTATTTCAAGCATAAGGAGTCCAGAAGCTGGACTCAATGATCTTTATGGGTTCCTTTCAACTCGGGACATTCAGTGATTCTATGAAAAGTATATAAATTATTGTTTTTTAAAAAATCTAAGTTTCTCCACCAGAATAACTTCAAAGTATTTTTAACCGTATGATTTTATACCCACAAGACATCATTATCCATGCTTATGAGTAAGCCCTAAGAAAATTTAGTGCCCTTTAAATCAGTCATGTGTAATTCAAATCACAACTCCACACCAGGAAGAATTTTATCTATTAGTAAAATGTAACTATGCTCTACTTTAACAAAACTTATTTCTAACCGGTATTCAAGTACCATCAGATTTAAGCTAAAAAAGTGACATTTTGAAAATGCTACAAAAGATAATATTAATAAAGTCAGCTTATTTTGAAACAAGAAAGAAAGTATCTAACTGATCAGGAACACTCCTGATTTCATGTCAAAACTATACCCAACACAATGACTGCTGGCCTAAAATTAAAATCTAAACAATAAAGAATGTACATCTAGAACCCACACCACAGCACTACCTTGATGATAGAACTTCTCAGACAGCAAGTCAAAAACTAAATATCTCTCAGGCATAAAGATGAAAATGAAACATTTTTCAAGCAAACTGCAACATTATTATTTTCCTTTTATTTCCCTATTTTGTTCCCTTTATTCTGCTTGAATAGAGAACTGCACAGGTAATACAACTTTCAACTTGATTAGCTGTTTGCCCACACTAGGAAAATGCAGCAGTCAGTAGAACTACTATACAAAGTTTGCTTTTCATGCACTTGTTCTAGAGTTCTAGGTAGACAACTAATAATTAAAAAGAAATCACTCCTTTCATTCACCAGCCCTAGACCTCATTCCAGCAACAAAAACTGCAAGAACTGAAAGAACCGGTTCTACTTAAGAAGTCATAAAGCAGCTTTTTCCTTAAAAAAACCCCACCACCTTACTCAAATGAAAGGAAGCCTCCACATGTTAAGTACAGAGATGAAAATAACTGAAATTTATTAAACAGCTGATAAGGTAGACAAACCATCTCATTATCTAAGGCTTGCTAGTTCCAAGCAACTTAAGAGGAAATCAAGACAAAAAAATATAACAAATATTGTTTGAAAATTTAAAAGAACCTGTTCCAAAACAGGGTACAACTCTTATACATTTTCAATCTTCCCTTTTTACAATGCACCAGAAGTTGTAAATAAAATTTAAATTAATTGACTTACCTTTTTATCTTCTTTTACTTTGTGAGGTTTCTTTTTCATTTTTTTGTCATCCAATTCTTGATCAGATGTAATAGCAGGATTATCTATGCCACCCTTCCATGTTTCAACAGGTGAAAGAAGTGGGTCTTCTTCACTTCCACGATGTCTTCCTTTTCTTTTAGTTTTAGAAGTGGTAAAAGCCTCATCGTCACTTGCATCCGAATGTGTTCTCCTATAGTAAGACTTGGCTTTGCTGAACAGTGTCTTAGACTTGTATTTGTATTTTGAAGGCCTTCTTTCCCCATGACTTTTGGCTACTCTATCAGAAAACCCATTTTCTTCCTCCCCTTGGGTATTTATAACAATTGAGTTTCGAACTTTAATAATACGATTCTGACTATCCTCTGGAACCGCATAGATATCGTCTGCAAAGCCTTTGTGTTTGTAAATCGTGTCAATAGGTTCAGCATAATTGTCAGATTGGTCTGTATCTTCTGGTGGTGCTGCAGGCACTCGAGAAGGCTGTTTCCTGGGGTTTTTGCCAATACCTGCCTCAATTGTTTTCAGGAGGTTAGGATCCAGTTTTTTCACATTTGTTCTTGGAACAAGTGGTTTCGGTTTAATCGGAGGAGGCACTTTATGGTTGCGTTCATGGTCATGACAATTGATTGGTGTACTGTGAATAGGATACTCATTTCCTTCCAAATCCAGTCGGTACTTTGAACGATCACTAGGTGCTGGAAGTAACCTTACATCATCACCAATTGGACTGTAAGGCGGCGGTCCTTCGGCATCATCCTCTGAATCTGGGTAATTATAGTCAAGGGAACTTCCTCTGGGAGATCTTGGAAAAACATCTTCACTTGTATGCGTTGATTCCCTTGTGCTGTCTGACATGTAGGAACTTTCAATCATGTTTTTCTTCTCCAATACATCGCTGAAGAACAGTGTGAAAACCTCTGTTTGACGATGATATTGAGATAATGAATACAAAGCTGTAAACTTAGCAGTAATTTCTGTTGCTATGTGTTCTCCTTCAGTCATGAGTTCCTTGATTGCTTCATTCTCGAAGAAGTCCGCCTGGCTATCAGTAACAGCCACCAACTGGACAGGAATTGTATCCTGAACTTCAGAAAGAAATGCCCGAAGCATTCCCATGGATGCCTTTCGCTTTGCAGAATAAACCAGTATATATCCATGAACAAGTTCATCTTTCCTTACACCAATTGAAGAATGATATGATAATATAGTTATCTGTATTCGACGTCTCTTTTCACCTATTATTTTATCAAGCATCAAAGAATTATTCTGGCCAGCCTGAGCAGCACTACAGGAGTGAGAATCAAGGAAAGGTGAAAGAATAAGATCCACACTGAACGGATCACCACACATGGCACACATGACAATCCTTAAATCAGCTTCTGACAGATCTTTAATGGTGGGAACCGGACTTACAACATCAAAATTGTGTTTAACTGCTTCCAGTACTCCCCTCAGAGCTTGTTTTATTTGGGCCTCATTAAATTTGCGTGGATATGTACCAGCAGGCACATCTACAAAAGGACACTGTAACTTGTTAGCCAATTGCTGTCCCTGATGTCTCAGAATAGGTAGATTCTTGCTAACACTGTCCCTCTGGTTAGCCAATATTAATGTAAATGAAAGATTTGCCATATACTTGTCTCTCCTTATCTGAGATGCTTCAGCCCTTATTTTTGCAATGCACTCCCCAATAAAAGTCAGTGATTCAATAGAGTTAAACACGCAGAAACAACCATGTGGTTTGAAGGCTGAGGTCCACAACTGAGTCAGCAGGTACGGGGATTTGGCATCAACTGGCCTAAGATCTAGTTCGTATATTTTTCCATCTAACGCATATTCATCATCAGTGGATTGTGTCCGAATTTCATTTGCCAATTCTTGTGCAAGGCCATCTTTGCCCAAAATGAAAAGATTGATTTTATCAATGTTGGCACTATCATGGTATAAATTTGAGCGTCCATGGTCTAGCTGCAGAAGACTGTTGGCAAGCAACTCTTCTACTTTTATGTCCATGCAGTTTTGGCCACTGAGACAAGTTTCTTTAGTTGGGTGATAAACAAATCCTATGTGTTTGAGCAGAAGAGATTCTCTATCAGGTGCAAGTTTCTGTAAAGCTTTGTATCTAGGTTCTTCACTCAAAACTGCATGAATTTCACTCATTTTATCTGTACTTGGTGTTGCATTAAGATCCAGATCATAAAATAGCTCTGAATGTTCAAAAAGCATTTCCTGAAACTCCTCTTTGGCTTTTTCAACAATCTCCCTCTGATGCCTACCATACACTTCCTTACTATCTGCATCAGTGATGTATTTGAATGCTTCGTCATCTACCACAAAACATATAACTTCTTCCCATGGCTGTCCGGGTGAAATGAATTGGATTTTCTCAAGAGTTTTTTTGAATTTCTCTTTCATTTCAACCCTCCTTTTTTCGGATATAAGATGCTGCACATGGTTTTGATAAACTTTTTCTGCCTCTAGGGTAGTGAGAAGGTCAAATGGAATCCTTCTGTCATTCACTTTATCTATGTGGTCAGTTTCATCCCAGGGTGTTTTTTCAAGCACTACAAAACAGGACTGGAAGTCAGGCCTTTTCTCCATTACCTTCAAGGCTTCTGACCAGCTTAAAAGTTCAATCTCATCAAGATTTGACAGAAGAGTATTAAGAGCTCTCGGCAATGCATTAATGTATTCTTCTTTTCTCTTTCTAATATGTTCCTGCTTAAGTTGCTCTATGTGTTTTGAAAAAGTATTTTTGGCCTTCTTTGTTCCTTCCAAATTTATGTATTCTTCATAATCAGGGTGGTTTTTCAGTTTGTTACTAACAGTTTTCCAAGTTGCGTGATAGTCTCTCACAGTTTGGACAAGTTTTTCAAACTTATCTGTTGCCGTAACAACTAATTGTCTTTGAGTTTTATAGGCATCCAGATAGGGGATTATTTTAGGTTTACCACGAGTTTTATCCATCATTTGTACCAGTGCAGTAAAACATGTTTCAACATTGACATTGAATCTTGCCGATGTTTCCACCACCACAAGGTTCTTCTTATTTGAAGCAAAGGCCTGAACCTCTCGCAGATAATGATCCACACATTCATCACATTTTGTTGCCGCTATTATTATGGGTTTTTTAGATTTTGAGAGCTGGATATAAAGATTATTCACAAATTTAAGTTGATCATCAAACTTCCTATTGCATCCTTGGCTTACGTCAATGCACAATAAAAACCCATCAATGTTTAATTTCCCCTCAGGCATTTGTTTTTGCTCAAAGTCTTGCTCCAAGCCTAGCTGATCTGTGCAAATGTACATTAGTTTTTCTGCGGACTGCAGTTTGGAGGCAGCTGCACGTTTTATGTACGGTTGTAAATTCGTACTCCGATGAGGCAAGAAAGTCTGATCATCAATGAACTCAGTCTGTTCAATTACATGAATTCTGCATTCAATTCCATCCTCACCACTTTGTGTTACGTCACCCCAGTACAAAAAGTGATCATTGTTAACAACTCTTCCTCCAAAGTCAATTGTGCTAAGCACAGAGGTATGCTCAGGATAATATTCATCTGCTTTTGATCGAACGAATCTATTGCACAAACATGACTTTCCGACTCCACAATTACCTTTATCCTTTTCAGTTCCAGACAGTCCAACAACACTAACAGCATAAGATGGGGGGCGTGGCTCTTTGTTTTTTGCCATCATAACTTTCCTCTCATCCTTCTGCAATTATCAAGGTAACTGTATGTGGTTTTCATACTGGAAAAGGTTCCTACAAATTTAAACTGTATATCCAGGGCTCCAGAAATCGCTTTCAGTCATTCCTGCTTCAGCTTGTGATTAAGAGAACCTCAGACAACCAGGACAAGGAGGATCATCTTCCTAAAAAATACAGAGGTAAAAAGATTTTTCAAGATTGCAGGTATTTCTTTAAAATATTCATGAAAAAAAAGATATTTTAAGAAGCACTTTTGCTTGATCACCCTGATTTTCTGTGTATATGAAAATTCTACAACTTCTTTGAATGAGATCTCAAATTCATAATTCAGTATGAACTACAGTTAATGCTATTTATACTACAAATTTAAAAATAAACAGATTTTAGGCACAGTTTAGTAATAGTTTGTCAGCTGTTTTGATAGCTGATCAGCATGCTTCTAAAAAAAAGAAAACCCACACCCAGATCCCCAAATTACTCTTTTCCTCCTTAGCTTACAAATATTGGGCACTAAAAAAGCAAAAATACAACATAAAAACTCTAAACCCAATCCAATATTCATGTACTTCTATTCACACTCACATTTTCACTAGATATCATGCTCATCTGCATAAATAACACTACTTTTATGTGCATTTGTAGTTTTGAGCTTAGGTTGCAGTAAAGAAAATTTCAAAATAAGTAGCTGTAAAAGCAGGCAGCTGGCCACATGGCTCAGCTGCTACCTATCTGCCAAAGTAGACTACTTTATTTGTACACTAACAGCAAACTGCTTTTAAGGAGATGTTTCAAACCTGAATACTACAGAAAAACACAAATATACAAATACTAAGAGTAGGACTTATGCATAGATTTCAAGAATACAATGTTGTGTCATTCCTTCTGTCTCTATTAAAAAAACCATACTTTTATTAACTGGAAACAAAAACTACTGTATCTACATTCAGACGTTAACAGAATTATTATAAGGTTCCAGTGGCTTTATTGAAGCTGTCATCAAGTATAACAATTACCACTAAGTCTCAGTTATTAATCAAAAGACTTTGCTTGCATGCATACTGCACATGGAAATGTATTTGCTGGTTTTGAATCAATTACATTATGAGGAAGACAGAAAAAACTGAATACCCAAATGACTGGTCCCAGCAGACTGCGACAAGTGGCATGAAATCTAATTGGGGGCCAGTAACTAGCAGTGCACTCCACAGGCCGCTACTGGGTCCAATACTGCTCAATATCTTCATTAATGACTTGGGTGATGGGGGAGAATGTATCCTCAGCAAGTTTGCTGATGACAAAATTAGGAGGCGCAGGTGATACAGGTCTGCATGCAAGGAGGAATAACCCCATGTACCAGTATTTGCTGGGAGCCAGCTGCCTGAAGAGCAGCTGTACAGAAGGGCACCTGGGGATCCCAGTGAGCATGGACACGCCCCAGTGGCGTGCACTTGTGGCGAACAAGGCTAACAGTACCCTGGGCAGCATCAGACAATTTACTGCCAGCAGATCAAGGCAGTTGAACCTTCTCGTCTTTGCAGCACTGGTAAGGCCACACCTGATGCACTGTGCCCAGTTCTACAGTACAGGAGAGATACAGAACTACTGGAGAATGTAGCAAGGGGTTAAAGCACCATAGCATCTCTCATTTAAGGAAAGGCAAGGAGAGCCAGGACTGTTTAACCTGGTGAAGATAAGACTCAGGGAAGATCTCATCAATGTGTACAAATATTGGGAGGAAAGGTGCAAAGAAGGCAGAGCCAGACTCTTTTCAGTGGTGCCCAGGGACAGGACAGGAGGCAATGGGCACAGACTAAAATACAGAAGATGCCATGTGAACATCAGGAAACACTTTTTTGATTGTGAGGGGGACTGAGCACTGGTCCAGTTTGCCCAGAGAGGTTGTAAAGGCTCCTGCACCAAAGATATTCAAAAGACACCTGGACACAGACCTGGGAAACCTGCCCTAGGTGACTCTGCTTGAGCAGAGAGGCTGGACAAGATGACATTCAGAGGTCTTTTTAAACCTACACTGTTCTAAACTCTGTGAAAATATTTTTATAAAAATACTTCTCATTTTCTTGGTAAAAAGACAACTATTACATGGCTCTATAAATGAAAGGTAGATACCACTGTACTTAACATATTTGTTAATGCTTTTACACTTGTAGAGTACAAAGTAACAACAAAAATGTACTTAAACAAACCTGTTAATAGCCCTTATACGAATACAAGTATAACAAGTGTCAATACTGAAACTTTAGTGTTACATACTTTGACCTTCTTAGCATCAATTAACTAACCAAAATATAAAATACAGACTACATA
This sequence comes from Falcunculus frontatus, assembly GCA_013398115.1. Taxonomy (NCBI): domain Eukaryota; kingdom Metazoa; phylum Chordata; class Aves; order Passeriformes; genus Falcunculus; species Falcunculus frontatus. The sequence goes on from VZRV01001942.1 coordinate 380,277, forward strand.
CATAAAACCAGCTATTAGTTATAGAAATCATAGAAAAAGGAAAGTACTTTTTTTAGGAAAAAAGTATCAACTTCATCACAAAATGAAGAGGAACATCTAATTTTCACACTTGAGAGCCTTTCTATTGCAAAAACTGAAACTTTTATGCCAGATTTTAGAATTCTTTTTTGTTTAAATCAGATTACTCAAGGACCCATTTAGAAAGACAACTTGTATTTTGAATTTTGCTTTTCACTGTTTCCACTGTGTTTATTATACTCTTAAAACACAGAATTTGGAGCTAACAGAAAATGGCTCCAGGAATAAAAATACTTAGCAAAAGTAACATCCTTTACAAGCAGTATTTATATTACTACAAATAAACCCAGTGTTTTCTTTCTAAAGCAAAGCTTATCATAGTAGCATCATTCAAGCTGTTAGAATGAGAAATTTAGTCAGCACTTTCACTATAAAATGTTTTCTGTTTGCCACAGCACAATACAGATTTCATGTGGACTGAACTAGAACACAAAAATCTTCATCCACAGGATTACTTCATTTCATCAGGAAGACACTGTCAATTTGCAATTAGTTTATAAGAAACAATCAATACTTTCAGATACTCTACATCCTCAGTAGCAAAGGTTGTTCCTCCTCCATCTACAAAATGTTTTCTTAAATCGATATATTTTTAAGCGAGTAAGTACAAAAAGTAAGGTGAAGGGGGACACTGACAAAGGGAGAACAAACACATCAGTCTCTCATTAAAGTTCTGACATGGAGGATTTTAACCACAGAAGAAGCTGAATCACTAAAGAGATTTAAAACCAATGTGGGTTTGGTTTTTTTCTTAAAGACAGTTCCTACTTTGCACTGATTGTACAAAGTCACAAAACTAAATCTATGTTAATTAAGTAATACAACTGGTAAAAATCTGATGTTATGATAGCTTCACACTTAATACGCAATCGTCATTAAATTGCTCTCCAAGTGGAAGAGTTCTCATTTCATTATACCACTAATGTAAAGATACTTTATAGTTTTGCACTGTTTTAAAGCATGAACACGGGAAATTCATTGTAAGTTAGTTCCATTATCTTAGTTCAATCTGCCTAATTCAATTTTAACATACTGTAAACACTACAATTCATCTAGCCCTCCCCCCTAAACCTTTGTTACGGATTCAAAGGAGGGATTGTTTGATTTCTCCAACTAATTTCAATTTTAGGATCGAAAATAATACATCTACGATTAAACAGAAAATTCTGAGGCATTCAGAAGATACAAAGTGTCTGACATCACTGCAGAATAATCTCTGACCATCTACAGACGCACTGTAGGACCTTGTCTCTACAGAATTTTAGACTTCCAAGTGTAGTTATAAAGAAAATAAGGTAGCATCTTGTACTTATTTACCCACCTTCCCCCTTAAACACATTATAAAGGCCTAAAGCCCAAACTCACCCTTAGGAAAACGAGGTGCAAAGCAAGATGACTATCCTGCTGTGATCTTCCTGCAGTAATGTCATACATTTAAACAGTGCCCTTCAGTAAGTCCTTCCCTGAGGGATCTGAAAACAAAAAATAAGAACCATTAAGTTTTAAGTTTATGAAGGAAGAAGCAGCAATCAGAGAAGGTGCAACACTTCACCTATGCATGAGGATCGTTTTCCATATTTTAAACCCATAAACAAAACTCAAGAGCTCAAGCTGGTCTTTGTCTAAATTTAGAGGGTTTAAATCCTGTAAGCACACCTATTAAGGGGAGAGTTCTTATGTGACTGTGATTTGAATTTCAACTTGATAGTCCAACAATACCTAGGTTGCAGAAACCTGTTCTGAAAAAAATTAATGTAGTTTTTCAGATAACATATAAAATTTGAGCTATAAAAAATCACTAATCACTTGCAGAATAATTTGGAATTCTAAAGTACTTAGAACACAGCTTTGTCAGATGAAGTTGGTATAGTCATAAGTAGAAAATATATGAAACAAATGTATGTCTATGTACATATATTTTATTACTAGGAAAAAAGTACAGTTACCTCAAAATCTTTTTACCTGTAGTACACCACTTCTAAATTAAAAGGCCTCACGAACTGTGACAAATTAGAAATTTAAAGTACAATTATATTTTAAGATTTTGAATTCTCAACTAGGGTACAAATTATTAACATAACCCTCTTAAGTGCTGATCTCACTGCAGGGATGCTACTATAAAGTAACTAAAAATGGAACTCTCTTCCACTGTTCTTCCCTTTGCATTCACACAAAACCCAGACTTTGCCAGGCCACTGATCCACACATTAGGATGCAGAAAAAGAAAGGAACTTGAGGCACTTGCACTGGAATATTATGTAAGCCATTTTTAACGAAGGAAAGGTGTCATCGTTAAGCAAGATGCAGCACCATGCTGTATATATGCTAAATACTGTATCAAAACAGCAGAGCTTTTCCTTGTTTCGCCATTTACAATTATATTCTTAGTATTTTCACTTTGCTTTGGGAATAATGCAGGTAACTGAAAGAGTCTAAGCTCTAGTAAATTTTCTTCTGGACAAAAAAGGTTTGGCAATAGTGATAAACAATATACCAATACCACAACAGTAACTCATCTTGTGGTACCAAACACCACCTAAATCAATAGGCAGCAGTCTATCAGTCCTGCATTAAGCCTGACTGAGCTTCAGTGCTAAATTCTATCACTTGAAAGAGAAGGCACTTAAGTCCTGTTCCCTGCCCTTACCACCAAGCTGTGGCACTCCTCTACATCCCCAGTGAGCTGAGCAGAGCAGACAGTTGCTCATGAGGAAAAAGACAATGGGACTCTGAAGAACTCAGTGTACGTGGAAGAGGAGCCAGACTCAGAGAAAAGTGTCTCTGCTTGCAAGAATGCATCTGAGGCTTGAGGGACCCTGCCACCAGACAGAGCACAGATGGGCCTCCACAACATCAGTCAAACGTTAAGAGGCCAGAGAAAGCCCTGTTTACAAATACATGTTTCCCAAAGTCTTCTGAGCTGAACTCTAAACACTAGAATAGAATGTCATATTATTAGCAAGCAATAAATACTTGAAGAGTTAATCACCTATCATTATTTAGTAATTGTGGCTGCACAGGATCTTGTAGATGAGTACACAGGCAAGAAAATCACTTACAGATAAATACTCTTGAGTATTTCTTAATACTCTCCAAAATTGCTTTCTGAACCTAAAAATGTTTTAGGCCTAACATGGCTGAAGCAAAAACGTTGTCTGAAAGAGTCTACAGAATTGTTTATGACTATCGACTATTTAAGCAGCTGCCAACAGGGAAAATAAAGAGTTTTTTCCCCAAGTCCTTTACTCACTCTGTAGTGTTGTGTAGACACTCTTATTTATGGATTGGTATTTTCTGGGGTTAGTTTCAATTAGCATAGTCTTGCAACTCTGTTTGTAAATCACCTGGCCAAGCAAAGAAAAGCAGATGTGAACAGCCTAGTCTGCTTTACCAGGTACATGAATACACCAACAGAAACTTACTGTCACCTCTACAGCAGATCACAAAGTAAATCCAAACACATTAGGTATCACTGAAATGGTCTGGAGGATGAGTTTGAAAGTGTTGTGCACTCAAAATATCACAGACTATGATTCTAAGAAAGTTACAGCTCCAGATTCAAGTTACTACTGCCACCAAGTTTTTATACCGAGTCATTCCTCACTTCATACTTTTTGAGAACCAAACCTGGCATTGGAAAACATTTACTACAGTACCCAATGTCCAAGATCTATCAGCACAACAGTAACTATAGCCCTAGCCAAAACAGAATAAGAATTCAACTATTTTCCCTTCTCCAACCAGGTAAAAAAAAAAAAAAGTTGATGTTCCTTAATGTAATGTTGTCATTTCTCATTCAGTATTTACCAGGAGTTATCTTTTTCACTCAAGCAAGCATAAGAAATCTTCCCTTCAAGTGAAAAACCTTTTTAGAAATGAAACTAGAGTATACCGATGTCACCTTATCAACAATTTCAAATCACCTAAGTCTACTGAGGTCCTAACACTTAATGTGTCCTGTCCACTTTACAAACACACCAATATTCTCACCTCCACAAGCGCTGGTAACCTTAATTAACCACACCTGAAATCTTATTTATAAATAATGGTAAATACAACAATTACCCAAGTATCAGCCAACATGGGAAAAAAACATTGTCCAGATTGCTTATCAGAAAGTAAGCTCGATCAAGCAACAGCCAGACAGTAAAGGACAATATCTTGCAATGCCCTCAAGAGTGATCCTCTGGCTGAAAAGGAATACAGTTCAAGTGGTATGCTGATTAATCGTGCTAGGGAAATGAAGGATGAGAATGGATGACTCCAACTGCTGTTCATTTCAGATTTGGTTAGTATGATGGCCAACTACCATCCCTAAAGGAGTTCTGTAGCCTAGATAATTCTTTTCATACAAAAGCAAAGTAATCAATGTATCAAAAAAAAAAAAGAGAGAGAAACCCCAACTGCCCCAACTTCATATTATAAAGCAATGAAAAACTGTGTTTAAAAACAGAAGTTCAAAGCTCTTAGCTCCTATTAAGTTCAATAAATGTCTTCTGTTAATAATAATACACTGAAGACTGCCATGTATTACTCAAAATTAAATCAGAGCCTAAATATTATTTCTGAATTCAAAACAAAACATAATTCTTTAAGTGGAATCTAGCAGTCCCGAGGCATCTATTATCATTATTGCTCTCCACAAAAAAAAAAAAAACAACCAAACGAGAAAAACCAAACCAACCTACAGAAATTAAATCAAGGTACAATAAACAGGTAAACTGCAAAGGTTCAAAATTACCAGCACTGCAGTATTCTGAACTTAGGCCTCTCAAGTTACTTATCTTCAGATTTTTGAATATCTGAAAGCATTCAATATAGTTTCAAAGCCTGTATTTTAACAGGGAAGGAAAGTGCAAGTATACAGAAATAATAAATTCTTAATTCTCTTTGCATAGGATAAGCTCCAACTGAAAACATGCAGAGTGGTCAGAGAAGTTTCTCAGGGCAAGTTTCCCAATCAGGCTTATTTACGGAGGTACTCAGGAAGAACACAAAAGAACTAATGGAGAAATCTCACAAAGGGGACCCATCAAAAAACTTATAAAAATAGAAGAATGAAAAAGAAGCAGACAAAGAAGGAGGGATCAAAGTAAGGACAGAAAACAGGCTAAAATGCATTTCCTGGAAGAAAAAAAAACAAGAAAAATTTACAACCTGGTATCAGAACCTAAAACCAATTTCACTGATCCCCAGATCTGGATTGTTTCTTATTATTTTGCTTCATGAGCAACTGCAGTATAGAATCCAGGACTTGACACCATAAAGTGTGTCTTAGTTTGTTGTTTGACCTTGTACAAGGTATATGTGTCATTTCTACCTGTGTAAAGCAACACTGGTTATCCCCTTTTTAAAAATATGAAATGAGAGAGGAATGGCACATATAAGCAGCAAATAATATTTGCATAAAAATTAACCAACTTAAATAAATAAATGCGAAAATGCAACAATATATACTTTTCCAAAAATTGTGCATGCAGGTATTGGTTTTGCTTTTTTAAATGCAATCATTCTTCTGTCATGTTTGAATGTCAACTGATGCAAAACTGCAAAAATGCGTGGGAATTTTAACTCAAAGCCAAAGAAACAACTCTTATTTACCACAAAATGTAATGTGCAGAACTAGCCACAGATTAATTATTTTGTTTTCCAATAGATGTTAGTGACTAGAAAAACACAGTTAACATGCGAATTCAAAATAACTTCACAATTGTTTCAGATTTTCTTGCAAGGAATTATGAACTCCTTTTTCTTTAAATATTTCACCAAATCTATAAATATAAGGAAATTATGAGACGGTTCAAACAATCATCTGTAAAAGGCAATGCTCTTCCAGCTCACTTACACTGACCTTTAGGCTAAAAATTCTCAGAGTAAAAAACAAAAAAAGAACCAAACAAGCAAACAAAGAGTGATTAAGTATTTTGTGTGCCCATGAGGAGAGACGAAACACAGACACAGGGGAGGAAAAAGCCCCGGGAGCGCTAATCCGGAACTGCCAGTGTAAGCGGGACCCCCCTACACCGCGCCGAGCTCCCCGCCGGGCCCTGCGGGGCTCTGAGGGCAGGGGGGCGCGGGCACCGCCGCGCGGACAAAGCCCCCTGGCGGCGCGAGCCCTCCCCGGCCGCGGGACGCAGGCCCCTCTGGAAAGCAGCATTCCTTCCTTATCAGCGAGCAGGAATGCACCACGGGCTCGCTCGCGCAACTACGTCATGGCCCTGCTTTCAGCTCGCCCGACGTAACCGTGCCAGCAGAACTCAGCGATGGGCATTTGGCTTCCAAACTGCCGCTCTCTCGGAGAAGGTCAGGGAGTGCCAGCCACCAAGAACGCCTTCTGCACAGAATCCTAAGGACACACCGCGGAGCAGTCTGCTAAACGGAGTGATGCGAAGTGCTTTGTGAAGTTTTATGCGAAATATTCCTGAAGGATGCCAGTACATGGGATTTATCGTGTGTCAAGAAAGTACTTTTGGAAGCCTTAAGATAGCGTCAGCATCCTTTTAATATCTTTATTAAACATAAAGGAATTATTTTTCCACCATCTCCTCAAATAACAAGTCCCAAGAGGGAAACTTACACAGAACAATCTATTATTATGATCAGTGCTTTTCTTTTCTACAAAGTTTGCTCACAGAAAAAACACCAACAGCTTTAGGAAAGCACATAGCTCGAAAAACATGTGGAGCATTTGGTTCTATGAGTGCTAAATATAGCATTTTAAAACAATTTAGTCTGACCCTAAAGTATTTAATTGGATTATGTTACACATGCAACACCTTAGCTAAAGTAAAGTCCAATACCAGGGAGTGGTAGGCATTTGGTTGCAATTATTTACAGTTTTACAACACTGGCAGCTGCTTTAGATAGGTATACTTTAGAAAAAAAATGCAATTTCAGTTCAGTATGTTCCATGCTTAAAAGTAACTTATACTAAAACAAGTTAGTGATAATGTAACAAATGCTTAAACAACTTCCTATACTTTAAGTACTGTAGACTTTACAAAAAAACCCCTACATTTGCATCATACTTCCTAAGCTCTAGTAACACTGAGTTTTAGTAGAGTACTATAAATAGAATTTTAAGAATTTTAGCACTTCTTAAAAATAATTTTCAAAGCAACACAAAAATGAAAGTAAACTCTTACAAAAATGCACCTGGATTAATATTTGTAATGCCCTTACTTTAGATATGTACTATAAATAAGTATAGGTTTTCTCAGAAGGCAGTTAACTCTGGTCACTGATGTCACTGCTGAAAACAACTGTCGTGCGGAAGACCCTTCAGAAGGTAAGGCAGCACAACTGACAAAAAAGCCACCTATTAACTCCTCATTCTTTATGAAATAAGTACACAAGCATCAGTGCTGCAACTGGCTTCAATGCACAGGTTTAAAATGGACGTCCAATTGACCAGCAAACGCGGTTCTCTCTCTACTGTTTTTACTCTGCAGTGTAGAGTTTTCAAATTTCTGTCAAGGATATTTATTAAGAAAAAAGAATCCTCCACTTTATCTGCATGACACTAAACTAAAGAATATACACATACTCCCACAGGCCTATTTTGGTCTAGATTAAAAACCTTCCCCTGCTACTTATTAAGGAAATATTCCACGCTGATATCAAAAGCAATACTGGAGAGAGCAAAAGAGGGGGATAAAGAGGGGTGGGGTGTATTATGGGGATAAGGTGACAAGTATGTCTTCGTTTTATAACTATATAGTCCTGCTTCTTTTTTTAATTAAAGCAGTGTTTCATATTCCTTATGTCTTATATCTACAACTCCATGGCATTACATCTGTATGTCTCTGGTGATTCCCTTGGGTGGAGAGAGTCTAAAGGTTATTCTGGTTGAAGGGATTCAAAATGCTTGAAAGCTGCAACACTGCAACTGGCTACCCTATTCCAAAGCCTTAAAATCCACCTGGTGGAAAAACAGAAATGCACACACATCATTAGGAGAGCGAAGTTTTCTGAAATTTAATATCGAGCAATATTTGAAGGTGAAAGGAAGGAGGAGGGGAATGGACAACTGTTCAAATTTAGCAGAGGAGGAAAGGAACAGAGAAGGCGTGAATGAGGGTTAGAGGGTAATGAGGAGGAAAATAAGTACAGAGAAAGGAGAAAAGGGAGGAAAGGCAGTGGGAATAGAAGAAGGGAGGAAGCTAAAGGAGTAGGCAGAAGAAGGGAATGAGGAAGGAAGAAGAGAGGAGCAGGGAAGCTCCCCTTCCTGCCTTCCTCCCTCCCTAGAGAGCCGTGACCAGCTGGCAGCCTCGTACAGCAGGCTCAGACCCTCCCATTGCTCAGGCCTTCATCACCTGTCTGGGACCAGGCACTCCGCTCCCTGCCCTTCCCGCCTGCCCTCCGTGGCGCGGCGGGGCCGAGGGGGCCGGGCGGGGGGCGCGGGGCCGGTGCCCGCTCCCCACGCGGCCCCAGCCATCCGAACTGGTTACAGCCAGCGGCCGCCGCGCCGGCTCGCCGGGCTGCAGCCGCCTCCTCCCCCCGCTCTCCTTCCGCCTGCCGGGCCGGCCGCCCCGCTCCAGGCCGGGCCGGCTCCCACGGGACCGCATTCCTCCCCTCACC
>VZRV01001942.1:389062-562158 GCA_013398115.1 Falcunculus frontatus
CTCTCCCCCTACCTTTACCTCGGCAGCTTCCCTCCCCCCCCCCCTCCCTCCCGCCGCCGCAGCTCAGCGCGCGCCCGCCCGGCCAGCTGCGCGTGCGCGGGAAAGAGCCTCTTCCTGCTGCCGCTGGATTCCCTGGGAAGCCTGGGAGGGCGCGCGCGGCCGGCACCCAGCTGCGCGCGCACGCGCGCCGCCCCGCCTCCCGCCTCCTCCCCGACCAGTGCGGGGGCGCGCGCGGCGCGCACCCGCTCGTGCCCTGGTGGCCGCACGGGTAGCGCGGGGAGCCGGGAGTATCAGGGACGGGAGTTCGAGTCCCGCCTCGGGCAGCGGCGCAGGCCGGGACGCCGCGGCGCCCCATCGTGAGAGTGGCCCCGAGGTGTGCAGGCGGCCACGGGCTTGATCCCGGGGCACCGGCTCTGTCGGGTGGGGGCCAGCCTAAGCTGGGGCCTTCCGTAAAGCTACAGCCAGCAGCGATGCCTCCAGTAGAGGAAATTGGCGGTTGACTGGGATGGAATTAAAAGGTGCCAAAATGCTGCTTTGGTCAATCCTGTGCCCCCAGCCCCTCTCCTGCCTGGCCGCCTGTAACTTTTCACGGCATTTCCCAGCTTCAGCCGGTGTAAGAGAGCACTTCTTTGGTTTGTTAATCATTAAAAAGAGAAAGAGCACTGCAGTGGGGCCGCTCGCAGCCGGCAGGTGTGACGCCTGCCTTTGTGGGACAATGCGTAGGACATCCCTTCTCAGGGGACACCAGGCACTGGATAGCTTGGGAGTCACTGTAGGACATTCCTTCTCAGGGAATACCAGGCACTGGACAGCCTGGAAGTCGGGTTAAGCAACCCAAGACAGCACAGGCACTCGGAGGGGTCCCAACATGGCTTGCAGGAGATTAAATCCCCCTCTAACTTTGAGAGCCCTCCAGGGCTGTACATAAACCCCAGCCCCACAGGGATGGGGTTGAGGAGCTTCATGCTCCTGCCTCTGGGGCGGGGTTTCCTCAGGCGGTGGCGGGTGAGGCATGGCACATAGAAAAGAGCTAGTAAGTAAGTGCAAATCTATTCTATCCACCATAGGGAACAGGACATCTGTGGTCGTCATGCACATACACCTTATTTCTGTGCACATAGAAATGCGTATTCTGTGCATGATTTATTACTAAAGATCGTTTATTTGTATGCATACAAAGGAACAAATTAATATTTTACTAGCAACCTTATTCTTGGCACAGTCCAGGTTTTGAGTGTTATATTTGTAATCATAATATTTAATAACAATATGGTTCATTCTGTGCAATTTTACATACTGTATGCACATCTTAAAGTTTTACATCTGAAAATTAGGAAATTAAAAGGTTTACAAAATCAGATCTCTTCTAAAGACACATTGCCTGTAAACTTGAATTTTTGAGAAAATTCTAAGTAGCTGAAACTTTTTGTATTATATTTGACTGAACAGCCTAGTACGGACCCTGCCTTACACAAGAATATTTCTAGAAATAATTATCTTAGGTAGGCCTACATTAAAGAACTGTAAAATTATTTGACATTGTCATCCCAGGATTTGTTCAAGAGTTTTTGCAGTCACATCCTAGTTTATAAAAAAAAAAAAAAAGGAAAGGACAAAACAGCGAGCTAAACAAGCATATAACCAGAACTTAATTTTAATTTGAATTGCCTGATTTTGAGGGGGTTTTTGTGGGGGGGAGTTGAAAATAAATACCTTGGAGTATGTAAGTCCCATTTTGCATTAGCAGAATCAACAGCTTATATTCATATGATTAAAAAAAAATCTTTTGAGATGTCTTAGCTTAACACAAATTTAAAGGAAATATGTATCCTTCTGAAACTCTACTTAGGTATTAATTACCATAAACAGTTAATATTAGAGAATTTTCATAAAGCTCCATCACGTATAAGATCTCTCATGTAAGAATTGATTGTATAAATTCCTTTGGTCCTGATCTCAGTTAAAAAAAACTCAGCAAGGTAAATAGGCTTGGGAATAGCAGGAAGTTTTTCCCAGCAAGCTCCAACCTGAAGCGTGCAAGGCCAGCAAAGGAGTGCCTCAGCTGGAAACAGCTGGCAGCACCATTGCCTGCAGGGAGTGTGGGGGTGGCCTCTTCACAAGGATGCACAGCAGCCAGACGAAAGGCAACAGGCACCAGTAGCTTCCTGTGATGTTACCCTGGTAAGACACACCATCAGCTCCAAAAGCACTCCTTGTTGAAAGAAAAATAACAGGTTTTCAGGCAGAATTAGCTCAGCTAATTCTTCTTCCTCTGATCCTAAATAGTCCTCCAAAAATTAATATAACACAGGAAGACTGTAAAGCCAGAAATTGATTTTCATATAGATTTCCTCACATCAGATCACCAGAATCGGAGGAAACTGGTGCGCAGAAACTCACTGTGCTTGTGGCCTTCCAGGAAGCATGCAAAACTTCTGTCAGGCTGCAGTAGGCAGCTTGCTATGGTATTGCAGAACTTATTAAACCCCTTGATTTTGCATAAAGCTACAAAAAGTCAATAATTATGTCCAGTGACATAATTAAGTCAATAATTATGTCCAGTGAACCAAAAAGCAGGGTTCTAAGCAGGTTGGTGACACAGTGTTTTTCCTAGGCTCTATGAAATTTATAACTTTGCAGTTTAATGTTAACTATTGGGTAGGGAAATATCCATGGACCATTTCAGATGCATATTGAAAAGATGTGCAAGGTTTGTAAAGTTTCAAAGGGAAAGTGGTGAGAAAATTGCAAATCCATGAGAGAACAGGTAGTTTTATGGCCTTATGAGAGCATAATATTTAGATTTCTAGGGCTACTTTAAGATTTTATGTCACTAATGAAGCAGTAAGATAAATGAAAGCAACTCTGTCAAAGCATTTTAATAAAAAAATTTATTAAAATATTTCAGAAAGATTTGTGAATATTTGTCAGAAGAAATCTTTCAAAAAGCCTTTTCAATGACTTAGTAGAATACAGGGAGCATAATAACTCAGAGAAGGCATAAAAATAAACTATAATAATGAAAACTGATTAATAATTTAAGTAGGTTAGTGTTTTGTAAATTATACAGGAAGGCACTTCAAAGAAACATCTTAGTAAACCTTGAGAAGCTCAGAAGAAAGTCATTAATGATTTGCAACATTTGTTATTTTTAATGACTATTGTTACTTGAGCCTTTTCCTGTGCCAGATTTCCCCTTAGAAATATCCTCATGGTTCAAGGGCTGATTATAAACACAAATAAAGTAAGCACTCGGTATATCTCTAGAAGCCTGCACATCAATTTCGTCTGATCCTGGTGATCTGAAGCCAAATGAGAGGCGAGTACATATCTCCTCATGATTCTGGAATTGGTGGATTTCAAACCCCAAAGCAGATGAGCAGTGCACATACTTCTCATGGGTACAGCATTTTCTTAATTGCCCTTGCTCCTCCATCGCTGCTTTCATTGCAGCACTTGGATGTGCAAAACAAGCAATCTTACCAGTGTACTGAACCAAAAATCAATGTGCTGGTGGTGGTTGCAGAACATGAAATCTGCATATATTATTTTACTACAAGCTGCTTTTCAGACCTCTTCCCCAATATCCCTCATTGAACAGGAGAACTCCCAAGTCTGTCTCACTTCAAGGGAAAGGCACTGTTTTGCATAAAGTTTAAGAATCAATGTTACAGCACCTTCTTTGTGAGAAAATCTTCACACACTTTGAAATTGTTCTACTATTTATGCTTATGTTAATTCATTGTGCTCCATGTAAGAACATTCTTATACAGGAAGAGAGGGCAAAATAGAAGCATAAATACTTACACCATCATATCAAATTATTGAAGACTGTTTGGTTTCTAATAGGAATAATTTAGATAAATGCATCTACTTACCAAGAGACCCACATCACTGCATAATTCCATGTCATTGAGGGGAAAGCTCACCACCATTACTGGTTTTCTGATCGTCAGTACACCTGACAAAACAAAGAGCAGGTAGTGAATTCCCCTTTCTTTACCTTTCTCCTACTCCACCCTTGTTCTAGTTTGGGGATTCAGGTTTGGGGGTTGTGGTTTTTTAAACAAATATTTTATTCATTTTTTTAAATTAAATGCTATATTGATCACCATTTTTGATTAATTTTGATCATCTACCATTTCAAAAGAAACATCAAGAGCATGATCAGTGATTGCAATGAACCTGGCTTATGCAAAATCAAGCATTCACATAATCCACACATTCAGCATTTTGTGTTATGAAGCCCTGCCTTTTTCTAAGCCTTGCTGTGTTCCACTCCGCTGGCATGAACCCCTTGACTCCCAAGGACTGGAAAATCCTGAATGAGCATGGAAAGATCTAACAGAGCATGAGAGGGAAACTGAGAAAAAATATGGAATCCATAATTCTTCTTTTAAAAATTAAACTGGAAAAGAAAATTAGCCAGACACCTTGCATGTATTTATTAGTTCAGAAAAAAGAAAGGAAAAAAACCCCTTCCAGAGCAGGTTTAGCACTTACTATATATATATAAATATATAGTAATGAAACCTAAACACTGAGTGATTGCCTAGCTCAACATAGAGAACATAGAGAAGGAAATAGAGGATTGTTTCAGTTTGTTATGTTACTTATAATGAGCCACTTTTAACTCCTGTCCCAAGCCCCTGGCTGCTGTAGCCCAGCCTTACAGAAGCCTTGGCCACAGCAGAGCACCAAGCCACCCAGAGCACCCTGCAGCCTTTGCTGGAGCCTCCCAGCAGGCCCGTGTGCAGCATCCTCTCCAGCCCACACAGGATACTGCCGTGGGGCTGGGTGCCCATCCTGCACAGGCGTGGGTGCCAGTTCTTATGGACTTACTGATGATACCTCATTTCAGTACAGCCATCAGCCTGATGAAAGGAGAGCACAGATTTGTATGAACAACACCTCTTCTGTTGCTTGCCTGCTTGTTGAAATCAGTAAGTTGAAGCACTGGGAGCTGCTGAGAAGAGATTACACTTATCACAGGTGAACCAGGAGAGGGCTGTGAGAAGAAGATACCAGAAAAGACTCATGGGGTCAAGGTCATAAAGGAGGCTTGCTTTTGCTATCACCATGTCTCCCTGTGTGCTTTCAGACAGCTCAGGCTTTTCTTTTAGGGGCGCGTTGGTTATAGGAGTACAGGGAGAAGAGAGATTTGAGAGTGAGAAGGTTTTCTTGATTGCTTTCTGCTAAGTAATTAGTATTGATATGTTTTTGTTTCAGATGCCTCAGGGATAATAGAGCTTTAGGAAATGGGTGGGTTTCAGTTGCCTGTTTGCTTTACAGCTATAATTGAGAATTTCTTTTTCTAAAAAGGGGGAAAAAAAAAGGTGCTAAATGTGCCTCGGGAGAGGTGATGGAAAATATTATGACACTAGTCAAGATGATTGCAAACACGGTGAGGCTGAAATGTGTTCAGCTGACCTAACTAAGCATGAATAATACATTGCTTCATTTGACTACAATATTTCTGGTCAAATTCTGAACATAACAAGGTGATTTCAGTAACCAAGTTATTGTACTATCAGATAGTAACAGTTTAGATGTTACAAGAAAAATATGTTAAAATATTACATTTCTAAAGAAACACTACTAAGCATTGTGTTTTAAAGCAGTCTTTCTTATAGGGCAATCACCTTTCCTTCTCTAATAAAATGCTGTCAGAGACTGTAGGTTTTTTAATATCACAAGAAGAGAAGACTCCTCCAAATTGCAAACATCGGAGGAGATTTAAAGGCAACAAATGCCAAGGGAAGGAGCAGGGAAGACGTTCATTTTAGCAACAGATTACAATTACAAAGTGATCACACCATTGATCATACTGACTTCTACTATGGCAACTATCCTTGTAAAGCTATTTTACTTATATAGAAATTATCTTAAATAGCTAATCTAATACACATAAAGAATATTCACCAACTACCAAGCTGCAATAGTTCCAAGACAAATTACAATTATAGGACTGTATGTGCTTGTGTCTTCCCTCCCCAGATGTAAAAGGAGAGCTGGGAAAAAATTGTGCTAGAGAGAGTAGCTGAATCTTGCCTTAAAGGTTGGAGAGACAGAATAGGCTTTTCTTTTGTATGTGTATCAGAGTCCTGGGCAAAGGCAAACAGATACCTCCTCTGGAAATCTATCATTGTGCATATGTGTTCTGGTTTTTTCACCAAAATTGTATGTGGCTCTTCTTTTTTTTTTTTTCAGTGTGAAGAACGCAGAACAGCCATTATTTTCCTCATAGGTGCCAATTGCCTTCAATAGATACAGATCCCTATTCTTTTGCCCGGTGTTACAAACCCAGTATTTAGTCAGGTGAGACTACATTAGGAGAGTTCAGACTGAGCTCATAGTAAGTTAATAAAACAGTAAACATTTACTTCTAAAACTTGGATTCTAAGCTATGACTCTGAAATGGGTTCTATATGCCTATGACAAATACTTTGCATCATACATTAAAACATATATGTATGAAAGTAGTTGAGCAAACATGTCTTAAGAGGTGTTGCCAAATAAAAGCCAGAGTTATTAACCACCTAAAATAAACAGGAAAAAGATCTTTTGTTGTCATTGTAAGATGAGTTAATGGATTCATACGAACACATTTAAATGCAAATCAAAATTTATTCATGTAATAGGATTTTTGACATTATGGTGTACACATCTCTTTTTTTAAGGTAATTTCTGCCCAAATGTTGAAGAAAAAAAATACAAAACCTTTGAATTTAAATCCTTGGTGTGAAGAATGTGCTTTGGAGTCCTGGACAACAGCAAAGAAATACAACTATGGAATATATCCTCTAGAAACCTATTGTTCCCACACATGTGTTCTATTTATTCACCAAAAGTGGATGTGGCCCTTTAGCCTGTGTGAAGAATGCAGAACAGCCATGTCTTCATAATAGATGATAATTGCCTTGAATAGATATGCAGTTCTCTCCTTTTGCCCTTTTTTGGTATCGATTCAGGATAACGGGCCTATTCTTCCCATTCTCCATCTGTAGATTTTACACACTGCAGTCAAGAGAAGTACTCTACAGAGTAGAAACAACTTGAGTGCATATACATTTATGGGAACTGTCCCAATAAACAACATAGATATTTTTCTCATTTGGTGTTTGAAACGCTTGAAAGTTTGACATATGACATTCTTTCATATGCAAACTCTTAAAATACTTCCCACTTATAAAAGTTTCATATTTACCTAGCTAACATGACAATCAGTGCTTCCACTGTAAGCTTTTTTTCCTGCATTCCTGCCTTTCCAGTTACATACACGTGCGCTCACTCTCACAAGCATCACATCGAATGGTCCAGCAACTGGCTGAAAGGCTCTGCTAGGAAGGTTTTGTTGCTAAACAGCTGCTCTCCTCCTTTAGCGTATTCATGAGCCTGCCAACTTCTTCCTTGTCTGACAGTGAATCTGTTGTACACATGAAAGAGGTGTGGCGCTCCTCTCTATCTCTGAAGACATGAATGAGAGAAAATATGGTGTTTATTAAACAGTAGGTATCATTGCTGCCGTTTTGTTTTCTTTTAATCTAAACCTTCTTTACCAAGTTTCATCTTAATAAGACTGAAACAAAAATAATCATGTCAAGTGATAGATGTATTTGTGAACTTTACACCAAATTACGTCAAACAACTAATATGGAACCACATTACTTTTGCAATTAGGAGAATTTTTTTTTTGTAAAACAGAAAATTAAACACATTTCAATCATTCTGGGTACTATGATATACATCAAGGATTTAAACTGAATTCATAACTTTAATATAGACTTGCCTATGTAAATAATTTTAACTAGAGAAGCTATGATGATGATATCCTGTTAAAAAAGCAAAATGTTTTTTTAAAAAATCAGTTACACTTCAACATTCACATGTCTGAAATTTTGTGCACTATAACTATAAGGAAAAAGAAGTACATTCCTTGAATTCCTGCTCACAAAAGTCATCTCTTCTCCTAGGAAGCTCCTTGGACTTCTACTTTGCCTGGCAAACAAATCAGATTTTTTAACAAAAAGAGTAAAATTATGCAGGAAGTGGTTTACAGGATCAAAAATTTTAATAAATATTATTTGCTCATAAAAGTATACGGAAGGAATTTCAAAACTGCTAAATGTAATTTAATACAGTCCAGAAGTGAAGTGATTAATATTTTATAGAAATGTCTGTATTTCGAGACACATTAATCACACAGATTGCATTCAGAAAACTGACTCGTTGGTTTTGCTCTTTGCTTTAAAAAAGAACGTTTATTCTCAGTTTTCTAGAAGTGTAATTTTAGCTTTGTCTGAAAAATAAAAGTAACAGTTCATTTCTATTTCGAGTTAAATGCATGACCTGAAGGACTTAAAGAGTTGGTGGGAGCTTGTTGCTTAAAGCTAATGCCTTGTTTCAGAAGCTTGCCAGCAGCAGGGCAGGCCATTTTTGCTGAGAAATACCCTACAGGAATCCATTAGTGTCCTTAGTCTTCACTGGGTTCAGCTAAGTCTGCTGTTTAGTCAGTGGGATGTTTGCCAATATCTCCACTAGGATCCAAATTTCTTCCATGATGCACATATATGATTCATTAATATAATAAGATGCAAGCAGTGTGTGGCAAATAATCCCCAGCAGAGATAAGCCAAACCTACATCTAGAATACAGATAGAGGAAGAACTCTTTCCCAGGTACTTACAAGGTTTCTCCACCTTACATTGGGGTGTGCAACCCATTGTGGCCAAAAAAGGAAAAAAACAACTCTTTTTCTGCAGTCAAAACCCTTTCTCCACCAGGAGAAGTAACCAGATTCTCTGGTATTTGCACCTTGGTACATCACACGAATTGCTGAATCTGCCTCAGGCTTTTAAAATTTCTTTCAAGAGTGCTCTGCAGGAGTTATAGTTTCTGGTCATGGAATGGAAGCATGGATTAGTTTTGCCATTAAATTGCTATGTGGAATCAACAATTGCTTAGGGCCAGATTCAAAGAATATGAGTACATATACAAAGCAGGACACAAACAGATGCAGAAAACCTTTCCCAGCCGACCATTGTCAGATCACTCTGTGCTGTATCGGGCAGGGAATTTCCTTAGGAGTAAGGAATCCTGGCCCCCTGCTTCAGTGCTGTAAACTATTTCAGTCCTTTTATTTTTCTCTAGCAATAGTCTAACATAGGATGGATAGGAAGACCAGTGTTTCAGCATCCTCCAATACAGCTAGTGTTCCAACTACAGTGTCAGGCCCTGTGGGGATACAAGAATGGGCTGTGCGCAGCCTCACTTTGATAAGTTACAGCTGTATCCCTGGGAAGAAAGAAAAACAACTTAGAATGCAGGTGTGTATTGCTTTCTGCAACAAGAAGCGTGTGAGTGATACAGGAGAAAGGTATAAAAGGTTGTGCTGTGGGCTAATAAACGGTTGATGCCTGCTGATGCCTGTCACTGTCCTCTGTGTCAGTCTTTCGTCTACTGTCAAATGGTGCCCTGTGTGAGGAGACCACCATCAAGGCTCTTCTTAACTCTCTTAGTAAGCATGTGACTCTTTCCTTCCATTCTGCTCAGTGGCACAGCTTCAATGGAAACATTTTCCTCCTGTCTATGGTTTGGTCTTTCCACGGTAATAAAAGAAGTTTGAATTTTCACTATCTGAAGAGAGAAGGTGAAGACCACATTGAACATATCCACTTCTCTGTTTTCCTAGATGACTTTCAACAGCACTCAGCTCTTTGAACTAAGAGGCATAGCCACCTCCAAGGTGGCTTCCCAAACTTCCTTTGGGCATCTTTACATCACTTTCCATTCACCAGATAATGCTTTGAATAGCAAAGCTCCATGAATTGCTAAAGGGAGCCTGAGCATCTAGCCTGGTTTTGAATCCCATTCTTAGCACCAGGTGCCTTAAACTTAAAAGCTATACACCTAATTTATAGGTACTTCTGCCTTTTACTATAAATACTTCTTCACTTTTGCAGCTCAGATTTTCAGCTCAGATCCACAGATAAATTGTAATGCAATCTCTCCGGTTATTGTTAGGCTTCATAATTCCAGATTTGTAAAAGGCCTAGAAACCATCAGAAAAATGCATAGTACTCTTGCTGTCATTGTTTTTCTTTAAAATCATGGGTCTGAACATCCCTATGTGTCAACTTTCTACATTTTAGGTAGTCTTTTGAGCCAAGTTCAACACGTGAAGTTTGAATATGTGGAGCATATATTTCAGTGACTACAGGGCCACAGCTTCTCCCCATGTGACAGATAAGAGAAAATGACATTAAAAGAAATGACATCCGTCATTATTTTTCTGGCATGCACTTCAATTCCGGGTAGATACTTACTGATTTAGTAGGTAGATAAAGTGACTTTATTTGGATATGCCATATGTAGAAGAATGTTTTAAGTTTCTACTTGTACATGAAGTCTACAGTAAATAATACATAGAGGCCCCTAAAATACAAAAAGTTGTACTTTCTGGTTCCATTTTCTAACAAAGGAAGATGCCTTCATTGTGATGTGATCTAACTTCAATTTGGTAGCTATGAACTATAGATTGCATTGTGAATTTATTTAACAATTTGAAATGGATAATCTGAATAAAGAAAAGCCAGTAATGAATTTGCTCTAAAATAATTTGCAGTAATTTGGTTGTAACTTTCAAAAAAATTGGGGACATACTTTTTAGTAGGGTCTGTTTTGACAGGACAAGGGGTAATGGTTTTAAACCAAAAGAAGATGGATTCAGAGTAGATACAAGGAAGAAATATTTACAGTGAGGGTGGTGAAACACTGGAGCAAGGTGCCCAGAGTGGTGTTGGATGTCTCATTCCTGGAAACCTTCAAGGTCAGGTTGAATTGGACTCCAGGCAACCTGGTCTAGTTAAAAATGTCCCTGCTTATTGCGTGGTTTTGGACTAGAAAACCTTCAAAGGTCCCTTCCAACCTGAATTATGATAAGATTCCATGAAATTATAAATGCTTGTCTTTGGCGGATTATAGGAAAATTTATTTCCGGGCATACAGATTTACCATTGGTTAGTATTCTTTTTGGTTGTTGGGGTTTTTTTTGGTTGGTTGCTTTTTTGTGTGGTTTTGTTTGTTTTTTTTTTTTGAGTGGTTTCTATATTTCCTTCCATTTGCTCTTATAGTTGATGTGAGAATGTTTCTCTATTGCAGTTTTCAGAAATTTTAGAAAAAGTGTGTGTCTAATATAATAATCATGCTTCTAAGTAAATCAACAAGAAAATCACCACAAATTATTTTAATTTCCAAAGTTACAAGATTCAGCAGTAACTTGAGAAGTTAAGTGAGTAATATTCTAGTTTATCCATCATTTAAATAAATGTAATCTGTCAAGCCAGTCAAAGGAGGCGATTGCTCCGCTCTGCTCTGCACTGGTGCAGCCTCACCTTGAATATTGTGTGCAGTTTTGGTCACTGCAATATGGGAAAGACATTAAGCTGTTAGAGAGCGTCCAAAGGAGGGCAGTGAAGGTGGTGAAGAGCCTGGAGGGGAAGCTGTAGGAGGAGCAGCTGAGGTCACTTGGTCTGTTCAGCCTGGAGAAGAGGAGACTGAGGGGAGACCTCATTGCAGTCTGTAACTTCCTTGTGAGGAAAGAGGAGGGGCAGGCACTGATCTCTCTGGTGGTCAGTGACAAGACCTGAGGGAATGGCCTGAAGCTGTGTCAGGAGAGGTTTAGGTTGGATTTTAGGGAAAGGTTCTTCACCCAAAGGGTGTTTGGACACTGGAACAGGCTCCCCAGGGAAGTCATCACAGCACCAGCCTGACAGAGGTGAAGAAGCATTTGGACAATGTTCTCACGCACATGGAATGACTCTTGAGGTGTCCTGTGCAGGGCTAAGAGTTGGACTCAATGATCGTTGTGGGTCCCTTCCAACTCAGCATATTCTGTGATTCTGTCAAGTGTTTGCCATATGTTCTTCTGCCATATGTTCTTCAGATAAGGTTTCTCCTTGGTTCTTGTTCGTTTTCAAAAATACCATAGTCATCTTCTTAATTCTTCTTTTAAAAATGCATTTTTAATAAATCTTCCAGAAGAATGTAGATCTGTGGTGTGTTTTAAATCACAAGGATCTTAGGGCATTTCAGTAATGTATATACTGTTCTTACAGTCTTTTACATTTTAATCTAAATACTTGTTGTTTAATTCAGTTCAGACTATTTGTTTATTTTTATGCTATTATCTAACTAAGCATTCTCACTCCATTTCTTCCCACTCAGATTCCTTGACTCTTCATACTACAAATAGAGCACTACCTTGATACAGATAATCAGTTTTCATTTTATTTCTTTGAAACACAAGCTTTTTAACTCTCTTCCCTATTTTCTCCAATATTCTTTTTCCCTAAATTCTCCAATACATACTTCCTGAGGTTGAAGCATTAGGTCCAGGCCTGACATTAAAAGGTGTAAGCCCAGATCTAGACACAGTCAGCCTGGGAATTGCTGCAAAAACTCACTAGCACTTCCTCAGGACTTGAAATGGTGCATAATTCTGATCAGTAAGCCATTCTGATAGTGGCACAAGAGGGGCACAATAACATTGTAAATTATTCAGCGATAAGGCAAGGCATTAATTTATAAGATTATTTCCTATTGCTGGGAATTTAAAGTGAGGTAGTTCAGCTGTTCAAAATCTCTTGCTTCTCCCCACAATTAAGATTTTTAAGTGAGTTGCTATCACTTTTGATATACCTTGAAAATAATAAGGGGGTTTTTTTATATGTTACATTTTGGAAATAAATTAATGGACCGGTAGGAGAAATACAATCCTGAAGAACTGTTTGACTGTAAAGGTTTCCTCAGTTCATCCCCATATATTGAGGGTCCTCTGACTGCTTGCCACTCCTGCCCTTTGATATGTTGGCAGAGTCAGCAGAAATTGCAGAAGTGGTACTAAGGAAAGTCAGCACAAAGTAATGTAAAGAAACCGGCTTTAGCTGTAAATTAATCTTCCATTTTCCTGAAAATGAAAACAGTAGTCGCACTGATCACAACATAGACCAAAACCCTCTGATTGTAATCCAGGTCTTAGGACCAGAACTATTAAATTCATGGATAAATCCATATACTACAAAGGAGCAATGACTTAAAGCTACATGTTAAGCATTGTAAGAGTACCATCAGACATCAGCTTGCAAATGACCACGAGACCATCCCTGCCATAAAACTTACTCAATTTGGGCAAAATTATCATCTTGTTTTAAAAGATCAGATATTACTGTGGATGGGTAAAGTAAAGCTATGTTCCAAAGTTCTCGAAACAAATTTTAAAGATTTTTCAACAAGCATTTCTTCTAAAATACTAATAAAATCAGGTTTCTAGTGGGATTGCTGAAGTCCTTCAAGGATCTATGCTGAACAAAGAAGACCTATATTTATAATGAATTAACATATCATAAAAGGAATTTTTATTTTTGTTTTTTCTCACCTCCAAAAATTATACAAGCCTGTAAAACCACATTCTGATACCATCACTTCTAGCAGGTTTTACCCAGTATTTGACATTGACATAGTTTTCACAACTTTGTTTTCAAAAATAGAAATAGTGAATCTCTCAAAAAAGAAAAAAAAAAAACTGGCTCAAGCATAACCTGCTGAAGACGGCAGCACAGAAGTACACAGAAAAGAGCAAAACACTTAACTGAAACCTTCTTTGAACTCTAAGTAGGACAATGTCCTTTTATGTGTCCAAAAAGTGGTTAGCACAGGAAATTACTATCTCCTCCTGATAATCTGCCAGGTAAATAGTAAGAAACATTTTCTACTGTCTCCAGATTCCTAGAAGAATGTGCATATTCCTTTTGTATGAGGACTTTTCAGCCATGATGTAGAAATGTGATCTTTTTTGCTCCTACATAAGGTTTTTATCCAAGAATTGTTAAAGCCTCCTAGCAGTACAAAACGCTCAGTTGCTGCTTTAGAGAGCATTTCACCTGGTATTCAGGTAACTGGGTATTTTTAAGTTCAAAGAATTTCTTTGTGCAGCCCCATAGCCTGGCAGTAGGGCTCTGTCCATGACCTACTGTCACAGCAATATTTGTCATGTTGAATTCTTCAGTCCACTAAGCCTGGATTGAAGGGGATCTCAAGGTGCACAATTGACTAGGCTAAGGAAACTTTCTGGCCTTGCTCCAGGCTCTCCCTGGAAGGCAGCAACCAATGACTTCCCCTTCTTCCTGAAACTACCTGAGGTCAAAGCAAGCCCCAACACAAGCTAGAATTCTTCCACAAAAGCAGGAAAAACTACAGATCTTGCAACTGACCATCGAGTGAATGACACTCCTGGTTTAATTTTCCATCCCCAAAGTAATCTTGACAAGTCACCATGGCAAGGATAGCAAAGAGAAGTACAAAGTTGCCTTTGGGGCATCTCAGGATTCCTTCATGCCAAAGGTACCCTTAATAGCACATTTAGAAATGCATTGGAGATATTTATGCCATTTTAACGTGTACTGGGAATCTGTCAGGAAGATGTGGATATTGCATCCGAAAGGTCAACAGACCTAAACTGTTCTTCCTTAAGTCAGGACTTCCTTACCTGTAAAGAGGTCACTTAGAAAAAGGATCAAGGTTCATGGCAAATAATGTCTTAATGCAAGTTTCAGTGCACTGGTTTAAGGTAATCTTTGTACCAAAACAAAGGCCGGGAATAACCTCAATTATCCACTCTAGGTGACCCTGCTTTAAGCAGGACATTGTTCCAGACAGGGTCTAGACATACCTTCCAAACTACATGATTCTCCAATTTTACAAGTGCATATCAGTATAATAACATTGCTAGCACATCTGAACTCATGTTTGTAATGAAAGTACTAGAAAATCTATATACCTGTTCAGAATTTGCATTTTAAGTCAGAAAGACTTTGGAAATGCATTGCAAGCTTGGACAAAAGTTTGAAAAGCTTGTCTTGACCTATACTTTTTATTTCTCCACCAGAAAAAGAGCTGTCTTGTTCATGCTCTCTATTTGTTTGCACTGGAGAAGACTTGCATAGTAAAGGACCCCTTAGTTTAGTAATTAAGAAAATTCTCAAGTAATCAAGGGAATAGTAATTACAGGTTGCTGATGTTTTTATTTTAGTAATCAATTCATTTGATGTGCTGTCTGTGCTATGAAAGGAGCTGAAACTAAATAATACTGTTCTCTGGTCTTAAAAAATCAATGAATCTGGCCAATACAGTTCAACATCTAAAGATTCTCAGCAATCAGCCACAAGTGCTGAATCAGTTCTTGTACAAGACTAGAGCAAGCGTTTCTCTGTTGATTTTTACATCCAAAGTTCGAACTGTCAGAATCATATCTCAAGCTTTAATTTCCAGAAAAGAATGAAAATGGAACACAGTGGAGATATGAAATCACCCAGAAAAATAAAAGGTTTATTTTGTGACTAAGCATTAAATTAGTAACAATGAATATTTACAACAGACTTGTCCTGCAAAGACTTGACAGTCCATGCCAGCTGGAGACTTTGTTTCACAGCAGAGTTATGGAATTTCACATTCTACTTCAATTTATTCATGCAAAAATTACTAACATTACCATTGCACCACAGGACTTCATTGTATTTTACTGCAGATATTTATATTCATTTGGCTTTATTCATTATTGTGACAGTGTAATGTATACTTTTGAATATATTAATCACAGCTATAATGGGACATAAAGGAAAGAGAGTATGTTCCTGTAATAATGTATTGGAAGTTTAATTTCAATTTAATATGCTCTAAAATCAGACAAATTATAGATACAAAGCATTTAATAAAACTGATTATTCTGGCTATGCCCGTTCTATCTCTTTTAACAGCACACAGATGTACATATCATTTGCCAGACCCAGTCTAGTGCCTTGCCCTTGGCAAAGCCCATAATGATGTCCATCTCATGCTTTGGAAGCAGCACCATGAACTATCCCACAGGTCTTTGCAATCTCCAAACACAAGCTTTTATACTATGCAAGGTTCCGTAAACTCCGCTGCCGCAGACATTGTTGTGTTAAGAGTGTGGGTAACTTTTCTTTTGTGTTAAGAGGAAGAAGATTTGACAGAAAATAAACCTCCTTGCATTCCAGCTGGTCCTCAGATGTCAGAGTGGCTGGAGGTCACTGGGCTCAGATTCTGAGCGATAGCCAATTCAACACTAAGCAACAGAAATGCAGAGCCAGTGCGGCACTGTAAGTCTGGTCATGTTCAATAGGAACTACCACGCTTATGGTTTCACAAATAATGCGATCCACTCTAAACCTAGTTGCACCCAAAGAACTCTCACAGCCAGACTAAAGTCCAGTCACATTCAGTATCTCTCACGGCCAGGTGCGAAATAGTGTAGTTTACTGAGCAACAGAAATGCAGCTTCTTACTTGTCTTGCTGATATGCTGTCCTCCGAAGTGGGCATGAATACATGAAATATAAATAACACAGACAGCAACAAATACATTAAATTTCAAGATGATTATATAGCACTGCAAGTTTGACCACGAACACAAGCTTGCTTTCTGAATTTCCTTAAGAAGCACTCGGCACAGGCAAATCTTCAGGTCCTAGCCAATGAGCGTAGGCGTCCCTATGGGAAAGGAGATAGGTAGAGCCCGTCGACTGTCCCAGGATACAAAGGCAGAGCCCCCTCTGAACACCTTTCCCACTGAAGCTATATTTATATTGTTTCCTTTTAGGGAGGAGAAAATGTAAAGTTACAATTGATGTCATTTCGTGTTTAGGTGCAATTTTAGCAACTAGTCACACATAAAAAGCATGTACAAGTTTTTACTTCATTAGCATTTGCAGGGCGTGAAAAGTAACGTGTGTTTTTGTGTTATTGAAGCAAAGTTCAGCTCTTGGTCATTCCTTTGATGCCATTACCTGCATTGTTTTAAACAGAGTATCAGTCCATGCTGATCCACCCTTTATTTCATGCCTCTTTCAGAGTGGCACACCAAGCTCCTTCAGTGTTCCTGCTCCTAAGGTGTGCAGAGAGTTTGTCCCTGGTGAACTACAGCCAACACATGCACTCCTTCTTGCCAAACTTTGTTATTTGGTATTTTCCTGACAGGTATCTCCTGTGACCACCACAGTGTGCTTTATATAATCTAGATCTCTTTTTGTGCTGTCCTTCAGGCTCCATCCTGAAACTGAGGGGCAGCAAACCCACTTTAGGGCCATCCTCTGTCTCCATCAGATGTCTAGGCAAAGGGGAGGGATCTAGCATGTCCTACCTGATCCAAACCCACACACAGGAGAAGAGCAGACCTGCCTCTCTGTATACCAGGCTTTAGGTATAGTCCAAAATAGTCTCACTTTTGCAGAGGGTCACGCATGAACAAAAAAAGATAGCACCAACCACACAGCACTCCAGCCTTGTCACAGCCAGAAGTCTTTGTTAGCTACTGCTGAGCCTGGACAAGGGTTAAACTTCCTCTCTGCAGAAAAACCGAGGAACATACTTTACGTTTTACCACTTTTAGAGGTACACCTACAGCCAAGTTAGCAAGCCAGTATAGGATGTCTGCACAGTGTTTTCTCACTTTCAAGTGGCTCAAGCGCCATGAGCAGCTATACTAATCAAGTTCACCTTCTCCTGTCCAGGTATTCTGCTCCTTTTCACCATACATAAGGTGACACTCCTTTCATGACAGCAGAGAGACATTCCTGATTTCAAGTTACCTGCCTGCCCTGCAGATAGTACAATTCTTGGGCTATGGACCATATGACCCCAACTAGTCAGTCAGGGTCCACACACCAAGTTAGCAACTACACTGCCTTCCCAAACTTCCTTATTCTCAGAGGATACTTATTTGTGTACTAATGGAGTGCTTTACCAAGGACCTGACAGCGTGAAGAGCTAGGAGACAAGTGGGTAGGACACAGCCCTTATCTAAGCCTGGCATGTAACCCTGTTGTTGTCCCTTTGCCGGAGATCCATTCCACAGAAAGAATGCAGCAGTTGCCAATTTGTCCTGCTTTCCCGATGGGTGGAAGGAAAACCCTTTTTCCTTCCTAGAGTTATTTGATGTTGCCCTGAGCCATACCTTAGTTAACTATCAAGCTGTCAGTGCAGAGGAGAAGTGACCAGAATGTGACAAAAGTCATGAGTCGAAAATCCTCAGGGGGAATGATACTGACTTGTGCCTCAACAAGCCCATGAGTCCAAGCCAAAGCCAGAAGACGGGAGAGGTGCCTGAGAGATTGTCTACTTAGGGTGGGGAGGGCCTCATCAGAACCAGATCACGCCATGTAATCATAACAGAGTCCTGCCAGGTAATTGTTTACCAATCTGAATGGTGTGTTTGCTTTCAGCAGTTGCGTAGAATGACTTGAACATGCTGCCATGGCAGCTAATCCAGGCTGGTATAGAAAGGGGAAGGAAGGTTGTGTGCACAAGTCACTTGCAGATGCCTGGGAAGGTCGATGTCCCTCGAGAAAGAAATACCTTCCAACAGTGTCTTCATAAACTAACTGGACACAGGACTCAAAGGTATACTTTGCTGATGACACAAAGTTAGGAGGAGCTGTTGACTCCCTCGAAGGCAGGGGGTCTCTGCAGTGAGATCTAAACAAATCAGAGGGCTGGGCAATCACCAACCATGTGAAATTTAACAAGGGCAAGTGCTGGATTCTGCACCTGGGATGGGGCAATCCTGAAAGTACGTACAGACTGGGAAATGAGAGGCTCCGCGGAAAGGGATCTGGGGGATCCTAGTCCACAGCAAGTTGAACATGAATTAGCAGTGCCCTGGCAGCCAGGAGGGCCACCCATGTACTGGGGTGGATCAGGCACAGCATCTCCAGCCGGGCAAGGGAGGGGATTGTCCTGCTCTGCTCTGCACTGGGGCAACCTCACCTTGAATATTGTGTGCAGTTTTGGGTGCCACAGTATAAGAAGGACATTAAATAGGACAGGATAAGAAGGATATTAGAGAGCGTCTAAATGAGGGGTACAAAGATGGTGAAGAGTCTAGAGAGGAAGCATACAAGGAGCACCACTGAGGTCATTTGGAAAAATGAAAAAATATTTCTGCTAAAAATGTAGCACCGTGATTGCAAAAAAAAGTCTGACCACAAACTTCAGATCAGATTTGTCTATCTCTTGCCACGTGCCTGCTGATACCTGTTCAAACTGGGCTTTAGGTTCTGGATGTCAGCTGGACAGTAGGAAGAGAGCACATCTGGTGCTGAGAAAGGACAGATTATTTTCCTTTTCCGATCTCATTCCTCATCATGGGAATGATCTGTATTTTCCAGAAAGAACTGGCAAAGGTAACGAAATGTTAGCTTGACATGAAATAACACAGGAACCTATAGCAGAATGCTGTTCAGTCACAATTGGAACCAGAAAGACCTTCAGAATAAATGTATTTTGTTTGAAGAAAGCCATGTTAATTTCTTGTCTACATGATAGGCAGAGCTGTAGCCGAGCTCCAGATAAAAACAAATTTCTAGTCTCTGCTGATGCTATATATGCGAGGTAACAAAAACACAAGACCAAGGAAATAATGGTATTATGTGAAACCAATCCATATAAATCTTTTATATTGTATATATCCTACCTGGGATGAGTACGAAGGATATGTCTAATGTATTGCTGAATTGAATATTCTTTTATATTTATTCACTAGCAGACAGGTAGAGCATACTGGATTTATAAACTGAAGTTTATTTTTCAGGCTTCTGAGCTCATAATATGTGTGTAAGATATGTTCACTGTAAAGATACTGGAAACAAACTTGTAACATATGTTACAAGTATGGCTTTGAAATTAACAAAAGTATGGAACAAAATTGTATCTTTTTCAAGTTCATCATTATTAATTTTCAACAAAGTTTTTTAAAAAAAGGATATGAATAATTTTCTGGACATTCCAAAAACTGGTATGGCTCAGCTGTATGACATTCCAGTTAGTAACAGTTATGGTTGGGGGGGTTGGTTCTTCAGATACAGTTATAATCAGGTAACATATTTATAACAGTATAAGTAGTACTTTTTGTAGGCTAGCTCTAAATAGCTGGCAATTGACACAGTAAACTCTTGAAGATGATCTTGAAATTTCCTTGAAGTTGGCTGTATCAGAGAGAAAAAAATTTGACAGAAAGAGAGGATTCAGAGAGGGGCTAGAGCTCAGAAACTAAATAAAAGATGAGCAATGGTTGGTGCAGGAATCCTCCAGAAAAGTTAAATGCTGGATTCACTGACCTGCTCCTCTGCTTGATTCCTACCTTTTCACTGAAAAGCTCCTGAGTTTTCTCGTGTTTTCTATTGCAAAGACAAAACCCCCTTAGCTTCTGCTTTCAGACTCTTCCTTAGTAACATTGTTCTGATTGCATTTGCAGTACTTTTGTTATAATACAAGGCAGCATGAAAATGAAATGCAGAGGAGCGACCAAGCCTTTGGACAGGGTGTTGTAGATTCAGGGCATTAATTTTTGTTCTTCTAAGGAAAGCATTTTGTTTTTCAGATACAGCATTTGATTCTTTTCTACTGAAATAAACTCTCACAAATTTAAATATTAAAGCAATGTTCAACTTAGAGCCACACTACCTGTACAGCATTTTTTTTCTCTACCGCGTGCTTAATTTTATCATTATGTTTACTGTTACTGGTTGTATTTAAATCTTTGGTCACATTACAAAGTTTGATACAAAGTATTTTCAATTTAAATGGATTTCTATGACATTATAAAAAAATTTGCTCCAAGTGTTGATTGTAAAAGTCATAGATATTTCTCTTGGGAAATTTTTAGTACCCTTCCAAATATTCCATCAATAGGATGTTCTTAATAAACACGATAGTTTATTCTCTTCTAGGGATTTCTTCCTAAGCTCTTCATTCAAGATGTTTCCAGAAGAGGAAGAAAGCTTTTAAAGCATCTACTCCCCCAGAACAACACTTATTATGACTAATGTGCATCTCATGTTCTGAACGATAAAGAAGCAACTGCACAGTGATTTGCTCTTTTCTTCTAAAAATATTTGCCGTACTTTATTTCTAGTCACCTGTCTCTTTGGGTAATAGTCAGACTAATGACAATGGTAACCAACTACCCCCACTGACTTCCACCAGATATTTTTCTAGTGATGATAAAAATTATGTGTATTTCCAGTTCCCTAATTTCATATACATTTTTACTCTCTTTACTGTATAACCACAACACTTCTTTTATTCATATGAACACTTTTTGTGATTGTAGTTTTTATTAGATTCTAATGCTCCCCCATATAGAGTGCCACTGTATTTACATTCCAAAATATATGCAAATTTACATGCAGAAGATACATAGAATACATATCCCAGAGACTTCAGAGGATTCTATTCAAATAAACTTTTCTTCATTCCAGGGAAAAAAAAATATAACGATAAAATCATTAAAAGGTCCTTCAGGCAGATAATTGTTTTCTAATCACATTAATATACACATTTGCATTGTTTTACTCAAATGCAATCTATTTGCATAGGAATAGACCCCACAGTTAAAATAAAGGTCTGTGAAAGATTGTATGTACCTCTTCAGTCCTATTTTACACATTTTCTTTCACAGAAAGAAAATACAAACTAGGACAGTTTGTTTCTGTCACCACGTTGTAGACAGGACAGGTTCCCAGAGCCTGGATCTCCAGTGAGAAGGACGCTCCCTCTCTTGCTGCCAAGGGTGACCCACCACAGGCTGTGTGACAGCACTGTGCTCTGCCACCTGCGCTGGCCAGCTGCTCATGGGGCAGTGCCACAGCTGGGCAGCCTGGCCTCACAAAAATGGCTGCAGGTTCTGGAATTCAGACTAGGACAATATCGTCACACAGGCTTAAGCCAAAGCTCTCTTACTGCTCCCATCCTGGCTTGCCAAGAGGACGACTCAGGCACGGGTGGGGAAGATTCCGAGCTCAAAACCCATGCAACACACACCTGCTGCTACAGGCAGTGTAGATGCAGCTGGCACAAGCACCGCGGAGCAGTGGACTTTGGCTCAGACACAGCTATCAGGAGTAAAGAACAGTCACTGACATTATTTTGTGTCACACCTTATCTGTATGGTCTGTCCCCCATTACTCACGTTCAGCCTACTAGCTCGGTGGCTGTAGGGTGAGTTTGGCCAGCTTACTGCTTTAGCAGATGTCTGACTCAGCTAAAGCAAGAGCTAAGCACAAAACAACAAAAGTACTGGCAAACCAGTGAATTGAATTAAGTAACTTTTCAGCCTAGATTTCATATGAAGGATGGAATGGAAACATATGGGGCAGAGAGACAGAACAGGACTGTTGTTTCTAGCACCTGACTGTGGGTGAACCGCATGGTACGTAGCAGGCAGCAGCACTGCGCGCTGAAGGGGCCGTTAGCGAATTGCACACAGCACGTTTTCAAAGCACACTTCTACAAAACCTCATCCCCCCCAAAACAATCCTCTCAGTTCAAAATGACCAGAAGTGAAATAGCAGAAAAGCTATTAGGTTGAAAAATAACAGAAATGTATTTGCACAGCAATAAAAGCAGAATCAGAATAATTCAACAGAGGCTTTTATTAAATAAATGAAGTGTATTTAAAGCCAAATTCTCACCCTTGGACAAAGCTGAAGTGGACCTAATACATAATCTGGTAAACAGCATCTTCCAACTGTGCTGAAATTTTCACAATCTCTTGCAACCTAGAGAGTGAACCAGAGAATTTGCATAGTGACATATATTTATTTGCACAAACTATATTTTTGCCCCATTCTAATGTCTGTGAATCAATTTAAAAAGGAATAACAAAAAGCAGCAATAAATGGCATATACGAGTACAGCTTCTTTCAACATGGCATCACCTACACATAGCACTCATAATGCAAGGTGCCCCTGTCCTGGGGTCCTTGATTACATAGGTAAGCTTTCAATCCCCAATATACACTTCTGGGTCACATGTATCCCACATATTACTCAGACTTTTGATGAAACACCTCAGTTTAGCAATAAAGGTCTGGTCACAGTCCTGGAGAAGAAAGCAGAGTTCAATTTTAAAAACAGACCTGGTAGAAGGTTGCTCTCTAGCTACTTTTTTTTTCTACTTTTTGGTTATTCAGAATATTTCTTGTAGAAGCAAAGAATTGTTACAGAAAGGAGCTCATAATAATTCAGAAGCTTTCAAAAAAGGAGGAAGTGCCTTTCTTCTAAAACTGACAAATTTGGATCATGCAACCTTTTAGCATTTGATATTATCCTTCAGAGCAGTCTTTGTTCTGGAGAAAATATTCCATGAACATTGAGTATTTTAAGATACTTCTAAAACAAAATAAAAATAAGTAACTGTAGAGATTTCATACAAGCCCCAGAGCCATAGATAAACAAAAACATTACTTTAATTCATGTTTACATCCCTTCAGTGGCAGGATAAAGAAACTCTCTTAAACATGTGTGGTTTGCCTTTTATTTCTAAACAAAGAAATCTTTAGATGCCAAAAATTGCACCCCTTCAAAGGTGTCCTTGTAATTTTTCACCACAGCAGCTGCCTACTACGATTGTCAACAACACCAGAGCCTGAGTCACTAGACCCAGGAAAGCACTCCGGGCAGAAGGTCCTTGACTCATCTCCCACAGAAGGTCAGAGGTGACCTTAACCCATGAGTTCCCCTGTAGATGACTGCTCTTCGGGACCATTCCATCAACTTTTACCTGGGCACGTCTCCCACAGATTTCCAGTGGACAGTGTTTGCTCTGCATAAGCACTTCAGGCCCAGGATTTGGGTACCAGTATAATGCTCCACAGTGAACAGTGACCAGTCATCTGTTCATGAGTTCCCAGTGTGTCTCTCATTATGATGTCTAGTCAGCAAGTCCAAGATCAATAAAGGTCTTTGCTTGCCATTCAGTTTTACTACTATCATCCTACAAAATATTTACTCTAGTTTCACTAACCAAACACATCCTGAAGAAAAATTGTGTATAGTAAAAACTTTGCTGACATAAAGGATCAATTTATAGGCATAGATAAAGTTTTAGTTAGTCACCAGAGCACGCACCAAGGGTTTATGACTTCGGGGAAGATTTGATCCCAGGAGAAGTGCATGAGTGCATTAGAGTGCTTTTGGGAATTACAATCCCAAACTCTTTATTCTGCAAGGCCAGGTGATGTGAGCGGCAATGGTACTGTGATTCAGAACTGCATGATGAGACTTGGGGTGTGTAAGAAAGCACTGCAGACTCTCTGTGACAGCCTTCTGTTGTCCTGGTTTGGGGTTAGGCTGCCAAACAGCGCACTGCAGGTGTCCATACAGCTACCATTGATACAATGTGCTACCATTGATACAGTGATAAATGTCAGTTCTTCGGTATTTCCAGCCCTCATCTTACTGCCTCCTTTTTGTCCTCTACTCTGTTTGAGCCATGAGCTTTGCAGTTTTGTATCATGAATACACTAAACATATAAAAGATTGCAAATAGTCTGAGAGGTTTTTAATGCTCAAATATAACTAAGATAGGGGTAAGGAGTACCCAAAGTTTATTGGGGCAGACTATATTGTTAAATGAGTTCAATTTCTAAAAAGAGTGACTATATGCACTCATATTTGCTATATGCGTCATAATTTAAAAATCTATAATATTTGTGAGTAATTCCTTGATGATTAGAACCATTGAAAAACAGAACAGGGGTGGGGCACTATCACAAGCCCAGATGGCACTTCCCTTGTGACTGTGAGTGTAGGCTCTGAGGACAAAGTTTGGAGCCTCCTGAGAGGTGTGGCACCTCCTGTTGTGTGAAACCCCCACCACTGAGAAACTGCATATACTTTGTAGTGTTAGGTGTGTAGTAGCATAGAAACAAAAATCACTATGGTTTTAGAAAATTCCTGTATGCCTGCTTCTCAGTAAAATAACAGTACCAGACACACAAATGCTTTAAAAACTATAATAGTATACTCCACAATAAACTATTTAAGGCTTAAGTACTTGTAAAAGCTGTCCCTTCCTGCCCAATAATTTTTACAAAACCTTTCAGCTACGGAGATGAGTTTGATTCTATGTCATAGCTGTCAGACCAGGGCTCGTATTCCAGCCATGTTGCAGCAAATTTTCCCTAGGGTTAGTCTTCATACTGGCACTTTGATAAACTAGAACTCCAGCTCTGATGAGAAGTAGTGTGATAGTAATCTCTGGCAAACATTCACAAATGAAAAAGAGAAGTAGGAACACGGCTGTTGTGTATTGCTTTCCAGCATTAGATAGAGCTCCTGCTGGAGACAGCTGGGCAGTTCATTGCTCCTGTCTTCTCTCTCCTTTGCACTGTCTCTCTCCCCTACTCTGCTTCTCAAACACACTTTTAATTTTGGGAATCAAAAATGTAATGAGATGCAACCCATAATTTAGCATTGCATTAAAACAGGAAGTCTGAAATCAATGGTATACCTCATTCTTTGGCATAAATCAAGAGTATAAAGCTGGGAAATCAGACCTTATAATTACAACGAACCAGAAACACTGAGCATGATCAAATCAAACCATATATGTTCAAATTAATATTATCAGTGATTCACTTGATTTATTTTATTTTATTTATCTCTTATAATGGCTCTTCTTGTCAAATCACCTTCACTACTTATGTAGGATTTTTATTGAACCTACAGAACAGAGAACCGTATCTAAAGTTATTTCTTTGGTGACCACTGGCAAATTTTTTTATTTAAAAAAATCTTTAGCTATCCTTTCCTCAATGTGTGATGCAATCAAGCATCTCAGGTTGCTTATAGCTCTTAGCATGCTGTTAATTAGAGCAGGCGACAATGGTGACAGACACAATCCCAAATGACTTCCTCTCTAGTGATGCACACAGCTGAGGTACTCTGCCTGAATAACTGTACATTTTGTGTGCTTCTTCCTTCTACTGCACCTTGTAAAAGATGAGAATAAAATCCATGTCCAGATGATATAAGAACCAGTGTTTGTGGGACATAAGGCATATATTCTGACTTTTATTTAGACTAATTTATGTATTGATGTGTTTATTAAATTAATTTCTAACTGATAGAAGCAAAACATCAAAACCATGAAAAATGACTGCAGAGTAAAACTTTATGAAAACATCTGAAAATTGACTCAGAGCTGAATTTCCAGCTCTCAGATGTTTAAAAAAAGTTTAAACATAACTGAAGATGCATGAAGGCACCTACTACTGAGCTTTTAACTGTCTACATCTGTTGAGAATTTTTAAGTGTTCCACTAGGGTCCAGACTTCCAAAAGGACCACAACTGTACCATTTCTAACAGAGGAAAAGGCCTCCAAAGAAGGTATGTTAGTTTGTATATGTGTGCATTCTTAGATGAAGGAATTCTGGAACTGATCTAAGTCTTTTAAAATGTGTAAAGATAATGCAGGCTAGTTACAAGAAATCTTGATCTACAACTGAAAGATTCACCATAGCTAATGTCACTTAGCCTGATATTTTATCTAAGCAAGTTTAACCCTTCATCACTAGAACAATAAAAGACATATGAAAAAATACTTAAAAGGCAAGAAACATTTCATACTTTCCTCCTGTTTCAAAGGAAAATATCATTAAAATAACTCAAATCTCTCCTACAATTCATATATAATCTTGCTCCATATCTTCCTTGATAGGAAAAAAATGGGGGCCTTTATTAATACAAGTCAGAAGAAATAAGACATCAAGATCTAAGCTGTGTGTCTCTCAAATTTGTTGCAAAATAGTTGTTTTTCCCTGTTGAATGCTCAGTTTGGAGTAAAAGCAGGATTCCCAACTCCTGAGTCTCCAGCTTTCAGGAGGAATTGTGAAGATGCAAAAGGAGGAAAATATGAAGAAAAGCAGAGTGTTTCCTCCATGCCTACTCTTGTTCAGCTGTTCCATCTCTTGTCAGAGATGTAGAGCTGGATTCTGATTTTAGTGACTACTCAGTTAGGTCAAAATAAGTTCACAATAACTTCACTGAAGGGCATGGAGAGTTCTTCTGGATCGAGAATCAGACACACAATGTGTCTCCTTCCTGGATATAAGGAAGGGAAATAAATGTTTGCATCGCACTAAGAAGGAGAAATGGGAATGCACCTGTGCAAGTGTCTTTTTGTTAGTGCAGCAACTCCTTGACTTTCTGCTTCCCTCTGAAACTGAGACAGAGAGACACAAGATAGAATAGAAAGGAAAACCTTTAAAGTGTCTCCTGTTTTATCTTTAATTGAGTGGTGAAGTCCATTTTCTAATTTTCATTATCTATGTATTTCACTAATACAGGCTAGTGAAGAATTTGAAGAATAAATGTACAAAATTATTAAATTTAATTACTCACCAGCTTTCATTAACATTTAAAATGTGTAATTTTTATTATTTCTGAATAAATGCAGGCAGGACTACATTTTTTCTTATTTTAATGTTCTCTGTGTAAAAAGCTAACAGGAATGCTTTTATTACTTTTTAAAAAATTATTTTAAAAATTTACTATTTAAAAGTACCAAAATAACAAATTACATTCATTAATAACACATAGAACAAATGTGTTGTATTAGTTATCATTTGCCTACATGCTGGTCTATTGTCCAGTGTTCATACTATGAGACACTACTGGTGATGATACAGACTGTGAAAAGAGCTGTGATGATTACTATTCCCACCTCGCCTTTGAGGCACAAAGCATTAATTCTTTTAGTCTATTTCCCAAAAAATATGATCTTATTCATATTACTCCCCAAATCTGAAAATATCTCTTTTATCTCATCTTTCAATTTTTGGGTAGCACTTTATGTTCTGAAGATAATTTGCTGTGGGGGGACAAGCTGAAAATTGCAAACAATTTATGTCCATATCTGTGCTATGAGAGCATCTTTAATTGTTACAGTAGAAACAAAATCTTCCCTGCCTCATTCAGAAGCACAAGAGTCTTTGGTTTCTAGCACTGAGATATAGGTTATTAAAAAATTATCAACTGACAAGAATAAAGCATAATAAAAATATTTCTATTCTTTTTATGGTTGGCAAAGTCCTCTTAGCAGTCTACCCATTTACATAAGTTTAATAACTTCCAATTTAAACTTAAACTACTTCTTCATTTGTCTTTACATTCCAATAGGTAGGTCTGAGGACAGTGAAATAAATTTTTCATATTCTGAGCCTGCTACAAGGAAGAACTCCACCTCACACTGCACCAGCTCCATGAAGGCTGCATGCTTGAGTAGCATCTTGCTGCAGTGCATTGCAGCTCATCAGAAGTCCACATCTCCCAGTCCTGCTAATATGTTAGCCTGGGAGAGACTGAAAAAAGTTATGAGAAATACAGCAACTGTTCAGTTGTGTGTATCCTAAGCCCTCTCTGAGTAATCTACCACTTCTGAAAAGCCCATGCCTTTTAACCCCCTGAGCTAACCCCAGGCAAAGAGTGGTGCTGTGTTGTTCAAAGGCTGCCGGATGTTGCTGTTAGGTGTGGGTGGCTCATCTTCAGGAGGGTCATTCCTTGACTCCAAAACCTGTACCCACTAAGTGCATCTACACCTGCTGCAAGAACAGTGCAGAATCAGTGCCCTGTCATAGGAAGGAGCATTTTCCTGAAGAGGCATCAGGCAGAGATCATTCAGAGTTGGAGTCTGACCAGCAAGTGGGGGAAGGGCTCTAACAGGAACCATCAGGTGAAGAGGCGGACATGAAGATGCATGTCTTTGATCATTATGCCCTCTTCCAAAATGTCCATCCAGTACATGAGTTTTCTGCAGATTTTAGAGAGTCCCAGATTCAGAGATTTTTTTTATTTCCAAGCTCTTCCTCGACCTGTAGACTTTGTGCAGTGTTTTAAATGCAGAACTGTGGGAGCAGGCAATGAGCTGGATTTTCTCTTCATAAGTACCCAGGATCCATCAGAAGGCCTTGCTGCATCAGTCAAATTAAATAGGTATGCAGTACTCACTAATATCTTATTAACAGCCATTGTATTTTTGAAATGTAAAAGAATCAGACTAGTGAAACATACTTTCTATTCCTTTTGAAATTTTACTTAATCCTGCTTAAATTAAATATGTTTAAATGTTGACGTAAAAGCCACAAAAGGAGCCCCCCAATGCATTTTTATATCATAGCAATTATTTGGAGTAAAATTATAATAATCCTTATTCCTTTTATCATCATGCCAGCAATTCATTATTGCTTTGCTCAAAAGGATTTTAATACAGCATATAGAAAGGGCCCTTCACTTCTACTAAAATCATATTTACTAAATCCACCAGTTATTTTCTCAATTTTATTTAATAGGTTGCATTTTTTTTCTCCCAGTGTCAGAGTCCTATTTGTACATGTACTGTACATTGACATAAAACAGGAAAATAACAACTGACAGGCACTGTAGGATTGCAGTAATTATTTTAAAATAAGGCTGATTTGTTCTACTGCTTCTTTCCCTGAGGCCAATAACTGGAGGCTAGTTACACTGAAATTCAACAAGCCAGAGGAAAAACACCTGTTGCATTGAATTATTCTCTATTAAAATACAATGAATAATTCAACGTGGCTATTTTAAAAAGCAGCATTGTTATCATTCCTCTCTGTTCTTAAGAAAATGTCTGTAGAGGAAGAGAGAGGGGTCAGGTTAACCCAAAATATTGGCTCTGTCCTATCAGGTATATTAGTCCACCCACTTTCTTACACTTACCAACACACAACTGTGCTTTTCCTGATCATTGATATAGCAATGATACAGCTTCATTAGAATCATAGAATGGTTTGGGTTGGAAGGGACCTTTACAGATCAGCTAGTCCCACTCCTCTATAAAGAGCAGAAAGGTCTTCAGCTAAGTCAGGGTGCTCAGAACCTCATCCAAGCTGACCTTGAATGTTCCCCAGATAGCATTCTGCCGATTTTCTACGTTGTATTATTATATACATAGATGTAAGTGAGCTGAAAATATCCAACTGAGCATGGTGATGGATTTGTGCGGTGGTCATTCCAAATAAGCAAATCCAAAGTTAAGGCAGAGTAATTAAGGTGAATTTTATAGTGATACGATTCGTGTTTCATCTGCAGTAATTTCCCATTTCACTAAAGTCAACTGGTAAGTTCCTACTGGATGCAGTGGAACCTGAATAGATATTATTTAGCAGGTCAGTGATTCAGCATGTTTGCCAAGAATTCCTGTATTGCTAAAATTTCATGAAAGACAAGGTAAGTCTTGTGCATTGGCACCACTTTGGGATTACCAAAAGCTAAAAAGATTTTAAAGAACTCAAATATGCAACTGACTAATAAGAAATTATGAGCATCCACCTTAAACGTATATCAAGAATGCTTAGCAGGTTGCAGCACCGGGCTTTCATGAAATAAGAGAAAAATTCTTACCAGTACAAATATACATTTCTTACCAGTAAATATACATACTTATTTCTTCTCACACAGCATGTGAGGCAAGTTGCATGTTTTCAGCCTCAAGGATCTACAGAAAAGGGGGTAGAGAAGCTCTGTTCATTAGTAGCAGTAACCATAATAATAATTGTTTTACATCCTGTCACTCCTTGAGCACAAGCTAAGCCATCCAGACTCTGCCCTCATTCAATTTTACCAAGCATCTTCCTGAAATTCAAACTCGGCTGCTGTAAATATAAATCACCAGAACTTCCATTTCTAAAAGCTCATTCACTCAGAATATGACTTACAGGGACAAGTTATAATATTCTTTCTATAGCTCTACACATTTACTGGAAAGACAATCAATAGTGCTCATGATTCACAAGGGGAAATAACGCTTTTGTTCAGATCCTGCCTACTGGCAGATCAGGCAATGAACTCAGTAATATTTTCAATGATTTTTAATATCTTTTCACAAACCAATCATTAAAGTCATAGCCTCAGAGGATGCTCTAATCCTGATTAGACCTGTACAAAAATGCTTGTATTCAAGGGAAACAGACACACTGTAGCACTGGGAGAGGTATTTCCAATGGTTTCTATGTTTCACGGTATTTTTAAAAAAT
Organism: Falcunculus frontatus; assembly: GCA_013398115.1. Lineage (NCBI taxonomy): Eukaryota > Metazoa > Chordata > Aves > Passeriformes > Falcunculus > Falcunculus frontatus. The sequence goes on from VZRV01001942.1 coordinate 419,983, forward strand.
ACTGTAAGGAACCAATCTATTTTTACAAATCAACATTTCTTCTCAATACTGTACAAAAAGAACTTTCTGCCTTTACAATTAGGTAGAAAAGATGTTATCAAAATTCTCACTGTGGACCAGTAAGAAAGCTCCTCTCCCCACAATTTCTTTACTCTTTTTCTACAAAATGCTCACCATTACGTAGTTTGCAGGCTGTGTCACTGCACTTCTAAAGTATTGTAGCAGGCTTTGCACAATAAGTAACTTTAAACCAGCTACAGATAGCATCTCTGGAAATGGAGAGTTCTGCTTTTTTTCAGATTTAGGACTTAAAAAGTTTTCACACATTTCAATTGGGCTGGTGAGAAAGATTGTAGATGGTCTCTATTTTAATTTTCACAGTTTTTTCTAAGCCATTTTGAGCAATATTTTATGTTCATGAACATTGTTAGCGTGGTTCTTCCAGCAACTACAATAGCATTCTCTCCACCTGAGAAATCCATATCAGGTCAGAGTAAAGTCAAATTGAGTGAACTTTACTTAGATCAGGAGCAGAAGAAGTTCCTAAGGTAGATGTTGGATTTACATAACCGTGTTACAAAGATTCCTTATTTTTCATAGATTATTCCAACCTTTTTCTGGATTAGACAACACCTTCAGTTCTACAGCTGAACTTGCACAGTTGCACAACTTCCTCTGGTTTGTTTTAACACCTTATTTTATCAGGATCCCCTTTATACTGACACACATATTCACTAAGTATTTCCCATTTCCTTTTCCCATATCATTTATGAAATCGTGGGCATCTATCCTCTTCCAGAAATTGTCCTACTCGAGCCTCCCTCAGAAGTTATGCAAAATATATGGTTTTATAGCCCTGTTCAGTTCTTCTTTTCTAATTCTTCTGTATTCATTTAGAGATTAAATCACCAAACTTAAAGCAATAGTCAAGATACGAGAATACTACAGGTCCACAAAGCACTATAATAATATTTTTGTTTTGCTCTCAACCCCTTTTCTGAATTTAATTAAATTCTCCTTGCATTGTTGTGCTGTTTTCGCAGAGAACCCAACACATGTTTCAAAGTATTCTCCTGTGGCACTGCAATTCTGTCCCTTAGATGTCTCTTAGCAGTCTGTTTTGGCATCCAGTATCCAAGTCCTCGTCATCACCACAGCATCTGCATTTCTGGTGAAGAAAAGCCACATAACATCATCTTGTTTCCCAGTTGTAGTATCTTCCCCTGTAGTGACCTCCTCCATGTCTGAGGAGTTGGTTTCACTGTATGAGTTGATAGGAACATCACCATAATTACGTATGGAACTGTTAGTAACCCACCTTTTTCCATAATGTCATGTGATGGCTGTCTCTGAGTGTCCAGAGCTTCTGATGACATGCACTGCCAGGCTGCCAATGACGTCTCTTAGAATGGTTGCTCTTACATACAGGAAATTATTACTTACCAAGAATTTTTAGTTTTGTTATTTCGAACAATAAGAAATCATACTCTAAGTTTATATCTAAAAATGATATCCCTATAAGTTCAGTGTGTTTGAACTCCTTATTTGTAGCACGGATAGTAGGTTTCAGCTGTCACCTGAATCACAAGTTATTTCCATGACATACAGATGAGATCATCCTATTTCTAATACCATTACTTTTCCTAAAGAGTTTGACTGGCAAAATACTGCTGCAAGCTACAAACATGTGAGAAATAAGAAATACACCACATCATTTTGTACTTGTTTTACCCTTCCTATATTGGTTTGTATTTTATTGCAATCTTTGCAATTAAATTACTTTAGAAAAAAACAAGCAACAAAAAACCCCAGCATTCTATCAGAAGACAGCACCATTATACAATAATACCAAATTTAAAATCATTTTGCCTTAAATCAGTTTATTTAGAAAAAAAATACTAGATAATATAAAATAGTGTCTTACACTGAACATTGAAAGGACACGTGGAAGCAGAATTTAGCTCCCTAGCATCTGTGAGGTTTACCTTAACTTCCCAGACACAAAGTTCTACCACCTTCAGTGTTCTTCCTCCTTAGCTCAGTGAAATATTTAATCTCTTTTCTGCTCCTCTTTGGTTCCCTCCATTCAGAACATGCCATACATTGAGAACATTATCAGATTTGCTCATGTGGTCAAAAGGAAGGGACCGATCTGGGTTCTCCTAGGGTACCTCAGTGGCCCAAACTAGAAGAAATGGCATGTGCTTCTTCTTATGCCTTACAAGAAGAGAGTGGCTACCACTAATTTATTTTTAGAGGGGTCAGTAGTATTAAATGCATTCCAGAAATACCTACAGCCTCAAGCCCTTGAGGAGGAAAATATCTACTCTCCAGTTTGTGATTTTGATTACATCTGATCACAGAACCGAGACAGTTTGGAGCTTGTACAAAAAAATGCCTGGAAAGCTTTAGATCAAAAGATAAGAATTCTGGTATCTTCAAGATCAGCTGGCAAATCAAGCAAAGGTTTTAAGCATTAAAATGTTGGATATAGGCATCTAAATTCCACCTAAAGTGCCTAGAAGTCCTTTCTTGGGTCTGGCTCCAAATTCCTTTAATTATATGAACAGGAAGGAAGAAAATCAAAACTTCAGGTGCAAATGTGGCTGGAAATAGAGTTAATCCATCACATGCACATTATGTCATGCTGAAACGATATAAGAGCTCTTCTCTTACTTTGAAGAAATCCCAGCTGCAATATTTTAGGTCTACTTTGCAGGCTTTTATCACAGTTTTAATGAAGTATAGTTGGTTTTGAAGTGAAAGTCTGTTGGTTTTCATTAAAAGAATTAGATTCTTGTCTTGCACCGCCTGATCAGCTTTAAAATAGGACTTAGTTCTCATTATCCTCTGAACAATATAGTTTACAGAAATTAATTGTAGTGATACATTTTAACCTGATGTCACGACAGGCTCATTATCAAAGGTAGCATGCTAGCAGGCAAAGATGGATTATCTAAAAAACAGGCTCATGGGAAGGAAGTTTAAAAGATTAGGCTGTCTCCTGGGTAAAGGGTCTCTTTACCAAAGTCAAGAGCTTTGGAAATGCTCTACATTCACTTTTTAATAGAAAAGATGCCTTTCAGTTCTACAGAAGGGGCCGTAAATACCACAAGTGTAATTTCTTAGACTATTATTTATTGGTAGGGGGTAAGCAAAGATCTAAATAGAAGGCAACCCAGTAGGTAACTGCCTGCCTTCTGTGGCCCCAGCACCCCAGCAAGCACCATGTTCTCGAAGTGAGAAGAGGTCAGTATTTCCCTTGAAAATTTCACATTTTGATGAGATACATGGAAGACATTGGGAGAAGATAAAGAGAAAATAATTAGACTTTGCTGCCCCTGGTGAGAGCTCTACCACCTCCAGATGTCAGCCTACTGAATTCCTAACCATTCAATTTGCACCAAATCCCATCTTGCTACGTTTGGCAGTTGTGTTGGCTATTGCATCCTGCTTCCTGCCTTTGGCACTTTGTGGCAGAGCTCTTACGTGGGACTTCTCCTGCAATGGAGATGATCCCCCAGGGACTCTGACCCCATCCTTCAAGCAGGAGAATGCCTGCCCACCCTGTGCCCATCTGCCAAAGCTGGAGACTGCCAAAAAAAGACTTGAAATGGTCATTCCTTAGAGAGAAAGGCTACACTACCCACTGTCATCGGTGTCTGTGAGCACAAACACCCATGTTTTATACAGTTCCACCACCCTCAGCCAACCTTCATCTAAAAACTCATAATCAGATTGAAGGCTGTGAATAGGGTTATTCACGGCTGGTGAGGGAAAAATTGATACCTCACAATACTGTGCAGCCAGCCCTGCAGTCTCTAGTAGCAGTGCATCTCTAGAGGGAAATAGGGAGATACTTTAATAGGAAAACACAGTATTTGCTTTAAACGATCTTAACTGAGGAAGAGTTACTGATGCAGCCTAGTGGCTTGACTAAATTGGAAATGGAACAGGCTTGAGAAAAATCTGTTTTGGGCAGTTTTTCAGAGAGAGAAAAGAGCGTGTCAATATTTTTGCAATCTCTCCAGCACTGTGAAATACTAGGAACCAGAAGACTGCTCTTATAAAGGTGAAAGTGTGGGGAAATCTAAGAACTAAACCTTAATAACACAGAGGTTGTTAAATTCAAAAAAAAATTAAAGCCTTGAAGGAGACAAAAAACCAAGAGAGAATATTAAAAACTTTTTTAGGTATTGTTGAATATGTACAGTTTTCATAGGAAAAGAAAATAAATAAATTTTAAAAGTAAGCCACAGGAGAAGAAAGAGACTTTTCAGGAAGAATCTGGATAGTCCAAAATGTCTTACAAGAGAGAGACATGAAATGTCTTCTCTACAGAAGATTTATGTAACAGGGGAAACTCCCAGCAGGAGGCCACCTCTATGATTAAAACCAGAAAAAACAGTATCAACAAATTCCACTAGTTGCCAAATGTTTTTCATTACTTCCACAGTGGAGGCTTCTGCCTTGAACTATGAAAAATGCTTTGACAAATAGCTTCCAAAAACTCAGCTTGAGGAAGCTACAAAGTTGTTTCATTCATAAGCAGAGACTACAAATTACTGGCAAAAAATGTGGCTTCCCAGCTGCAAGACAAAACACCCCAAAATAGCGCACTCAATTAGGTGGGGTTTTTGAAGGAGTGGTTGCTGCCTAGCAAAAATAAGGGAGCTGATTAACATAATCTATCAGGCAAAGCACATTGAAGAGCCAGCTGCAGATTTTGTAACAGAAAGAGGCAACAAATTTGAAAGGATCTCACTCTTTGAGATTATAAACCATTGAAATACTTTATTGATGGTGGTGGTTAAACCTCTCTACAAACTCATTGAATACTTGTGACTTCTGTAGAAAATATTTTATCAGCAATCAAAGCAGAGATTTCTCAGCTTTTGTCTCCCATTTCTCCTTCTCTTTTCTTTTGCCTTTCCCTGTATACACACGAAGTGGAAAAAGGAATAAAAAATCTGGATATGAAGGTAAATGCCCAAGCATGCATGCAAATAGCTTGTATTAACTTTGAAGAACACTGCTCAAAAATAAACAGTTTTATGGAGATTTAGGTTTTCTGAATGGATATTTTTCCACTGGCATTTGTAATCAAACCTTGATTTAAAATGAAAATGCATTAGGGTGAATGCTGAACTGTAATTTTTAGCTTCTTTCAGAAAGAGTAATAAAAAGCACTAAAATTCTCACAGATATTGAAATGAAATTAGTATGAAGATAAACCCTTGTGTTGTACAGTTAATATACTCAGTTTCCTTTTAATGTTATGAAGTTTATTTAAACAGAGTGACTGGAGATCCACCATCTTTTCTAAAACTTAGCTGCAGACTGTCTGTGAATTTAAGCACAGAGTCACTCCTGAACAGAGTGATAAAATGTGGAATATTTATTCTACATGAATATGCAAGGAGAATTTCTATGTTTGTGCTTTGAATTTTCCCCAGTTTTGCTTCCAGGCACCAATTTTCCACCCTTTCAGCAGAAATTTTGAGAATACAAAATAAATAAATAAATAGCAAACCAAATCCCATAAATAAAGTATGACTTGCTCAAGATACTCATTTTTTTATCCGATTTTCATTGAAGGGATGTCAGTAGAGAAGCAGTGCATAGGAACAAGAATGTGGTTTATTCTGTGACCTTGAGAGAATTTTCCCTGACTTTCTTTGCTACACTTCAACTCAGCAATACTTAAGAGCACATCCCTGAAATGCCTCTCTACTACAACTCAATAAGAACTGCTCCTCACTTGCCTGCAGATGCTGCTACTGCCAGTATCTCTGCCAGATATACAGAGAAGTGTTGCAAGGACTTGTTGCCAGGTAGGAGGATACAAAAGGAAATTTGTCCATTAGGGTCAGGGTTGATGCTACACAAAGAGATAATGGTAGGAGACCAAACTGCAGCAGAAATTCCATCAAAGAAATAGCCATCTATTGTTTTCTTTTGGATCTGGAACAAGTGATGTAACTTCCACCATAGGAGAATGAAGATATTTAAGAGCAAACATATCCAATTATTCAGATGGTAGAAAAAACAGCAGCCAAAACAGAGACTATTACTAAGGAACAAGTGACAAAATGAGGTCTAGTCAAAACCACTTTTCCTCTGACTAAGAATTATTTAGAGGAAATCCTGTGTACATAAAGAGAAATTTGTGGCTTTGGAAGGAGACAAATTGTAAGTGACATTAGCTTTCCAAGCAAAAAAATTGAGAGAAATGCCACTAATAATTCAGAGGCCTGCTATTCCCCAGTACAATAACCAACTGATATTTTTACCAAATAACTGTTAAAACAACTGGACAGAATTCTATTTTAAGCTTGGCTTTTTTAGTAGTGAGAACATTTATAACAGAATTTGGTCACAGGAACCCGTGAATTGAATGGTCTGCAGCTGATGCCATTTAAATGGAATGGAAGAGCAAACAAGAACATGGGCTGTAACTCAGTAAACTGTAATAAACTGTGGCATTAGTAGAGGTTGAAATAAAGCAGCCTGGAGCTCAGGGCAGGCTGCAAAACCTACCTAAGAAATTGAGTAAGTTAGCATAAGCAAAACTAACGGCTGCAGTTAGAGCAGTGCATGAGAAACCTAAATCAAAGCTGCCACGGATGTTTACACTACACTGTAATTACTGCAAGGGTTGCAATACTCATAATAGTGAAAGCTCCAGACTTAGAAGGATAAACTTTAAGGAAGTGAGGGGACTAGTGAAGCCAGCCAGGCAAAACAGCTCACCTCTATCTTCAGGAAGGGAGGAATGTCATTAAGTCAAAGGTGCCAATCTTATCTGGAATTCATACACTAAGGCAGAGGTTTGTAGGAAAAGTATCAAAAACATTCCTGAAGATAAGGAAATCACAAAAAACCACCAACAGTCAGCCAAGAAACAGACATTTTGCTGGTCAGGAGGTGTAAGAATAAAGTCAATCTATTCAATACTCAAAGGAAGTTAAAACAATGCCCTTTAGTCATTAAAACTGAAAAGCAGGGAAAGATAAAATTAAGCTCATTATACATGAAGGGAGACTTGTTAAAGGACACATAGGTACATTCCTAAAATTAAGCAAGGACAGGTTGGAAAAGGGTACGGAACTTGTCTTGGAAGCAAATGTCCACATGTGAAGGGTTTGGTCATCTCTTTAACTGAATTTCAAAAGGAGGGACACAGAAAATTCCAGATCTGATACCAAATGTTAGGAATACATTTATTCAATTGAATGCTACTAAGTAACCAGAAAATTATGTATGTGATAGGTGCATGTGAAGTAGCAGGGAAGAAGAAAAAGGAGTGGTTGGGACCATGGCAGGCCTATCAGACTGATCCAAAAAAAATGCAAAGGTGTAGAAAGAGTTTTGAAGGGGAAAACCATGAGATCTGAAGGTGCAATGAAAATGGAATGGAATATAACATGAGCTTACTTAATAGTTAAATACTAACAAAATCTTATCTTCCTTTTCCAAGATAACCAACTCTCCAGCCAAAGGTAATGCAGTACACCTATGCTGATTAGAGGTCAGTAAAGCATTTGAATCAAAAAATCAAATGAGAAATGGCTAGTGGTGCTAGAGAAAATTTTTCTTTTAATGAAACTAGTACTGCTGATAATGATGTGTAGCAATGTCATGTATGCCACAGTTATTATCCTGGCAAGAACTAAGGAAAGACAGAGAGTTTATTTTCTCTGCCCAATAATAAGAATTTCATTGATTTTTTCAATGTTTTCAATATGCTTACCAATCCTGGAGCAATGTTTTGTCCGTTAGATGAGAAAGACACTGAGAAAATGGAAGATCAGCTCATATTTCACGGCAAAGTAGAAAATTATGTTGAAAGCCATCGTCAGCCTGAATTTTCACCATCTTGCTACCTGAATTCCCAGAGAGAGAGCAGTTGTCTTTAGCAAAGGCAGTATTTGTTGCTGTTTGCATATTTGTATATGACCACATAAGACAAGAGGAGAAATCAGACTATTGTGCCAATTATAACAGAGGTACTGTTTATTTGGCTTCTCCTTCCTGTTCCCATTGTTACCAGAATGCTATTGAGGAAACTGGAATTTACTGCCAGTTGCTCCAGCTGTTTATTTTCTGTCAAGCACTTCAGGGGAAATACTCACCCTTTCGCTAGCACACTTGTTTGATGCTCTACCCAGCAGTACATGTTGGCACAGCCCGGCAAAGGTGGTTGTCATGCCCAGGATTTCTCCAGCTGAGGAAGCTGGCTCTTTGCCATGCCTTTTAGCCCCCCTGGTGCTACCAGTTAATGAGAGGAGTTAAGGATAACTTGGGCTGCCATCCATATTTAGCAGAACCCAGACTTGTCTCTCACCAAGCTCCCTTTCTAGATGTCATTTATTTATTTACCATTTTAGAGGAGTAATGGAGTGAACTGTGAGAAAACCCTTCCAGGGACCGGCAAAATGTCACTCTCACCCTTGTATATGTCTCTGTTTGACATAACTTCTGTGTGAGAGCCACAAATAATGACCAATCCACCAGTCTGGGCACCTTAACAGATTACCAGGCAGAGGATTTGATGTGCATCCAGCTGCCATGGAGCAGCATATCACTCCCATAGAGATTTATGACATCACGTGACTCTCTGGAAGTTTTGATATGGAAAATCAGCTGGGATTTTCTTCTTAAGAGAGAAGAACATAGCCATTCTGCAAAGAAAATAATGCATAAATGCTTGGCTAGGTTTTACTTACAGAGTTTAGCCTTTGTTGTACTATGAGTCTTACCAAGTACATACTTTTACAGTTACACATAAGTTACAATAGCACTCACAAGGGGGCCATGCATACTGACATTGAGGTAACACAGCCATTGCTGGCATGAATAAACCAAATAAGTACAAGAAATTGCAGATACTAACAAAAATGTCTCCTTTTTTCCCCAAAGAAAACCAGAACATAAAGTCATACTGTGAAAACCTGGCAGCAGAATATCTCTAAGACAGGAAAATTCTCCTGAAAGCCAACTTCCCATGTGAGCTAACCCTAAATTCAGAAATAACCCCCCAAAAGCAGAGGAATTTAAATTAAAGCCAATGCAAGATAGAAACCCTATGGGATATATTGTCAAAGTGACTCATGAGGTTTAAAGTCAACAGAAGTTGACAAGTGAGACCGAAATTCTGTGTAGTACTTTAAAAATATACCCTAAGGTACCAAGCAAAGAAATCAAGAGCTAATCCCTGCATACAAATACCATGCTGCAAACTTTACTTACGCTTTTTTTTTAAAAAGGTCACAAGGATTAGATTTTTCTGCCTGTCCTAGAGGGCACAAAGTATTTGGAAAGAAGCCTGCCCTGCAGAGAGAGGCAGCCCAAATGTGACGGTTTAAGTGAAGTTTTGGTGGTGTCCAGCTCTCCTTTTATTCCTTTTCACTTCAGATTATGACAACCATTACCACTGATATGGTTATCTGTAAAGCACATGCACACCTGCTGTATATGCACTTTCAACCTCTCAATCCATGCACAAATCTAGGATGGCTTTTCTTCTCACTTCTCCCTTCCCTTTTTGTCTTCAATTTCTACAATTCCACCAAGGCAGAGACATGTAATAAAGTTATCTGTGGCTGAAATCTTTCTGAAATCAGGATGCTTGATTGTAAACATATGCAAAAAATTATTTGGTTTACAACTAATTTTTTTAAGTATTTCTTTTGTTGATCGTGGTACAATCAGGGAATAGAATGAAGTTTCAAGTAATAAAAACCCCAGAATGCATGCAAGCATCTAACAAAACCTATTCAATTGTTTGTTCTGAGTCATGCTGCAGTTGGGAACGAGGCAGAGACAGAAAGATGACCTTTCTATTTACTGAACTCAGTGTTGCTGGTGCTTAATGGAGTTTGTATCCTTTTAGTAACCATTTTACTTTAGTGTCATTTTCTATGCTTAATTTCTCACACTTTTTATTTAACATGGACAGCAGTATGAAAATGGGGCACTTCTTTGTGGACAACTTCACCTGCTTCGGTTCAAGTTTCTCATCTGGACTCAGAGGACGCTGACTTTTGGCACAGGAATGGCTTTCTGGGCTGTGTTTAGCCCAGGCTGAGATCCCCCATGCAATAACTGAGCACAGCCCCGAACAATGGCTGGCCGCCTCTGCTGGGTGGGACACACAAGTGGGCTCCCTCTTCCCTGCTGAGAGATCCTGACTTGCTTCTCTCCAAGAATGTACTGCGTGTTTATAGAGCAATTGTTGCAGTGGGTAAATAAATAACCACATGCTGGAGACCTTTGGGCAGCAACAGCATAAATGGTCACTTCCTCAGTTACTTCCTATGAGCATGGCCATGTTATCCTCATCATAAGGACTACAGGCATTAATAAACTACACTGCTATTCCAAAAAGCAGGAAAACTTCTGTCATCTTCCTAAAATTCAGGATCATGTCTTTAAACTTTGCCTGGTTATTTTAGCTGCAAATTATTGCTTAAGAAATTGTTCCAGCATGAGGAACCTCAAGCAGGCTGCTGCAGTGATAGTCTGGTTTTGAAAAGCAACATTTGAAGGACAAAGTCAACCAAATTACAGCAGGACAGCACTCCTCCAATGGCAATATTTCCATCTCTCTACCTGCACAGGCACTTCTTGAACTGGACAGGCACTGAGAGGTTTTCCAAAGGAATATTTCTAGACAGTATTTCTAGCAGTGCTTTAGGATAATGTTTTCTCATAAAGGAAAAGTTTCAGTTATTGTTTTTGTCCAAATTCCACTCAGCTGAGCAGCAGATGAAGCTATTAAGACAATGTCCTCGATTTAGGCTTATAAGACCGTGGCATTAAAGTCACAAAGAAGCTTCTCTGATATGTAACACTCGCATAAAAGCCATTAGGAGTGGCAAATTAGTGAAGAGTAACAGAGTATGCAGTTCTGCCCCAGCTCCTGTTGGACGTACTGGCGCATGGACATCCAGCCTCTCTGCTGTGTCCCAGAGGGTCCCCGGCACAGGTGCTGCCTCCACTGAGGGAACGGTTCCTGCCAAAAACTTTGAACACAGTTCATCTACTTGGCCCCTCTGGAGAGCCACTAAGAGCTGGACTGGGCAGCTCATGCAGCATCAAGCACTTTCATGGGAGTCATGAGGACCAGCCATGGGAATAAGCACGTGCCAACCAGGGCAGAGCTGTGCAGCTCAGTTCCCAGGGGATGGTGTAATTGAGGACTAGCAGATGGCAAGCGACAGGAGGCAGGAGTTGCTACAGTTAATGGAGTCCGAGCAGACTTCATTAACAAACAAGTACTCTTAAGATCATTTTATGCATGGCTCTCTTTCAGGCATGAGTTTGTTCTCCCCATGAGCAATGCTAAGTGTTGCACAGGAAATTCTACATAATGCCCCCAAAAATCTGGTAGGTAAGCTAAAACATTTTTGTACTACTAATCCAATTCACAAAATATTGTTCCCCCTGGAAATAAATGGTGTCTGTAAATTGATTTCACCATATACATTGCTCCTGCTTCAACCTCAGTGAAGCTAATCTGCTCTCCCTGACAAGTCCTGTGTCTAATCTCATTGGAACATGTGTAGCAAACACAGTAAGGGGAATCAGAGGTTGTTACTTGTACAGTAAAAGCTCTGCCCAGGCTGACAGACCAATGCCATGCAGTTCAGGCCCAGATGTGAACTCTGCAAGGCTCTGAGGAAGCAGGTTCACAGAGCCAGGGTCCCAGACACACTGCTGAACGGGAGTGCAGAGGCTGTTCCATCTGTAAAGCAAAGCCTAACCTTTAACATCTAGAAAGTCTTTCTGTTGAGTCACTGATAAACCAGTGATTGCTGCAGACAGGAACTTACAGGAAACCTGGAACTGACACAGTGAATATTGTCGCCTGGAATTAATGGTGAGATTCCTGATAGAAAAAAAAATCTATTTTAATCCATTTTCCAATCCATTATTTCATTTCAAGTACTTTATCTTTCTACTTCATTACCTATTATTAGTGACCCTTTTTCTTTCTGCTCCATTCAAAATGAAAAAATGTTTACACTGATTAAATTCTGCCACCAAAATGTTTGCATACAGGGAGTACTTGAGGCCAGCTTTCACTTATCACTTCAGCAGAGCTTTTTCTCCTACATTCAGGCAGATGTTCAGCCTTTCCATACTACCACTATGAGTATTGTAATCATAAATATGTATGTCTACATACACACACACAACTTTGGGTTTACATGTAGAATGACTGAATGGAATTTTATTTGTAAACAACAGCGTTAGCTTTCATTTGAAGTGAGGCCTTCTACTACATCTGGTACATATGAAAGGGAAAGAAAAGGAGACTTACAGAACAATCTGCGATACATGCAAAGCTACAATAGACGACTCTATGTTAATGGATGTGCTGAGTGTATAGAGCTATATATATTTATATGCTCATATAATGTATCTGTATTAGAATATGTAAATATATTAGAATAAGTAAGTTTTTGAATACTAAATAGTCTCCAAGTTTTTACTTAGATATGCAAGATTGTGATTAGAATCTTTAAATAACATTTATGACAATTAACTGCCTAATTATATGAATTAATGTCTCTTTTCTCATCTATAAGTGAATAGCAGCTTTGTTTTCAGCTATCTTACACTTAAATTACGCATTTCAAAAGTAGTTTTGTATACCTTTGTATTTATTTACCTAATGCATTTAAGAGTAGACTATAGTTCTTCCCCTGCATTTGAAATGCAAAGACTTCAGTGGCAGTCAAATATTAATGTGATGTTGTGATTAAAAATTGACATTAATTTCCCCACAGACCGTTCACCTCTAGGAAAAAAGTTCATACAGTCGGTTTTTTCTTCCCTGCACAGCGATGCTCTTATTTTATCTGACATTCACTAAAAATAAATGTGAGTGAATGAAGAATTTAGGTCACCTAGTGACATTACCGGTGCTAGAAGAATATTCAAGAAAAAAAGTTTATACCGTTGCACACCGAGTAGCGTAGGTTCGTGCCGTGAAATGCCGGGATGGGCACAGCGATAGGCTGCAGGGCCGCAGCAGAGCGAGGGGTGCCGCGGGTACCGGGGCGCTCCGTGCCGGCGGGCGCGGCTCCGCGCCGGGGGCAGCCGGGGCCGGTTCGCTGCCCTGGGGCACTCCGGGAGGGTCCCTCGCTCCCAGCAGCTTTCTGCCGCCAGCTCCCGGCTCCCTGCTGCTGGATACGCAGCACCCCACTGCGTATCAGGGGCAGGGCAGGGGAAGGTGAGCCCTCACCCCACTGATGGCAGGGCAGGGGAAGGTGAGCCCTCACCCCACTGCACACGCAGGGGATTTGGGCCCTGTCAGAGCCCTTTTGTACTGCCCCAGCTGCTTTACCTGGGGAGAGGAACGAGCCAAACTGTGAGCAGACATTGAGACAGCAGTAATAGTACCCTTGCTTCTGTCACATCACCTCACTCCCCAGGTTTTCAGCCAGCTCCATTCTCAGCTTTAGAGCTTCCTGTGGAGCCAGGAGCTGTGCAAATCTGCACTTTTTTTTTTTCCACAGACAAACGTGATATGGACAGTTTTATTTATTTGGGGAAGCAAAGACTAAATCATAAAGAACAACAAACTGTTAGCTATGACACTGACTCCAGATGGGGGAATACTGATGAGCCTTGACCTTCACACCCACGATGACTGAGCAGTGTGTAAAGAAGAGGAGGCCTCCTCCCAGAGTGGAATGTGTTCTTTTCAGTTATCTTTGCCTCCTTACTCAACTGGTCTTTTATCCTGACAACCTTCCCTGTGTTTGAGAAGCATCGTTATGTTTGGTGTTCCTTGTCCTGCACCTCTGACTCCAAAAGTGCAGGGCTCTTGCTAAAAGACCAATATGTTCTCTGTGTAAAACTTGCACAAGCTCTTCTCAGTCAGGGAACAAGTTCAGGATCCAAATCTGGTTTCCTGTACATACTCCCCTGCCAGTGCTTTGGGGAAAACCCTTCCCAATTGTAATGCCTGCAATGCTTTTATAGACATCTCAGGATTTATACCATCACATTCATCAAAGCTGCTGCACACCGACTTGGTAGGTGTGGTGGTAAAACAGCATACACTAATATCTCATGTTGCTAGAGCTGTCATGCCAGCCACAATCAGCCCAGCTCATATGAAGCATTATACTGCCACAAAACAATCAGAGTGACCCAGAAAAACCACACGTACAGTAATCTTTATATAGCCATTACACCGGATCTGAATTCAGCCCCGCGCCTGTTTGATAAATGATGAGCTTTATATTACAGTGTTTGATTCACTGGGATGAGAGTCATGTGCTGAAAAACTCTGTGAGTCAAGAATCTTTCAGTGCAGTGAGGAAGAGCATCAATAATGAAAAAGCAAGGGTGGGTCACTTGTAACAGCAGCGTGGGACTTCACAAACTGCAGTCGGGATGCAGCGCTTTTGCCGTGGAATAGAAGGGGCAGGGATCCTGTGTGTACTGTTTTGTACCGGTTCAGTAGTGTGAGACCACATTTTCTTTAGGTATGGAACAAAAATGGCTTGTGAAAAACTGGGAAGGGCAGACATTTAGCAAGGAGTTTTCTGGTTTCTACCTTTCACACTGTAGAAATCCAAGAAGGAATTAAATCCACTCACCATGGGAATTATTTGTAGCTCTATACCAGCCAAATTACTGTAAGCAAGACAAGTGAAAACTACGCATGCAGATCTGCTTACTTAGATTTACCTAGTGGGCAAAGGTGAAGAAGCCTCCTCATATCAGGGTTTTCCAGGTCCCTTCCTCTTGAAAGTGACAAATTTCACTGAATATACACCAACAGCTTTGGTCCTCCAACACCCTTCTCAGGAATTTTACCCATGGAATGCAAAAGCAACCCCAGAGAATGCCTCAAGGATAACTTAAATCCACCTAAGTTTTGCCTCCTTGTTCCTGTTTGTGTGTTCCTAGCCCTCCTTGACCAGAAAGCTGATCTAACCATGAACTAATGACTTTTCCTGTAGGATGAGTTTTCATCACTTCTCTGGAACAATTTGTTCTGCAACCACATGAACACCAGGGCAAACATAGGGTCAGAAGTGAGGACAGGTTCTCAGCAGGTTCAATCTATCGCCTGAGATGTTCTGGATGGACTTATTCAGTACCTTCAGTTTCCTAACATTTTGTAAGGCAAAGTCATAATCCATCTCATAGAAATTTTTCTCAGTTGTTGCAATACGCAGTTCATCAGATAACTGATCACTGCTCATACATATTAATTATTCTGAGACTGTTCTCAAAAAGTGAGTGTATTTATGAGCTGGTTGTCTAATGAAGCTCGCACGAAATCAATAAAAATGCAAAAGGTATACTCATCACAAAGGTGACTTACTTTTGCAGAAGAATCTAATTTCTTTGGTCATAGCAAACTTAACATGTTTCCCAGCCAGCTTTATTTGTGCCTCAGCTCTATGCACAGTGATCTTTTCATAGCACAGCAGCTGCCATGCTGACACGTGCAATACCCTGACCACCAAAATGACTGTCTGTCCTACTAAAGCGCTCTCACTGCCTGTGAACGGTTCATTGAATTTTGATGACACAAGATTTTATTGTGATCCTGATGGCCTGTGTTGATTGTTTTGTTTTTCACAGAGGTGAAATCTAAAACAGAAATTCTACTCTGAACCTCAGATAGATAACAGCAAAGGATCTGTAGTAAGACGTTATATTTCACAAAACTGAAGGCTGTAAAAATGAAGCTTTAGAATCCTTCTCTCAGGCATATAAATTCCTGCCTGCAGTTTTGTTTTCATTTTAGCGATCCAAGCAGCTTCCAAAATAAGGAGAAAGCTGAAAACAGAGTGCTTCTGTTTAATACTGTAGGACTTCTTTTAGACAGCTGCTAAAACAATGGCAAATATCATCCCTATACATGAAGATAAAGTTTCTGGACCTAACACTGCTTTAACTATCAATACTTCAACCATGAAAGTATTTGGTATGAATGGAGAAAAGAGGAAAGACAGAGGGCACGAGGCCTTTCAGAGAAGAAGCACTATACATTTTAATGTAACCTGGCTAAGGAGAGGGAAAGCTTCTCTGAGTGACAAAAATTTTTACACAGTTCAACCTTTTGGAACTAAATTCCTACTGTACTTCACTTAAAATGACTGTATAAAGTTTACAAGGGTGTTTTAAGGTACCTTGTTCTTTATTTCCTGTGGCTGTAAATGCCACTTCAAGAAGCAGAAAGTAAAAAAAAAAAAAAAAAAAAATTCTTCGTAATTTTGCCTAAGGAAACACTGGTTTTCATCCAGCACGCCACTAGAGATGAGTTTATTCTTTTCTACTGTATTTTAACAGTACATAGGCAGGGATACAGCTGTGAGGGGTTTTTTAAGCCAGTTTATACATTTAAAACCAGATTTGCTAAAAATCTTCAAATGCAGATATCTAAATGGAAACACCGAATGTCACGTGGACATGAAGATCCTTGACAGGTCCAGCTAAAAGGACATAGCCTTCTCACTGTTCAGCAGTGAGAAACCCCAAAAACCCAGGGCCTAACAAAGCATCTACCTTGTAGCTAAGAAACCATGGCACCTCAGCCCCTCAGCCAGTGTGCTGGTGTTGAGCACAGGCTGCTTCTCACTTCCATATTCAGTGCATTTCTGAAACTCCCCTGCTAAAATAAGCCACCCATTTCTCTGTCCAGGGTAAGAATTTGTGTTGCATGTAACGCATTTTATTCTCTTCTTCTGTGTATGTACAGAAGCACGGCCAGCTAGTGGAAAGAAAAAGTATGCCTCTCCTTACTGAATCCATTTACAGCACTGGAAGAAGCAGAAAGCAGTTTATCATCTAAGCTATTTTCCAAACCTTGAAGAAGGATTTCTGTGTTGGAGGCCCTGTTGGCTTTCTTTATGTTCTTAGTCTGCCATAGCTGCAACAGCAGCATTACTACAGCAGAGCAGATATATCCTGTACAATGTAAATATAGCACACACACAGAACAACTAACTGCATGGAAAGGAGGCAGTCCATTAAGTATCCACTAGGTCTAGATACCCCCCAGTAATATTAATTATATTCAATATACTCAATTATATTCAATAACAATATTCATACAGTTCTTCAAGGCCTGTGTGTAGGAAAGTATTTATAGAAACTCAGAAACCTGAACGTCTAAAATCAGGTATGTATTGTCATATTTACTTACAGGTTTGTTAGACTTCTTGCAAGTTTGGAGGGCCTGCAAGGACAAAGCTGCAGCCTTGCACAAGTGGCTGAGCAGTCTGCAAAGCCTTGCTGCAGAGCAGGGGAGAGAAGAAGCCTTCCCGTGCAGACCTCAAAGCCACAAGACAGCTCCTGCACCCTGCCCTGACCTGCCTTTCTTCCCTCTTCAGCAGGGGAGGAGCTCTGCCCCTGTGCACAGGGAAGGAGCTGCTTTCCAGAAGCAGAGGGTGTTGGCAGCATTGCCAACCCCTGCCTTCAGGGACCAGAGGGCACAAGGGGAGTTTGTGTCCCTGCTCAGGTGCAGAGTGTTGTGTCCAAGCTGCTGCCTCCAGCTCTCAGATACACATGCATGGCTTTCACATCTTTCATCTGATTTGTCTTTTATGAGATGGGTTGAATACAGCTAAATAATGTGTGCTTTGGGGTTTGCATTGAGGCTAATATAGATTTCAGCTTCTGAGAAGCCAAGACGAGGAGAGAGATTTAATCTGTACCCACACAATTCATACACGAGCACATACAGATATGATATAGCATGCTGACACCAAATGTCAACATTTAGCTATTCCATTCATAAAGAAAAGTAAACCCCTTTCAAACACACAAAAAATCTCCTTCACAAGCTTTTTTTTATGATTCAATTAAAGTGATCAAATATATTTTCTTTCCTTACTCTCTTCCTTCTCAAGTACTGTACTTATTACCAGTATTTCTCATTATCAGAGCAGATATGAAGGCAGCACTGTGAATAAACAGAAGGGAATTTGGACTTCAGGACACACTTTACTGCAGGTTTTTATCATCCAATATAGTTTGCTAGAAGGCATCTTTTATGTCACTCTTCTTTCCCCAAAGACATTCCTCATTACTGAATGCTACATGTTGCCCTGTTGGTCTGGAAGAAACATTTCATTAGCTACAATATCACTATAGATTGCATCTAGTTGCCATAGAAACTTTAGAGAAGAAGCTTGGGTTTAACCCTTGGAATAGACTGAATTTTTCATTCTTATAGCATTATAACTTTAAAAGATACCATGTCTTTAATTGGCCTATATTTTTCAGTATAAAAACTGACAGCTGCTGATAATTCATATAGGGTTGATGACTGTGAAATATTTTTATTACAGTATCTACTACTTAACTGGGACAATGCACCGAGGGACAGAATTGCTGTTGACTTCTCTGCAACTGTGATCTCAACTTCAACCACTCAAAGTCGAAGGCAGCTGTAAAACTGACATAGAAAACTCCTTTTACTGGTATGTTCTGGGGTCAAAGAGAGTGAGCCAGCAAATGTGGGTGCTGGGCGTGGTTTTGCCACAACTTCTGTTGGTCACAATTTGTTTGTCAAATGGGTGTAAGAACACTGCCTATTTCTGAGGTGCTTAGAGATCCTCCGGTAGAAAGTGACTGCTTATGGACATTAGTTTGTTTTCTTCACATAATAGAAGACGCTTAAAGAGATTTTTTTGTTTTGCGAGTAAAAACAGCCCTTCAGCCCAGAACTATAGATTAATCCATACATCAGGCTTTGCAGCTCCCTAAGCAGCAGCACTGCTACTAAAATGGTGCTTTTTTTTAACCAAGACTCCTTCCCAGAGTGCATGGAGAGACTAAACTTCGTGGTGTTTTCACACTGGAGCAATGCACTGCTGTGCTCCAGATCACACCACTTGATCTGATAGCTAAACAGCTTCCTCAGTGGAGAAACATCAGCTCTCTGTGAAACTGGACCCACAATCCCATATCTGCACTTCAGGCTTGAGCAACAAAGCATTTTTTCTTTACTGGTTTCACTCCTGTAAAATAAAGCCTGAAGATTATGGCACTATCCCATACACATAAGCATACGGGTAAATTGTGTAGTGTACGCTATTATCACTCAATAAAGAGTTCCTTCTGCCTTACCAGGCTACATAAAAATGTGAAAAGCCTAGTCTCCAAAAGGTCTCAAGTTCTCCATCTCCCTTTTTCTTGTGTTCTTGTCTCCTCTCTTATTAGAAATACATCAACATCAACAAATGATAGTTTAAGGTTACAGCAGTGGAAGGGCCTGGCTTCCTCTCCTGCCAACATTCTTTGCAGGGTGGCTTCTGCACACTAGCACTTTTGTTCTTTTTGCTACAAGTTCCTTTCAATTTGTAAAACTCAGACTCTAGTTACAGCTGGTTTTGTTCCGAAAGAAAAACTGGAGGGGGATGTGTGTGTATGTGAGGGGATGGGGGAGCTTGTGCCCATGCAGTTTTGTGCCTATTCTATGGCAGGGTTGTGGTGGGGGTTATATTTAGCTTGATAACAGAGGTTTTGCTATTAAGATCCTTTTAACTACATTGCACAGCCCTTACTCATGTTGGTGGACTGAGTAGTATCACTGAAGTCAATGGGCCTTGTGGTGCTTTATTATTTCAAATCACACAAAGATCACTGAAATAGGAATGATCATAATGAAACACTTTCATCGTGAAGTCAATGGGTCTATTTGTACAAATGTTCACAAGCATGAATGAGAATTGAACAATTTAGGCCAATACATACTATTTTCTGACAAGTTCAGTATCTTTTCTTGATAAAAACTCCGTGAATAGCACTGTCTCACATGTGCAAACTACACAATGAGCCTGGTTCTGTTTGGAATATCTAATTTGTCTCAGTGGCATTGCTCCAGAGGAATGTATTTAACTCTTTGGAGTCACTATTGGATTAGGACAAATCTGCTGCTTTTAGCTGATTGACTAGGGATGATTCAAAATAAAGGATTTTATGTCCTTGAGAAGCTCTGGCTTTAAATAGCACTGTGTCATTTGCAACATCTTGCAGCTG
Organism: Falcunculus frontatus; assembly: GCA_013398115.1. Taxonomy (NCBI): domain Eukaryota; kingdom Metazoa; phylum Chordata; class Aves; order Passeriformes; genus Falcunculus; species Falcunculus frontatus. Next base: position 440,008 of record VZRV01001942.1, read on the forward strand.
AAGTAGTGCCTTAAAATGGTGCACCTATGGAAATTCACATGAAGGAAATAGGATCCAGCATGAGAATTCCTATTAGAGGACAGTTATATAGCTTGAAATAATGAGGTACCACAGTGAAAACCGGCCAGTGAATACAGAACTCGTTTGCAAGTAGCTTCACATTTAATCAGCATTCGGTGTTTTGAGGTAGGAAGACAGCTTTCTACCCAGTTGTACATTCAAATTTAGAATTACAAACACCAGCAAACCTAGTAAGCACAGGAATTCTGTAGGGAGCTCCATTGAAGGTAGTCCCAGCAGCATGAATAGGTAATTTGGCTGTGACAGCAGAACTGTAAACAGAGAGTTGCTTATCAAACATTCTACTCCGGATGAGGCAGATTCTTAGGTTGTGACAGACATGCACCTTATTTTTGCAACAGCGTTTCCCATTACACATTGGATAATTCAACGCTGTATTTCCTTTCTCCTTTTCTACTGGCAGCTAGATCTCACTCCCATCTTTTTTACTTTCTCCTAAAATGACACAGCTTGAACAGAAACTCGTAGTTGCAAAATGGAAGGACGAATTATTGCAACAGGTTTCATGTTTTGAGCAAACAACCATCTGAAAGGGAATAAGGCAGCTTCACACCTGGCCTCGCTGGATTGGGAATGCATGACCCAGAGGACTGAGACTACAGAGAAGCAAGACCTTCCACACCAGTTAAGGAGATTCCTTCTTTTGCTGGAATGTGGGATACAGTGGCCTGTTTACTTTGGAAGGGTAGCAGCATCAGTCTATACAGAGAAACATGGCATTATTTCTCATCTGTGACTGCAGGGAGTCCATGTAAAAAGGTTCAAAAAGCATGAGGAAACCACATTGTTTCTTTCACAGAGTGAGCCACAGTCTAACTCTTTGTCTGGCTGTGCTATGTCTGAGTTGCTCTGGACATGTTTGGATGTAAGAGGAGGACTTAGGTTATTTTTCTGGACATCTGGTATCCTGGTTGGAGCAGGTAAGAACTAAACATGATCAGGTTGACTCTAAATGACTCTAAATGTACGCACAGTAAGTGTGACATAACCAGAAGTTGGACTTATGGCACATGAATGGCATTGTGTATGCACACAAATGTTTTCCTTGTTGAAATCCTGGACAGAAATATGAGAGCCCCACATTTTGGAAAGAGGCATATTCTGTAGGGTGAAACTTGTAATATCTGGCAAAGTAAAAATACTCCAATAGTCTGCAGATACCAAAGATAACCAGTTCAGTATTTGTTGATACTCTCTGATTCAGACACGAAAGTATTCTCTGAACTAATGGAAGTTCATCCCATTATCGCACTGTGTCATCCTAGTAGGACAGGGCATTGAGGATAAGCACTGTTGTGACCTTTCCCATGCTCATCCATCCCTACAAACTCACCAACAACCCTGAAGAGAGTGGTCTCACAGCCAGGCAATTGTAAGTACCTCTAATACTGCTCCCTCAGGCTCAGGAGTTCTCAATTTTGTCTTTGACTTGAGTCTCCCAGAAAACTGTTCACGTTCTCAAGAAGTAAATCTTATATTAATGATTAGATTAATCTGTCCTTGTACTTTCAAGATGCAGCAGAAACATCTAAGAGAAAAATCTGACCTGAAAAGTCCCTAAATTCTCACACTCAGTAGGATGTACACTTAATACCAGTCAGGATTTGTGAGCTTATAAATCTGTCGTCTGCCACAACTCTAAAACTCAGTGTACCTAAATTATCTAACAGATGTATTTCTACAGCAATTCTACCTGCAGACATCCTGCCACAGAGAGCCCAGATGTCAGTTCAACATCAGAAGGAACATCTCTGAGCCCCAGAAGAGCAAATAGCTCTTATACAAAAAAAAGGAAGAACATCTGTCTAAACAATCTTACAAGAACACAATAGCATTCTAGAAAAAATAGCCCAAAATACATGTAGCAATTACGGAATTCTACTACAGAATATTATAGGCTATTATTTTCAAGTTACTACTGTTTGAGTTTTCTAAAACCTGCACCTTTTGAAATATACTGAAGCATCTTTTCACAGAGTCCATGCTAATATCCATTAAAGCCTGGCACCTCAAACTGTTATCAACCAAAATCAAGCCATTTGTGAAAATCAATTGCTTCTAGTATTTTTTTTTTCTTCAGGATAAGACTATTTTTATGTACATATGTATTTAATTTTAATAATAAATTGGTAGTTACCTCTAAGATATGACAGAGGAGCTTGTATATGGATGATATTTTAACTGAATTTAATTTAAGAACAATATATACACCAGTAACACTGAACAGCATAGTCCAATATCTGGTAGATGGTGGGGGTCCTGACTTTGTATAGATTTGCAGGTATGCCTGCTGTACAGCAGAAGGCACTCAGATCTGTGCTCCCATTTCCCGTGCAAAATGGGGTGAGGTTTAAGTAGGCATGCTCACTAAGGTGCATGAATGAGAGTGTACAGATGAAAACCTTCCATAGAAATTAAGTACTTTAGACCCAGAAATGTACTCATGATATTAAATTGAATTAGTGAAGTTTTTTCACTCAAGATAACCCCAAGTATGGAACAGGTATTTTTGTCTTACCCCACCTTTAGACTTGGACTCTGACAGCCACACAAAACAAGTATCTCAAAAAGGAAAATTAGGAACTTGGTAATAAATTCTGAGGGATGTAAATTCCACAAAAATGGGTATTTGCGTTCATTTTCTTAGAAACTGAAAAACAAATAGTTAAAATTGAATCCTCTTTCATTTGCCTTTTGTTAAATTCTCCTCTTATTGACTAATTTGCACAGCACAGACAACCAACTGTTGTTTGTAAATAAATGGTTAAAGGATTAGAAACATACAGCAGTCACCCTGCCTGTTTTATTGATGAGTCCTCAAACACAGGAGCCCTTGTAGAAGGATTTAAGTAAACGAAAAGCATTATGTATCTATAGAGACTGAGACAAGAGCTAATTGCACTTGCCAGATTGCAAACAGTACTGTACAGAGGAAATAAATAGGCGTTTAATTTCTGATGGTGAATTGGGTTCAACATCTTAACCATCCTGCTGCCTACTGGGTCCTGGTCCTAAGCCCACTGTTTCATGTTTCATAGAGAGAAATAGGTGCTAAAGAATAGGGATCACAGACATCAGCTGACAGTCCAAGCAACAGCCTCAGCTTTCCAGCAAGAAACACTGCAAAGGTTGGAGCTTGAGAGCTTGAGTGCTCATGGACCTTCTAAGCTGCCATAAAAACTCACATTCAGATCCTCTTCTAGACATCAGCATCCATGTCACATCACTCTGTCTTGCAAAACACAGCATAAAACTGGTCAGGCCTTGTGATATTTCACAGCATGGCTGAGCTCAGGTGAGCAGCCAGCAATCCAGAAGGAGCAACCAGGGCAAGGGCAAGGGCTCTCCCTTGCTTTTCCATCTTCCCTCCACCACACACTCTTCATATCAAGCTCTGCCCAAACAGTAGACTGAGAAGGGAACAAAGAGCAGATGGGAAAAAAAAAATAAAGTAAGGGTAGCTTCCACCTACTTTTTGCTACTACCTACACTGACTACCTTCTTCCTTCTCAAAGCCTTCCCTGGCTGTTTAGCAAAACTGTTTCCTGCTGCTAGAGGAGATTGAATGAAATAGCCTGGACAAAGCACTTAAATATTCAGTGGGACAAAGAGCTTAAAAAACCAGTCTAATAGCTTTAGTAAAGACACATCCTGGGAAAAAATACACTTCAGTTTCTCCTCCAACAGGGATATTTATATGTACAAAAGCAGTGTTCAAAGGAAAGTTCAACAGGTCTGTCTTGGACTACAGACATACGGGCAATTTACATTCACTCCATGCCTCTTCACAAGCCAAAAGAAACCACAAAAATTAATGAACAGATTAAGCAACATCTTCAAGTTTTCCACATGCTGAAAGATTGCACTGAAACCCTGTCAGAGATGTACAATATCCATTTGCAATCCCTTTGGAGCTTTTCCCTGCAGTGAGAACAGCTCATGCCGACTGCACCCGCAGGCTGTCCTGTCGTGACAGAGGTTGTTTGCCAGGGACATCCTTGTTCTCACACGGTTCTTGCTCAAACAGCTAGCAGGGGAGCATCATACCGTGAGTGATGGTGAGCAGCATCAGGCAGGAGAGCTCAGTGAGACCCCATAGCGCTCATCAGACAAGCAGCCATTTCTTTGCGGGGGGGGGAGAGGAAAGGCTTCTTTGTTACTCTTTCTTTATGACTGGGCTGAAATTATCCAGTAAAACACCTGCAAAGGTGAATCTTGATTCACCAGAGGGGCAAAGATTTATTCACAGTGTTAGATTTTGTTCCATACTTCTCCCTTCATTGTAGAGCAAAGAACTATTACCAGTCTTGCTAAATGATGGAATTTCCTGTTCTGGTTAGTACTACAGTTAAGGCTTTAAATTAACCCTCAACTGAATGTTTTCCTGGTTTAATTGCCAGGTTTTGGAAAGAGGCCTAACACCCAGGCCCTGACAGGAGTGCAGCTATGCAATATCCAGCTGGCTGCTCTCCCAAAGCAGTTAAAGCAGCCACTGAGGAGAGAGATTTACACCCCTGTGGGATAAAATACTTGTAACTTCTCTTGCAGAGGTCTACCATCCCCTGCTACTGTAACCCGCACTTTCCAAGTGACCGGGTTTTTTTGCAAGTCCTGCCAAGCCTTGGGAGAGCTGGATGGGCAGCTGGCTGCTGTGTCAATCTGCAAATGCTGCTAGAGGGCTGGATAATGCTGGGATCTGCCCTACATGCAGCCTTGCCTCATGCTGGCTGAAAAATCTTTGCAGCTGAGTTTCTTCAAGGGAAGGGTGCTAGAGAACAACAGTTTCTGATTTTCTTTGGTTTAGACAAAGTATTTCCACTACTACTAATGCATAGGGTTCACTTGTTAATCTACATCCAGAAAAAAAGAATTCACTTCTTATTAACATCAATGTGATGGCTAATGTGCATTCACTCAACTTGATTATGATGACGGTATAAAGCCCCTGTTACTCTTTTCAGATTGTTTTTTTAGGCACAGGGCTTAATTCTGTCCCCAGCTCATTTGATTACTGTTATTTTACTCCTAAACTGAGACTGAGGTAATTATTAGCCACTATCTTTTATTTTTGAAAAATGCTCAGTAATAGCAGTCTCCTCTGGATTTTTTTGCTTCTCCTGGGTTAGAAGGGGTGACAGACAGAATCAATTATTCACATGCAAAGGCTGCAGCAGACTCAGATATTCCTCTGTAGTGCATCCAGGGCTATTGTGCCAATGTAACCCATGTCCTCCTGGCTATCACTGTACTGTCCCATTTCCTGAGCACTTTCCTGTGGAGTTTTCAGTGAGCTACTGACAAAAATCTCCCGTGCAAACTATGCTGTGTACAGATCCCAGGTATAAGACTCAGTTCCTAGCGATGTTCACCCACTCCCAACCACCCCACTGGTTTATGAGCAGACCTCTCCAAGGTTATGGCAGCAGTCCACCAGGTACAGCAATGGTCACAGTTGTTCTGGGGGCCGGTTCCATGATTTTCCTGGTGCTTCCACAGACTGTGACTATTTCCCAGAGCTGGTTTTACCAAACAAGCTGCTTGAATTTTATCATAGTGATAGGGCAAGAGGAGTTAACGTTAAGTGACTTAAGCCAGAAGCAACTCTGGTGCACATCGGTGTTTAGGACCCGGGACTGAGACCAGATCCTCACAACACTACACCTGTTGTTCAGCCATGCAGCTAAGCCAGGATGCCTTTTCTCCAATGGGCAAGGAAGTCTCTCAGCCCTCAGAGGGCTAGAGGCCCTTATTAAAAGAATCTGACCTTCTCTTCAAAGGCAGTAAGAACGGAAAAGTACAGGGGTGTCAGTGCCAAGCTCCTCAGTTTGCTTGGGAAACAGCTGTAGCAGTTCAAGAAGAAAATATGTCACAGCTGCTCCAGACAGTAAATTCCTGGTGTTTCAAAGTGATGAGAAGCAGAAGATGAATGCAGGAAAACACTTTAATACACTTCACTACAAAGTTTAACCATTACCAAAATGACTTAACCTAATCTGTCTGACTTGGCATTGGAAGGGGCCAGGAGGACTAAACCAGTCAACCCAAAATGCTCCTCAGCTGAAGGCCAGGAACCACTAGCTGAGAGTTCAAGGACACAGCTATGAGGTAACTGCAGTCTATACAATATGCCCTGAAGATTTTGAAACAGAAGCATGGCCCTGGCTTGGATTGTTCTTTTAACCATATATTGCTCAGACAGTGTGTTTCAAAGGATGATGGGAATGGATGCAGGGCGTTAAAAAGCTCAGTATGCCACAGCCCTAATCCCAGACCTACGGACATAATAAAGTCTTCAGGTGTTCCAGATTAATGTCTTTTAAGGGCCCTTATCCAGGTGATTAATTAGCCTACAAGGTTAAAATAAATTACAACTGAAGGTTAGGCTTTTAAAAGAAACATGTTGGCTTTAGGCATTTAAATTGTATTGAACTTAACATCTTGGGTTTTATTAAACTAATTATCTGACACCCGGGCAAAATATGGACATGACTGAAGTAGGCTTATGGCTATCTGCTCTTTGCTGCATATGTTTTTTCCTATGAAAAGAGACAATCAGAGATTTCTTCAAAGAACATGGAGTGTGGATAAAATAGAGGAGATCTTGTTCACCTCAAGTTGCCTTAATTGCTGAAGACACTTCTGGCGAATGTTGTCAAAGAAAATGGCACAGAAGATTACATTGAGACACAAGATGTCCCAGAGAAAATACTGACAGATGGGAACTCAAAGTTTTAGAGACAGAGCAGAAGCAAGGCAAAGGAGCGTGACTTGCTATTTGTGCATTACTGATTTCGAAAAGCAACTTACTGATTTTTTTTTTGCAGGCCACATTGTTGCAGGCTGTTACCCTGACCCTTGGAAAGCCGGGTAACTCAATGAAATGCCATTGCAAATTATATTTTTGTCAGCTCTCAAGAACATTGCATTCTTAAAACAGGAACTGGCACAGTTCAATGTGCAGTTAGTGTGGGGGAGGGCAGAAGCAGTGTCCAGAAGGGAAGTGTCTTGAGGCACTGGTTCCAGGGAAGAGCCTGATAGTGTGTAAGAATAGAAAGCAAAACAAAGTGCACCACAAGAGTAAAGCTCTAGGCAACCCCTGCCAGGAGACAGACCTCTATTGCCGAAATACAGGCTTTTTGCACCACTGCAGGAACATGCTCTTCATTTTATCCCCTGGCTGCTCTCTCAGACAAGTAGCAATAGATAAAACAACATACATGCACAGGAAGGAGAAACTTGGATTTCACCTTGGAATATTTCTCCTTCAGCTTTGATGCAACGTCTTATATTTGGCAGCAACATAACTGTGGTGCAGTATTTAAATCCATTGAGAAAAGGAAAACCTCTGGACAAAGTAACAATTTCAGAGAAATTTTACCCCTGTTGGCTGAGTTCACTGTTCCTCATCAACATATTAGAGGAAGAAACAGTGCTGTACATTTTGCTTAGGTGGATTCAAAATGTGCATAGAGTGAATATACCCTATGTCCATTCCTACTTCAGTATTACCACAGCTTGCAGCTGTGGGTCAAATAACTATTGGCTGAATTACTTGGGCTGCATTAGGAAAACAAGGGAAGGACAGAAGATGAAGCTTAGAGAGAGGTCTGTGCCGGAGGAATCAGTGACCAAACCCAACTGTATACAGAAGACACACTCAGGAAAATTTAAAGATACACACCTTTGGGAAAGGACGGGACAGGAGAAATGGAGTAGTATAATTGAAGACAGGGAGTGGGGATCCTTTTCTGATAGTGTTTGCCTTTCATGGAGAACAGTGATCAAAGATGTACGGTCAGGGAACCCTGTTTCTCCCAGCTAAGCAAGGTGATTAAGTATAATTAATACACCCATTAAGAACAAATACCACTGACTATACTGAGAAGTTATGAAAAGTAGGAGTGAATCAGGCAGCAACCAGAAGGCCGTTAATCTCATCCTTGCACAAGCCGAAATACATGATAAATGAGCCTCCATGAAAGGGAAGCAGCTGAGCAATATGTAGTGCAATACAGACTCTAATGTTCAGTGATAAGAAAGCACAAGCATGCAGGATATACAGAACTCGTGGGGGATGTCTGTGATATGATAATAAGTTTGGCAGCTCTGCACATCACTGAAAAAAGAAGTTTCTCTTGTTTCTATTACAGCTTGTGCAGTTAACACATTCCAGGACTGATAGTGGGCAATTCATTAGGGAAATGGATATTATTTGCACGCGGACTTTGTGCCTCATCACTTTTGTTATTTATTTAACTCTGATCACTTCTGAAGTAGATGGCCAAAATTCCCCAGAAAGGCAGTTCCCAGTGACCCTACTGATTTGTGTGCTCACATACTCATTCCCTTATAGTGAAAAATGTTTCTTACTGTGACTTTTAGCTCTCCCTGTTACATCTAATGCAAATGAGGTCCAGAAGCTTGTACTATTAAAGCAGCTCATCAAATCAGATCAATCAAGTTAACATAACCTTGCTGTGATGTGTACAGTCAATGCTTTGGCACCAAGGCTGTTGCATCCCTGTTATAACTGAAATATGACTGGACACAGACCGTGTGTCTCACAGGCTCACCACTCACAGGCTGTAATATTTCACATTGTTCTTTCCCTTTCCTGCTATAAGAAGTACAAGAATGCAAAAAGAAAAAGGGGCATGTAAAGCATTGTTCCAGAGGCAATCTGGATTAGAGGTTTGGCTTTAACTTCCTATCTTTGCCCTTAACTTAAAGACAAGGTTGTATCTAGGAGATGGTTCTGAAGAGGATTAAGAAAAGTCTCTGTTAGCTCTGTGACTACTTCATTATTATCATTCTTTCATTACATATTATTATAAAACATGAAAGTTTAAACCAGAATGTGTTTGTATAAACAGGATATCTATAAAGAAAAGTCATTCAAGTCTTTCCTATTCAGTGGCATCTACAATCATTGTCTGTAGGAAAACAGTCTTGTGTTCATTTCACAAATCATTTCATATTTATACAAGTTACACCTGCTTCAAATTACAAAAACAATTATGAGAATATATATTGGGCAAATGTATTGACCTTTAAAAAAGTATTTATACTACGCATTTCTAATCTTTAGTCAAAGTACATTCGTGTGAGTTTCTTCTGAATTAAAAGGTTTTAATTTTTTTTTTATTCAAAGTCTATGAAAAAATAATTTTGGTTTATTACTTTTTATTATTTATAACAATGGAGAACATTCTCTGCTCAGTTTTCTCAGATATCAAATGGTTGGCAATTATGTTCTTGCAATGAACATAAAGTCTGCCAGTTTCGATGCTGATGTCACTAAGGGCAGGATAACATGTTTGGGCCTGTTTCCATTAAAGACAGTAGAGAAAATTTCCCTGAACTTGAAGACTTCTGAGGATGATCTATATTGTGTGGGTGTTAGATCTTTATTCAGAAGTCTCAGACAGTTTGAAATGGACTGATTTGGCTGGCTTGAATCAATTCATTAGCATGTTTTCCAGTCAGAAGTATATACCCAAAGGCTTTTAAGGACAGGATATCCACAAGGATAATGTGATATCTTGAAGGATGCCAACTTTTTCCAGTGGCCAACTAATGGTTAACACTGCAAATATAATGCTTTAAAAATTACATGATGCAAACATCTCATGAAGAATACAGTGTGTGTGACAGCTTTCTCATTTAGATCTTCTAATGGCAGCACATTATGGGGTTGTTAGCTTCTGGTTTTGTGTTTGTTTTCTAACTGCTGATGCAGGTACTAAGGCCTGCTATTGGGCCAGTGTTTGAAGAATTGGTATGTCCAAGGGGAGAGAAATTTCAGATGAGAGAATAATAGATGCAGGGCACTTGGATTCATATCATATTATTTTAGTGAATTCCAGTCTTACAACCCAGGTGACATCACCTAGTGATTGAAGGTGGAAAGCAGATAGGGAGTTTAAGTGCAATTACTACAGGCAACATCTATAAAAGTACGAACATTAACGTCACTTGTGGAACTTAACCCATGCTCTATTTATCTGTTATCAACACTTATTCCTGTTGATGTGACAAAGGAAAATCTCTTATTAAAATAATGAAAGCAAAAGTGGAAGCTTGGCATTGCCCACACCCAGTAATATCATCTGTGGTTCAGAACAGGATTTTTCTGCTTATCTGGCAAAAGAAATACTCAAAATGATTTTTATTAATAAAACCGAAGAAGGTAGCAAAGTGGAAGTAGTGCAACTGTGCCAGAGAAACAACCCCTGTCACATATTGGTTCCTGGATTATGCAAAAACCAAGAATAAGTGAAATCTACTCATAGGCAGCTTAAAACATCTGCTCGTAGACAGCTAATTAAAAGCAGATAGTTTAAGTAATCACAGCAACCAACCTAAAGAAATACATGATACAAGGGAAGCAGTAAGAACATACAACAGCTGTGAGCCTTGGCAAACTTGGTAAAATCAGCTATTGACAGTAATTCACGATAAGATAAAGAAAGCATCGATTCCCATGAAGAAGAAAATCCCTGTATTCCCTAGTGGCTCTCAGCTTGCTGGTTATGGGTTGGCAGATCCTTACGGATAGGCCAGGAGAAGCAAGTACAGACGTACTTTGCACTTTGAAGTGGAGTAGTTGTTTAGGTTATTGTATGTCTCTCTAAATGCAACCCAGTGTTTGTTTTCATCAAGTGAACTTTTCACTATCATCTCTACAGGTTTTTAACTTGTCTAGTGTGTAAAAAGTGCTACCATAAATAATCACAGAAAAGCAATTTTAATCCATATTCTTATTCATTCCTAAAATCCCAGCTTATGCAAATTTTTACTGAATTTAATAGGACTTTCCCCTAGGTAAAGGCTGAAGGCACAAAGAGATCATATATCTGCTTAATATCAAGCCATTATTCTTCTGGCTTTAATTGAATACCCATACATCTGCAGAAGCTGGATAAAGAAATGTGCTTGACACGGCACAGACACAAAAGCCCCATACTGTTCCTTGGGGTTCAGGCATCTGCAGCTGAAAACCTGCCAACACACTCCTCACAACACCTCAGGGAGCAGCTGGGCCCAGGGGCAGAAGCTGCAGAACTACTGTGAAACTGGACAATTGCCTTCTGCTGTATTGTGGTACCTTCTGAGGTGCTTTGGTTGCAGCTGCACAGATTCCCAGAAGTGACCTGAAGGACCATGCCCTGCCTCTAGTGAAAAACCTTCTTCTCTTTGCATCGTTTTTGTCTGCCCTCTCTACAGACAGGAAACCAAAGAGACTTCCTGCACAGAACTGCCATCTTCTTCAGGTGAAAAGACAGTGTCAGTGGGAACATGGTCTTGCAGTGTAACTGCTAGCTAGGGTGGTAGCAGTCCTATTCTACCAGGAGGAAAAAAGAAGAAAGTTTTTTCTGGCTCCTTCCAGAAGTCGTGTTTGAAAAACTAATTATACCAGCATTGTACTTTTATGTATTGCTTCTCATTGGCTTCCAAGGTGGTCCTTTTTTCCTGGGATTACTGAAATTTTGTAGTATTCAAATAAGGTTCACAAAGGGGTTTTTTCTTCTGTGCATGCAATCATTTTCTATTTGGGAACCTTGCTTATCTTTTCAGAAGTCCTAGAGGTTCTCCTGAGTTGCCACATCTCTGATGTCCACTATCAGCCCTGTGCCCTGGCCTCTTCTGGCAGAACAAACTATGTTGAGGGTCCCTTGGGAGACTCAGAACTGAACATCAGTCACCAAGAACAGCCACTCCGGAGCACAGAAGGGCTCCATAGAAGGGAAACATAGAGCTTTCAAGGTTCTTGCAAACTTCCCAGGTTGGTGATACTGCATAATATCATGCATTACATTTCCATTTACTGATGGCCAGGTGCAGGTTTGGGTGAACCAAGGGGTGTGCACCATTCCTTCTACACTGGGAATGGCTGGAAACAGCTCTCTTGCTCTCATCCTGAATCCTTTTTTTTCACTTTACAAGAACATGAGAATGAAGTCTCCAAACATGGCCATGGAAACAGAAACTGAGAAAAGCAATGGTAGTGAAGAGAAACCTATCCAAACCAGGGGGTTTGCACATGTTAGCTTTAATGCAGAAGCCTAGAGCCATGAGAACACACTGCATTGTCTCCTTCCTCTCTCAGTTTGTTCTTGGTTTGTTATTTTTCCTGACTGTTGCTGCATCAAAGTACCCACAGTGAAAAGGGCCTGGCATGACATGTCAGGAACAAGATTATGCTCAGGCATGAGGCTTTGATCTTGAAGATTCTTCAGCTGTGTACAGTGCACAAAGGTGCTGCCTTGGTACAAACTAGCAGAGGGAAAAAATTCCAGTGGGGAGTTTTGCCTGGTGAGTGAAGAGTTAGTGCAGGTCAGTAGCAAAGGCTGCGTGTGCAGTTTTTTTGTTGCTGAAGCAGTTTTAAAACACTGAGCATATGCAGAGGAAGTCCTCACACGGTGGTAAGTTGCTGCATGCAGACTTTTTTTTTATCTATGTATTTTTAGATATATACCAGAAATTAAATCTTCAACCAGCGGGATATGTGAAAAGAACTTTCATTGCAATATGTTTGTAAACCAAATATGTAGAGAGAAATAAATAGATAAGAGGTAAAGAAAAATGTTCATTTTTTTTTTCCAACTCTTCCACATGTATTAATATCCAACTCACACTGAGGAAATTTTCTCTATTCACTTTTTCAGTATTCTGTGCTTTCAATACTTCTTTGATCTTTTGATTTACATTCATGGGGATGAAAACCAAACAAATACTTTTCCTTTGTTTTCTAGAATGTCTTGTTTTGTTCCATCATAAAAACCAACCTGATAGACTTTCATATCACAGAGATAAAAAAGGAGATACAGAATGTACTGTGTGAACTGTGAACTTCTCTAAAGATAGGTGATACCTCTGTGAAGTAAACAAGCACATGTCCCCCAGGGAGGTGCAGTATACTTAGGAAAGGCTGGAATCTCACAGAGAATTTTTCAGTAGCGTGAGTGTGATGCTATCTGTGAGCAAAATCTGCCATATATAATCTTTTTTATTTCTGCTTTTTATCTTTTGATCAAGGATGGACAGAACCTCAACAGGTATTTTTAGATCATCATCACAAAACCAAACTAAAACGATAGCTACAAATGTCAGTGACAAATGACAGTGACAAAATCACATCAGTGTTTTTGTCAAAAGTAGATGCTTACAGAGAACAAAATAACTTAAGCTTACAGTATGAGAAATTTGGCCCAGTACACTTAACTCCATAAAGGCCACTACACCTATCTTAAGACTCAGAATAAGATTTTAAAAAGTCTACTTTTGCACTGGACAACTTCCACCTTTACAGTTACAGCTATATGGTGACACTTTTTCTAGATTAGAAAACATTTTACAAGTTTGAAAAAAAGTGAGTATAGCTGGTAGAAGTGACAGTGTGTTAATGTCGACATCTGATGAATACAAAATGCAGGGGGAATAGCTTGTTGCTGAAATACATTAGATCACAGCAGCAGCAAAATGTAGCAGTGAGACGCCACCATCATCATTTCAACGTCTGTTCCATATAATTGCAGAGAGACTGCAAGCTAGCAGGGAAAGCTATCTGTCTTTGGGAGTCTTGTAAATGACATGCTATTTAAAATAAAACATCAAGACTGAAAAAAACATTCAGAGGCTCTTCAACATCTATTGAATTGTGTACAGTCTTCATGGAACATCATAAATGCAATTCTCAGAGGAAGTAAATGGTTGTCTGAAGACACATTGCTACCAATGCCATTAACACAACTCATCAGCTAACAAGAGCATACTCATATGCCTAGACACAGACGATAATAGAAGAGTAATCACTATAGATCATACTCATGTCCCAGTCCTGAAGGAGCTTTGTGTGGTTTCATTCTGTCCCTGCTCTGGCCCACAGTCCGAAGGCAACATCCTCACTCACAAGGCAGTGTTAGCTACCCAAGCTCTGCATGAGCAGCAGAGCTCCTGCTGTCCAGACCTGATGAAGTATCTGTCTGGTACAGATAGAGAGCTCATTACCAAACCAAAGCTTTAAAATGCTAAGGAAATAGCTCCTTGTCTCTCCTTCCCTCTTGACACTACACACAATGTTTAGAAGATTAGCTCAGATTAAATACACAGCTTTTTGAGAGGTAAAGAAGAAGGACACAATTTTCATTCAAGCTGTTAAAACTCCGGTCAAATACAGGAGCACAAATATTTGGTTTTATATATAATGCTCTGTTACCATAATGCTCTGTCAGTCATCATTGTATTCAAGCAATGCGTTCTGCTTGAAATTCATTTATATATTTAATCCCCTTCTTAATTTTTTTTTTTTTTTGCTTAATTCTGCACTTGGAAATTATTTTGGTTAAGAGTCCCAAAATCACATTGCACCTTGGTGAAAAAGCATTTGTTTTCATGTGTTATTTTGCCACTTTTTTCCCTTTCACCTGTGCTCTCTTGTGAATGTGATTTCTATTTAATGATCTTTGGGATAGCACGAGTACAATTTTGGCCAGTTTTCTTAATTTTTTTTTGCAAGGATATCATCCATCCAGAGCACATTTGTCCCACCTTGCTATATAACGTAGCAGATTCAGAAGTGGAAATAGTCCAGATCTCCTCCTGAAATCGAATCTCTAATATGGGCAGTAGGGCACTATCTTTGTTTCTATCAAATGCACATCATAGGAACAGCAAAGACTCAGAAATTAATTCAGATTTATTGAGGAACAAACTCGTTGTCAAATTTTTTACGACTGTGAGCTTAGCCTAAGGACAGGACCCTTGGAAGATTTAAAAGCAAAAACCTAGAGACGGAAATTATGGTACTTAAGCAGCTTCATGTAACCAGCAAGTTGAATAAAGACTTAAATTTCTTTTGCTCACAAAAGAGAAACAATTGTCTCAATATTTGAGATGCTATAATGGTTTTGGGATACTCAGTCTGTGAAATGTCCATGACAAAGGCTGGTAAGACACATGTTCATCCCATTACAGACTAGAAAAATACATTATATCATGTCTGTACACCTTCAAACATTGCGCCAGATATGTTAAAATGTAATAATGGTTCTGGTGATTGTTTGAGCACAGTTTTGTTCGATAGCAGACTGAGGTAATGCATTGTGAATATAAAACATGAAGCATACACAAGCAGTGCCTTTTCCATTGCCAAGTCTTACACTGTCCATGAATAGCTATGGGATGGTCAGAGTACATTTCATAACAGTCTCCTGTCAGTTTTGGTTTGAAAAGCACAAATACCATCTTACATATCTGGAATTTATTTAGCCTTTTTTTTTTTGTTAGGACTCACCTTTTTTTTTTTTTTCCCCAGAAGTTATATCAGTAGTATTTTGAGAGGTAAAATATTTACAGTTGAAAGACTTATTTTCACTTAAATCATGTAGCTTTGTAAATAGTATGACACAATTTAGTAACACTTCCATAACAGGGCTGGAGCACAAGCAGAAGATGATTTTGACACCTACATTTTTAACATCTGCAGGGTGAATATTTCAAGTGAGTTACTGTGGAGAACAGTAGAGGGTAATAGAAGTTTCTAAACAAATTATGTTTGTTTATTCCAACTGTGGAAAGAAAACCATACAGTTTAAACACACCACAGTGCTTGGGGTGATTTTGTGTCTACTGAGTCACTGCAACAGAAAGAAAATAAAATGTTTGGAAAACAGCAGACTGGCTCCTCAGAAAACTTCTTCCTGCTCAGCTGCTGATGGGTAACTATTTTGCTCTCAACTGAGACTCAGGAAGATGGATGGAAAAAATGTACTCTTAAAAGCCACATTTTATAAAAGAGAGGAGAAAAAGGTTATTATGGATGACTAAACAAATCCAAATTAAATTAAAACATGTTAAATAACTTTTTCATTGGGACAATTCAAAAACAATTTTCAAAACTCACTGTTGCTGTGTTATCCAGATCACAGCACCCCCTTCAGAAGGAGGTAAGCCAAGGTATCCATTCCCACATGGAAGTCGGAGATCTGGGAGCAGAACTAATAAAAGCTGGAAGTACAGTGCCTACCCTGGGTGTATCTGTCACCACATGAACCAGTCTGTGAGTCACACAGCCAAAGGACTCTGCCTCAGGTAGGGAAGGAGAACCGAGCCCCAGGAGAGTCCTTCAGCTCAGCACCAGTGCAGGGTCAATAGGGCACTGCACAGCTCTATTGAAGACCTCAGTAAAATACCAGTGCTAGGACTCTTTCAGGATATTCTCTCCAGCTCCATTCAGAACAAGTAAAAGTACCAGAGCTCTTGTGAAGACAGGAAGTTTAAAGAAATCAAACTTTGAATGCCACCAATGCATTTCATATTCTTCTGAAAAGCGAACCCCACCTGTTCTTACTGTCAGTTACTAAACTTCTGCCATTTTAGGATATTATTCCTTTAATATCCACGTTACTACCTCAGAAAGAGCCTACACCTGTTCCCATATCTGAACTTAACGTATCCCACAGATTTGTCCCTCTCCTGCATTTAAGAGTCCAGACAACTATGTATATGCTCACCACCCAGAACAGTATCATCTTAAATTACAAGGATTTTTCCGTAACAGGAGACAAATTAACAATAAAAAAAGCTTTTACAAATAAAAAAATTTTTAAAAAAAAGGTTCCAGGCAGCCAGACTTCAAGTACTGCAGAAATCTTTTATTGGCAGACAACACAAAACATCATGCACTAAACTTGAGAGCGAGCACTGAGTCTGCCCCCAATGGCATTGATCTCATTAGCAAACACACAAAGCTGCTTCTGGTTCAGAGCCAGCACAAGCTGCACAACATGTGCCCAAAGTTATTGAGTACATCACAGATCAAAGAGTAGACAAAGACAGACAATGCTGTACTCACCTCATCAAACAGCAGATTTCAGGCACCCCAGCTAAAATCAGCTTCATTACAGATCATTTATTTCAAAATAGCATTATTATATCCACAGGTAAAGAAACTCTGATCCTTTTTGCAGTGCTGGTAAAGAGATCACAGGTTTGTCACCTTCAGAGATTTCAAGTGAACAGAAGCAACTGAGCTGCCAAAGCTCCTCTCCTCATTTGTGTCCCTAAAATTAGTATAGGTATACAAGATGCAGGTGCTACATGATCATCCTGCTGTGCTCCTGATATCACACAAAATGCCAAGGAGGACCTCACAGCAGACCTTATCACTAGAGCAGCTTCCAGCCCTCTGGTAATAAGAATCCCAGTTCCACCAACAATTCCAGTTCCACCACAGTAACCTCATAGACAGTGGCTCACTCTCAGCCTACCAACAGATACCGCAGCTGAGAGCACCTGCTGACTTTCTGACACTTGCTACATTTGCCTGCACCATGCTGGGCTTTCCCAGCTTCAACATGGATTTTCACAGTTTTCTGACATCTCAAGACAGACAAGAAAAGTGAAATGTGAGAAAGAGAAGAATAAAGACCGATACAAACAATCTGGAAGACAAAAGATGCCTCCAAGTTTATCCTGCACAGTGAGCCTTCTGTTCTGTAGTGCTGCTGCCTGATCTCAGTTCCTAGAAACCTCTTTTGAAATGATAAATCACATCATCAGTCCCAAGTAACAGCATGCAGCAAAGCTGGACCTTAACTGCTGCACACAAAAGACCACTCCACCATAGAGATCACACGTAGCTCAGGAAAATTTTCTCTAACTCTGGTTCTGCTGAATCGGTGTCCACTTGAGCATCTGAATTCCTGTGTAGCCATATATTTACACATCTCACATACATGTGATTTCATGTATCTATTCAGAATACTTAAGAATAAAGTGGTGCTTATCTCCTTATCTCTCTGTATCATAAGCACTTCATTGTGCTCAAGACAAGAAGGAAACATTCTCGAAAGTGTAAAGCTAGGACAGAGAAGAATGGATCTAAAATAAAGGTGGGGAAAAACCAGAAAAGGGCTGGATGAGATACAATTAGGAAGAAACATCCCAGGCAAGAAGAGTGTATTTCTATAAGGAGGTTATTAGTAAAAAGAAGACCAAGAAGAGTTGGTTTGCTGCTCACAGGGGAGAAAGCTGTCAGTAGATATGTAAGAGGCCAAAGAACTGAATTCATGTCAGTTTGCTAACACTAGTAGTACCAACAACAGATGGGTTAATATAGGTGCCTGGAAGAGCAAAAAAGAGAGTAGCTGGATGTTTTCAGTTCAGCTGGTCAGGCTGATTTCATCATGGGATACTTGCAGGATTAGGTGAAACAGTGTCATGAGCATTAGCAGTTCTCTCTCAGAGCTCATGAATACCAAAGGATGAGGTCTAGGAAAAGGCAAAAAGAGCGATATCATGCTCTTATTTAAAAGAGGTGAATGGGGGGCTAGGGAATTTCAGACCAATCTGTGTAAATACTGTAGCAGCAGCAGAGTTTTGTAGCTTAGACAGTATAGAGATACACACCAGAAAGGGTTGATAGGGAGACATAATGAATTTTATAAAGATAAAAGATGTAATACATAAAAATCCCTCAGAGTTGGTTTCAGGAGTAAAAACCTTTTTAAAGCAGTCAGGAAAAGTAGCAAATAAACAAACTACTTCAAAGATCTTAGAAGAAGAGGGAGACGGAGAGAGAGAGAGATAAATGAGTAAAAGCCAGTAATGGATTTGCCAAGAACAAGTCATGTCAAGGTATTGTAATTTCCTTCTTTGTCAAAGAAGCAGACGTGGAAAAGGAAAAGAATAAGTGCACATCATATATCTTGACTTATTAAGGCTTTCGACACTGTCTCTCATTATATTCCCTAGCACAAGTAGGCTAGGGAAATACAGTCTACACAAAACTATTGGAAGATGGGTACAGAATTAGTTGGGAAAAAACCAACACGTTCAAACCCAGCAGAATGTCACCGACAAAGTGAAGGATACAGAGACTGGGTAGTGAGATCTGCAACAATCTGGTCTCACCTTGGGTCTGCTCCTGCTGAGTAATTTCCTGGGCAGCCTGAACATGGGAACGTGAATTTATTGCACCCACAGGTGGCAGAACTCTAACAGGGCACAAACTATTTGGGCAACAGAATTAAACAGACCCAAACCACAGCCAGCCCACCTTGCTAGTATGTCTTAGCCACCACTTCAAATGCCAGTGTCTTCAAGGTCCGCCTTGAAGGGCTTAGCAAGGCCCTCTGAGCAAAAGTTAGGGAGGAATGAGGGGAAAATAGAGTGGATTTATGTGTTTGAAGTTACTCCAGGTTCAAGGAAAACTGTAAAACATACAGGATGCACTTCAGAAAGGTAGATGTTGAGAAAAGAAAAAGAGATAGGAAAAGAAAAAGAAAACTGAAATATCAGCCAAACTGTATTTATAATGGCCACTTTTATTGTCCTATCCCAGTCGAGGTGTGATGGAGCTCTTCATTAGAAACTGAATATCAAAGAATACACTGCAAATAAACACAGTTTATTTGCTCTTATATATGCAAAATCATATATATTTTATATGCCATTATTTAAAAAATATTTTTATTCGTCTGTCAAAAGGTAAAACCTAGCCTCTGTTTACTTTGCTCACCAGTAGTTCAGCTGAATTTTAGAAGTGAAACAACACAGAAAGAATTTACCTCCACCTAAACTTGGGCAGGGATGCTTATCTTTAAAGTACACATTATTTTATTATGATTATTGAACCGGTGCTTTACCTGCAGCATTTACTACCCAGAAGCCACTGCTTCCCACAAATGAACAGTAAACATCAGTAACACGGACGTGTGCATTTCGCACTAGATTTGGTGAAGCAAATGAAGGAAGCTAATCAAGTCTCCTGCCTCAAGACTGCTTTTACTGCTCACATCCAGCTGAGCTTACAGCACAGCAGCAAGCAAAGGATATAACAAAAGACTTTCACATAGGCAATTTGAAAATGTAATTGGTTTAAGTCATTGTCAGTGCCAACAGGGGCCCAAGTTTATGGGACAATTGGTAACAGAACACAAATACTACTTGTGTGAAAACTACTGTGCATTTAACTACATGGAAATTAGCGTGTAGTGGCAGGCTGACAACACAGTGAGCACCATATCATTACAAGATTATAGCCTTCCCAACCACAAGGCAAGAATACAGGTTATATGCTAATTAGTTTTGGATCTACTAAAGGTAATTACATGGTAATCTCCACATAGTTACATGGTGCTTAATAGGAAACCCTATTAACTAATCATATAATTAAAGAGTAATTGCAAGATACTCCTTCCTTGTGACATCCATGGTGGCCAGATAAATTAAAAGTGATAGAACCTCACAGCATAACCTGTTCCTGTTACCAGACTTCAGGGCAATATTATGCCTCTCAAGACATTGAAGTAGATGGGAAAATATACCAAAAGTCAAGATGCTTATCATTCCCTCAATATACAGAAAGTAGCACTTCATACCCAGAACCATTGTTTGTTTCCACAAAATGGTGAGGAAGAGAACCTTACCATGTTTTTCGGTTTTTTCCTCACTTGATTTTCCTTTTTCTCCCCACTTTTGTCTATAATTTCAGTTTCTGCAACTTCTCGGTCGCAGCCAACCTGTCTTTTCTCTCAGCATGTTTAAGACACATGGAGTCAACTCTTGCTCCATTATCTTCACTTTTTTTCCTTTTCTTCCTCTAACAAACTTTTCAGTAATTTTGCTACTATTTTTTTTTTAATGCGAAAACTCCATCAACTTTTTCCTTCTTTTTTCTTTCCCTTCTTCTGCTTTCTTTTCCTAGGACTCTCATTGTTTTCTCTCTTTTTTGCAGAGGACATTGCCACGCAAATGACAAATAACATTATTGAAACTCTCCCCCCAGACTTTCCAAAGCCAGGACTGCAGCCAGCGAGGCTCCTCCACCTTTGTTCCATTATCCATTATCCCCTTCTGCCTGGCTTCAGCAGAAGTTGCTTGCTGCTGCCACAGTCTTCTCTCCAGACTGATACTTAGAAAACTTTTCTAGTGCTTCCTGACAGGTCACGCCACTGACCACAGCAAAAGCTGCACAGCACAGCCAGCTGGAAAGAGGTGGACAAGCAGTGCAGACCAGCACACTAAGGTAAGAAAACTGTGGGTGAGTACAATGTTACAGGAACACTGAGAGACAGAATTAAAATTCTGTCCACAAAAATGGAGTAGACAAAAGAGAGCAAAAGTGATGATCAGCAATGTGATTCAACACAACAAATACTCTATTCTCACCTTTCACTTTTCTATTTCACATTTGTTCACTGCTTTTTATACAGGTCTAGAGCTGGATTTATGCAGCAAAAACCAAGGACCCTGGGGAGTCTGCTGTTATCCTAGAACTGCCCACTGCAGCCAGAAGAGTGAGCTGTGCTGAGAGGGAAGAGAGACCAGGTAAACGCACAGAAAATACACCAATTTGGTCTTTCTGCTATGCTGACCTTCTCTGACTCCTTGGTGGGAAGATACAGCTGCTTCTGTCCTCCCACCCGAGGGGGTTTGAAGAAACATGAGAGACCGGATCAAGTCCATTGGGCCAGTGAACCAGTGATGCTAGGAAGTACCATTCTGTTCAGTAAACTTGGCCCACAATCTTTAAGTCTGTAGCTCCTACCAGGGAAAATGCAATGCCTGTAAAGTTTAAAGGTAGAGGTACCATCTCTTGTTAGACCAACTGGTAGAGTTGGAAAGGCTGGACAAGCTTTCGGGTTTCTTCCTCACTATAACAGCATCAGAATGGTGAGTTTATACTTGAGCTTCTATCTGTTTCTTGAATAGCTTTGTTTCTTGATCGGTTTTTTCCAGCTCTCCCAGCTGATACCCGGAGATATTCCCTCCACCTGCAAACTTCACATTGCTTATATCGTTGGTCTGCCACAACTCCAACAAAGTACAGTCTCAAGCAGAGGCAGCCTCACATTGCACTGCCATCACTCAGAGTCTGACACTCTAAGTGCAGGTTGGTATGTGTCATGTATGCGCAGGTTGGTACCCAGTCAGGCCCAGCAAAATCCCTTGGTTACACCCCACTGTGAATTACAGGTCACAGGGCAAGGGGCTGGATTTTGTGTGAGGGTATCACATTCATGGCATTGCACTGTTGGCATGCCAAATTATACCATTATGCCAATTTAGGGGTTTTGCATTTCTTTTTCAGCTAAATTTAATCTATATTTCAGTCCTGTCTCTCCTAGTATAATCCTCCAAAATACAGGTTCAGAGGGCATTGTGAAGCTAAAGAGAAGGGGAGGAAAGTGGGAAAATAACTGCTTTCATGGCCACTGCTACCTTGGCATCGGCAGGGAAGGGAGGCAGTGGGCAAACCGTACAAAGCCCTCCCAAGTCTCACAGCAGGTTTTACTGCCCGATCACTGAGCACCTCATGGTTGTTCAGAAAGAAGAAAACAAAAGCCTGTGTCAGGAGAGTTCCCTGAAAGTGAATGTGACACTGAAAAATTATGTCTGATTGTGAGGCATTTTGGCACTGAAACCAGTGTGCTGGGCCAGCATATTCACAGCACACAGCCGTTCCCACGTGTTCAGCATTACACGGGCAGCTTGCTAACTAACAGTCCCCTCAGAGCAGGGGAACGTATTAGCATATGGACTTGGCATCCAGGTTAGTCAGTGCTGACTCAAATGTCTGCACAATTAAGTAAAGCTAAGCAGGAAGCACGAGTAGCTCACAGTATTACTTCAATTTGGAGATAACAAAGACTTATTAATTAAGAATAGCAATTACTAGAGTAAAAGAGGTTATGAACTCCTTTTTTCACTATGAAAGTCTGTATACAAATCTGCGTACTGTGCTGACATTGACACTTTTCAGAAAGGCAATTCCATTTTATTAGCATGCAGAAATAAGCTTCTGAAGCGGATTGTGGCTTAGTAAAAGACACTGGAGTGCAGAGATTACTCTCTCTATCATTGCTTCTCTTTCCACCAGCACTGGGAGCATTATGACCCAGTCTCACAACATCCACTTCAGCCCTAAAGTCGTGACATTGGTGCCTTCTTTCTCCTCACCCTGTGAAGCTCTGGGTCACTGCTTTGGCAGCTGTGGAGCTGTTGGAAAGCACCGCAGGCTATTTTTCCAGATGCAACCTGGGAGGGAGCTGAGGAGAGGAGCAGCACTGCTCCTCACAGGCACAGAGCAAGTCATTCTCTGAGCTCCCAAAACAACTTCTACTCACTGATCTGATTAATTTCAAATATCCATTATCTCACAATTTATTAAATAGTTACAAAATCTCCAGAAACCCTGGGGATACTGCGACGAAGGAGCAGCCAGCAGCTGGTGAAATGTAACAAGTAAGGTCAGAACCAGGTGCATGAAAGTCAAATGGAAACCTGCCGGAGATTTGGAAAACTGGTGCTTTCCTAGTCTGTGTGAAGAGTCAGGCACCCTGGGATCTCAGGCTGGAAGGGACATACATCTGAAGGGTACAAGAACCTGATGATGAACTTTAAGAACCGTCACACGCCACACACACAGTGATTTGGGACCATACCTCTAAATTTATATAGAAAACACACTGACTCAGTTGGCAACTGTGATCAAGACATTTTAGTTGGCCAGAAACACCAGCCTTTATGTGTTTAGTAGATACCAGCTGTTAATGCTCATGCTGGGAATATGCTTCCTTGTGTGTTCTTTTCTTCTCTCCCTCTATCCTGGGTGGGAATATCTCACCTCTTTGCCCTTCACCACACACACAGGTTGTTGTCACTGAGATCTTTGTGCTGGCACTCTTTCATCAGACCAAGGAAGAACAAAGCAAGAGGACGTACAAATAGGAAAGCAGTATGTATGAAGAAAAAACCTCAACAGAAAGCCAAAAAAACTAAATTCATATGGATCATCCACCCCTTCACCTCTCTGGTTGTTTATGCACACTTGAGACTATGTCTGAATCTGAGGACATTAGGCACACTGTCATGATGAAGGATTCTAAGAGAATGTAAGAAGTTCAGCAGAAATTATGAATATATACAGTAAAACTGAATTTTTAAAAAATTTAGAATATTTACAAGCCCAGCAGAAGCAGGGCCCAGGACTGGGGAAACAAAGGCAGAACGCCTGTTTGTATTTATTCTCAATTTAAAAAATTAATTACATAGACAAAGAATAAAAAAACCACAGAGGTTGTGTGTAAGCCATGTAAAAGAAATCCCTCATCCCCAGGTAGGTTTTATTTTGTGGATCCCTGAACACTTGATGCCAGTCTGTCAAGAAGCACAACTAGGACTAAGACATGCTATAGGCATGGGAAGATTGCAGCATTGACCACTGGCAGAACAAAAGGGATAAAAAGGTAGGAAGGAGGGGAGGACAGGACCTAGAGAGAGAAGGAAGTGAAACAGAAATTAATGTGTGAACACTTGAGTTTGTTCAGTTACCACTTATTGATGAAACACTATTGTCCAGAAGTTCCCCAAGCAGCTGATGCTCCCCTGGTGCCTGATGCATCAGGGATATAGCTTATTTCAGTCTCAGTGTTGTATGTACTGACCTGCTTGGTACAAAAGAGAAGAAATCAGAGCAATTATGTTCTTGCCCAGAGCTCTCACCAGGCCTTTCATTCAAGTAGGAAATCAGCTGCAGCGCTGAGAACCATCACCCATCCTGCCCCTGCCTGGGACTCCCACCACCCACCCCACCAAGGCAGGTTTGGGCCTCCTGGAAGAGGAAATACTTGCAGTATGGGGTGGTATCCCAGGAGGGCGATTTTCTGTATTTGTCTAATGACAGAGGGCATGAGGACGTTTGCATCCAGCAAAGTCATTCCTGCCTTTCCCTCTGTTCCATCTAATTCAGGAGCTAAGTGAGCTCCTCGAAAGAGGCATTCTGTCTGAGCCCCTCATTCACTTAGCAGTTATAGCTCGTCACACTGCAGCCACTGTCTGCCACAGGATTTCTTTTCATTGATTAGCCCTATCTACAACCTTATTCATCCAAAGGCCACAGCAGCTGCATTAAAATGGGGCTACAGAAAACTAATCCTTTCTTTAAGTTCCTAAGCAATAATTTAACAGTAATAGGGTTTTGCCCTGTATCTCCACAATTTGCAATTTTGCCAACTTTCATAATTTCATTAAAATACTCCTTTTTTTTTCCCTTTATACTGCAGCTCTGGGAGTTTATTATGTTTACTTCCACTAAAACAAACTAGTACAGTTCTAGTCTCCACAGTTGCAGAAACCAGTAAACACAGTTTTAAATAGTCTCAAAAACAACAGGCAAATAAAAAGGGGGTTTTGGTTGGTTGGTTGTTTGCCTTACCAGTTTTCCAGTTCTCCTTAAGAAGATAATGAGTTTTATGCAGCCTTATGGTTTGCAATTCAGCTTTGGCAGTACTGAACTGAAGATCACTCCGAGTCAATATTCGTTCTTGATTTTTTGCTCTCAGCTTCATTTTTATTTGCCTAGAGAGGTAGTCACATTAAGAAATATAAAACTCGTTTTAAAATATTCACCTTTTTGAGACACATATTGGCTGCATTTTAGCCACTCTGATCTCTTTCTCCACTAGAAATGAAGCCAGAAAAGGCCAGTGATGACTGAATTCTCTTTATAGCATCAGCTGGTGCCAGCTGAAGTCTATGAGAGCTGTTTGAAAGGTGACACAGGAGAGGAACCTTATGGTGTCTGAAGTCATCTGTTTTCAAGCTGTATAAAAGCGTTTTGCACTTCACAGTCATTTCTCAATCCTTGCTTAGCTTCAATTATACCAAATTGTGCAAATACACCAAAAACTCACATGGTCAATTCCTATGTCATTCACTCAGTTCCCTATTTTGATAATGCTCCCTCTAAAATGCTGTGTAAAGCAGCAGGTTAAGAGAAGAGATTGCAGATTTAAAATTTTCCATTAATTCACATTGTGCAGAAGAATCAATACTCAGCAAATGTCCAGGTGCCCTGAGAGGCCATATACAGACTGTGCAAACCTGGTAATTTTAATTTCTTTAGTAGAGATGCCATGCGTATAAGGACGTATATCATGCATAAAAGCATATTGGAAACAGAGAGGCTGTAACTTTCTCATCAAAGCTCCAGGTCACAAGGAAGTAACCTTGAAGCACAAATCCAGGAGGTGAAAATGTAAGCTCTAAGAAACCCCATCTCAGCATGGAAAAGAAAAAAACTGGTAACAGACATCAGAAAAATCTGGATTACTGGACTGCAGGCTAAGGCCATCATTCTACTGCAAAATCATAAAGCAAATCTGGGTACTGGTTTTGACTCTTTAAATCATTCACAGTCAATGCTGACCTTCCAGGATTGGGTTCTCTGTTCAGCATTTCACTGTCTCATTGTATTGAAAAGGTATTTTCCCTGACCTTTGCAAAGTTTTGTCCACTACCTGGTATCTTGACAGAAAATATAGATATGTACAGCAGATAGAAAGGGAAAAAAAATCAAACTCAAAGGTATTTTCTCCCTTCTCTAAAAGGAAAAAAAATATGTATCTCAAACATAAATTCTTAATTTTTTTTTTTTAAATTATGTATTAAACAGTATGTGCTATTAATAAGTTACAAGGCAACCAGACATAGAAGTCACTTTTAATGTGCTGTTGAAGGTGTTTATGTCAATGACACAAGCAGAAGAATTTTCAGATGATTGTTTTCATGAGATAAATACTAAAATAAGGGCATACTAAGCAACTTTGAAATAGAAGTGATGGATTGTTCCCTACTGTTCTTAAAGAACATCTGGCAGTATTTGTTCATACACACTTAAGGTGACTTTTCCTCTTTAGAAGTGATTTCTACTCCCCAGTTTCCAAACCAATTGCTTGACAGCCCCCTATTCTATAAAAATTACGAGTCATACCTAGATAGCTGAATCAGTATCAGCAATATCATTTTAATAGAAAGAGTATCTTAATTGTTCTATGAAAACAGTATTAAATCACAAACTTATTTCTTTTACTATCTCTTGCATATCAGAAAAAGTAACTGAGCATCGAACCCACAGGAGCTTGCTGTCGTTGTGGTGGTGAGAAGAACGCAAAGGAACAGGAAAATAGAACTCTTCAAAAGTGGTGAGTTTTGGCTTTGATTTACTTATTTCAGCTGAAGAAGGTATCTCCGATCTTACAGCTCTTTTGGAAGTACATTTTGTTCCCCAAAACAAACTCAGGGTTGCCAAGGGGGACTGTGAGGGACAGCAGAGACTTGTGCCACATGCGGAGGAGCAGGCAGTGGCACCAGCGATGCCCAAGCGCGGGTCAGGCCCGTATGCAGAGCAAGTATGACAGCACAGAGGCTGCAGGTGGAGCATTACTGGGCACAAACACAAATAAATGTACCGAGTATTGTGTCCTTACACAAAAGTAGCAGCACAAGCGCCTTACTGCTCTACGTATGCTGGAATTACAGGCACAGAGAGATCTGGGTTGAGAAATCTTCCTGTTTCGGCAGCATGGTTTGCATCCCTTCTTACAGAGAGGTTTACATCTCCTCACAGGCATTCAGTTAGTTCAGACCTGTTTGCTCCCTGGAGCAGGGATTCTTTTGTATGCCAGATTTGAGTACACGGGTATTTTCGGTAGAAACATTATACCTTCAAGATATGCAGGCGTCAAGTATTCAGGATGCAAATGAAGATTACATCTTTGTACAAACTGTATTCAAGGCAGTTGTACTGGAGACCAAGATAATTCCAGCCCTTTCGTGTATTGGTTTTTTTTAACATTACAAAGTTGGGCTAAAGCTCAATTCTCTTCCTCTGAATGACAATTACCTAAGCCAAGCTGTGATCTGTGCCATCTCCTTGTATTTCATTTTAGCAATATAACAGAGAGGATTTCTCAGGCAGAAGTTTCCTTGCCTCTGCTGCTAACATTTGTGACAAACCAATTTGTTTTGTAGATCTGGGAGGGAGACCCCAAGAGCATCTGATCAAGCCATCTCCAAACTGGACAAAAAGAACAAGGCAGATCTCTTAGTCAGTACCTTACCAAGGCACACCAGGTGTGCTTTA
Source organism: Falcunculus frontatus (assembly GCA_013398115.1). NCBI lineage: Eukaryota > Metazoa > Chordata > Aves > Passeriformes > Falcunculus > Falcunculus frontatus. Next base: position 468,020 of record VZRV01001942.1, read on the forward strand.
CAAAGGGGGAGGAGGATTACTCTTTTCCTTTTCAAAATCACACTATTAACATAAGCTGCGTCAAAATAATGTTATAAATGTACATTGTAGCATTTCCTGAAATGTAAATTGCAAGCTTGTAGAAGAGAATGTTACAAAAATATAGTCACAATCAATTAATTGGATTTGGAAGCAACTATATATGGTATATATCCTGTCATTATAGGATACATACCATATCTTAGAAAAAGATCTGAGGTAATTGCATATCTATTTATTTTTGTCATAGGATTTTAAATTAATGCACATAATTTTAACAGTGGCCTGGCATACAATATACCAAAATTCAGAATAAAAATCCTTTAAAAATAAGGTGCAATTCATTCCAGTTTGAAAATCAAAGCCTTCATATTACCAATTCTGTTCTGAAAATGTAAAAGAAATGTATATATATTTTAAAGGAACACAAATGTATTGAAAAAAGCTTATTTTAACATATTGTATGGGTAGGCATAAAAATATGAAATTACCAAGGAACATAAGTTTCTTGGCATCTGTCATGCAGATAAAGCCAAGAAAAAAAAAGGATATTTTCTGGTAAAGAACTAAATTAATGGAATCTACCTCAAATTACTGTACTGCTTGGGTTGGTACATTCCGAAAGTCTTCACTCAAATGTTGCTACCAGCTCCAAAGCCTCCTGCTATTTAGAACTTAAGACCTAGCTCAATGTTCAATAACTGAGTCATTTAAAGAGAGCAGAAAAAGTAAGAACCAGGGAGGTTGTGTTGGTTGTTTTTGTTTTGGTGGGGGTTTTTTTTACATAAATGAAAAGCAAAAGAAAAGTCAATGGAAAGAAAGTCACTGACTTTTTGAGGGGAAATTTTTTTATGAATAAAAGTGTTCATGTCTCATATATCTGCCTCTCTGTGAATGCAGTTTACATGTTTTATGTGGTTAGCCACAAAAAAGCACTCCAGCAAATTTCTAAGAAATATAATCTGATTTTTTAAATCCTATTCCAATCAAACATAATCAAGAGCTAAACAGCTATGTGTTACTTCATTCTGTTACAGCCACTTAAAGAAACAATCTTGTTGACAGAGCAGAAGAACCAGGCAATGGTAGTCACTCCTCCACAAAACTGCTCGTGCTGAAGAGTTTAGCACTGTGACTTTACTCCGATGTTAAAAAGGTGACTCTACACGACACAACAGCTCAACAACATAACTCTGATTTCTAAGGTGCTTGCAGAGCAGAATGAACCTTAAGGTAAAAACCCTGCCCCCAAGCCACTTACTTCCTTTTATATTAGTAAAGGATGTTATTTCATCCCCTAATGGACTAGTGAGACTAAAGTTATGAAAGGAAATATCTCATTTTGGGAAGTTATGTCAAGAAGGGTGATTCTCACAGCCACTGTGAGGAAAAAAAATCATGTTTCTCTTTGAAAGAGAGTAACTAGGTCAGATTTTTAACTCGGAGAATTACTGCATTAGTTACGTGTGTGAAAGTTTCCCTGCACAACCATGACTTTGCACTCTTGCTTTCCCTCTTCCTCGCCTCCTAATGAAAAACAGGCAGCTATTGGGACATTTTTCTTTAAATGAAACCTACAGTTAGTCAGCAAACACAGACACAGACTTCTGTGTATCTCTGTATTTCTGCATACTCCCAGTACTCAGCTTTGCATGCAGATCTTCATTCCCTGTTGAAATTGCCACCGCCTTCCCCATCTATCAAGTGTGACACCCAAACAGACCATACCTGACACATACATCTTGCACCGCTTCCAAGGAAGAGACAGGCAGTGCTGGGCAGGACACAAAAGGGATCTGTAACACCTGGATTTGATTCAAAACCTCCAGAGAATTAAGTAATGAAGCCCATCTGGAAGCAGCGGGGCTGGGCCATGCCCTCACCATGGGCTCAGGGAGATGAGCCTTGCTCAGCCTGTCACTGAGCCCCAGGGCTGTGCTCCATTCCCACAGTCTAATGTCTCCCAGGGGGTCACTTGTTTGGGAAAATTTCTCAACCAAGAAATGCTAGGAAAAGCACCTCCATTTTATAGCTCTCGCAGTGAATTAAGGAGACTGATTTTCCCCTTTCAAGAGAAAGTTCTGTGTTTTGAGCCCCTGTAACACAAGGAAAGGGGTTGGTCGAGGGTGTATATGACAAACACCAACAGGCACACAATGTCTTGCAGTCCATGCAGAGCTCCTTCCAAAGAGGTAGAGCCACAAGGGTAAGGTGTCATTTCCAGAGGGTCATTCTCAGTGCAGGATTTTATCTTGGGAACAGTAACACTTTACAATCACAGGGTCATGCTTTGCCTGCAAATAATGCAGCATTACTCAAATGCAAAGCAAATCAAAGTAGAAATCAGAGCCTGTGACAACTGCAAGGTCTGCTCCAGGTGCAGAACATGAACACGGTTCCCAAGTATTACACACAGCAACTGTTCTTCTACAAACAGAACAGCAGCAAGTAACAAACACCGACCAGCACCGACTCTGGCAGGGACATCGTACAGCTTGATAAGAGGCACCAACACACTATGGAGTAAATAGATCTCTGTTTTCCCAGGGAGAGTAGACAGCAATATGAAGAACAAACACGTCAGTGAGTCACTTCCTGTGTTAGGGACATGCAAACCTACAGTCTAAAGGTTCAATGCTGACACAGTTCAGGGTGTGACTTTTCTCAACAGCAAATCACAGAATGAGTTTGGAGTTCACTTAAGAGGCAAAAACTGCTGTTTGAATGCTGCTGGCTCTTCCAGGCCCAGCATAAGAACACGGGGCATCCAGAACCTGGGTTCAACAAGTATATTTGCATGATCCTTAACCACGACCACTAACTCACGTGGTTTTCAATTTTAAGGATTGCATTTTATCTGCCACAGTTCTTTATTTTTTCCATGCCAATGGCAGTAAGGTTAAATAAAGAAATTCATATCCACAAAGAAAAAGAGCTTCATGTTGCTTGGGGGTTTGTATTCTCAAGGTATGATCAGCAACTTGTTACAAGAGTTCCAATCTGACTATCCAAAATTACGTCCAATTGGTATCTTTCCTTCTGGTGACTGTAGTTCTTAAAAACTAAACAGAAAATAAAGAACAACCCTATCATTGAGCATTTTGTTTTAAAGAAGATGATATAATCTTATGCCAGAGCATGAAATTCCCTCGAGGAGCCCCTGTACATAAATCTTTTTATCTTTATCTGAGGAACCAACAGTAGTAAAGTGCTGGAAATGGAAATGTGAAACCTCTCTCATAGAAAAAAAATGACTGGAATAGAATGAAACTTCCAAGTTACTGCATATTAAGCTCAGGTACAATAATTCATCACGGTATTCAAAATTTTCCTGACTCTTGGTATCACCCAAGTGTGGGGAGAAGTACTTAGCAGAGATTATATATCTTGGTATTGCATTCAACTTCAGCTCCTGTGGTAAAGACAGCTAAAATGCTAACTTTAATAAACGACCACCATGGGATGGCACGTTATCTGATGTGAAACAGACTGACCAAGAATTGAGACATCCCATTCCTCAAGGAACATCCTTTATCAACAGTTTTCAACTATTCACTTGCAAATACATTTTTCAGTTGCTTCCCTAAATTGCAGAAATTGCGTCAGAAATGAGGGCTCCTGATACTCTGCTGAGTCCTGTCACCTCTCTGAAGCACCAGGACCAACACATCCCCAGCATGCCAGGCACCCCAGGTCATAGGGCTGTACACTTCTGGCAGAAGTGGGAAAGATACATTTCCCATTTTATTTCTGACAGTATAATGTTTTATTTCCTTTCACATGCCAGTCACATTTATCAGCTATAGAACATCACCTGCTTTGCCCTGACCCATCTGCCTTCCCTAAAAACGCAACTCTGCTTATATTTTTGCTATGCGAAACAAATTCCTATTGCTTCCCAGCATGAGGTCATTCCAGGCAAATACTGGCACATCATCTCTCTTCCCTCCTGTCACCTGCTACTGCAGATTCATACTTAGGATTCTGTAGACAGGCACTGACGGGGAATAATATATGACTTGTCTGAGTCATATTCTTTATGAAAATGGCAGACCTTTTCGGGCAGTGGAAAGCAATCCATTTCAACAGCAAAGAGCTTGTTCAAACATCCTAAATACTATTATTTTCTTAGAAAAACATATTTCAAAAATCTATAAATTGAAGTATTTTAGATAAATTACTCTAGAGTGTACTGTTCTCAATGTTCACAAGCTGCAAGCTCTAAATAATTAACAGGCATTTTATCAGCAGTTTCATTTTGTTTTAATGAAGATGCATATCCCACCAGGGTAACAAAATCAACAGTTCACTGAGACAGTGACTACAATTTCCTATATTAACCCTACAGGGAAGAAGGTATTCAGCATCAAACAGCCCTGTCATTTCTTTCTCTAGAGGAATAACTTTTTGGATGTGTTACCAATAGGCAAGGAAAACTGCTTTACAAAAAGAGGTTTATTTACAGTGTCAAGAAATTAAGCCAAAAGTGAAGTAGCACTGTATGTTAATAAGAAATGCATTTATGAAAAAGTGCTAACAAGCCACAACTCACAGGCTTTCTAAAAGCTTAGGATATTAAGGCATTACAAAAGAGATGCCAGTAGTGCTGGCACTCATGAACAAATCTGGGGTTGGTTTCAAAGCCTAGACGTGTATTTTCCCAGCCTTCTAACACTTGTTTTAAAAACTAACTCTCCAAAACAGCCACTGGGCCCCATTATCCTGCAGGGGGAAGCGCAGAGTGCAAACCCTAAACCTCCTGACTCCATCTGAAATGTAACTAATTAAGAGGCCTCAAGGTACCACAGCCCGTTTATATGGAAATTCCTCCTCTAAAAAGAAACATGAAAAAACTTCCCAATTCAGCTACTAAGTCAATGTGGAAACTCATCCTTGCCTGTCTGACCAGCTACAGACTCTTATCACATCACCCTCAAATGTCTGCTGCTGAGCAGGAGAGAGTTCAGACTCCTGAACTTCACTTAGCACTTTCCCTTAATGAGATAAAAAATATTTGCAATATTTACACCGCGGACAAACACTCCAAAATTACATCTACAGAATGTGGGTTTGGCTAAATAAGACAGTTTCTCACGCTCTTTATTCCTCCTAAATATGCAGCCAAACTGGGCTTTAAAAATACATTATAGCATTTCTTCCATATTCATTTGGGGAAAAAAATAGTCCCTAAAAGTAAAAAGTACTTACAAGAATCATTAGAAAGTCATAAGCTAACACTTTTCAGAAAAAGTAACCAGAAGTTTGTATTTTTAAAACAGACCTTGTTTAGTAACAGGAAGCATACATGGGTTAGGCAAGTGTGGGGAATCTCCTGCCTTTCTCGCAAGGAAAAGAGAAAACCTCCGGACCACAGGAAATAACACAAATTTTAGAAAATCCCAGTGGTATGAAGGAAAACACTTCAAATAAATCTTTAAGCCCTCAAAACAATGTTAAAGGACAGCAGATGTTCTTCCCCCCCCACTAGCTTGTTCGAAGACTCACACACTCCCTAGGAGAAGTCCTTTATTTGCATTGATTAAAGTGGGTATTCAGATCCAGACTCATACAAATGGAGAAACTGAGACAAATAGGTGCATAAGGAAGGACAGGCTGTGCCTGTCCTCTTATTGCTGAAAAACACCCATCCTCTCTGAATACACAAAGATAATGGAAAAATACAGACATTTGAATATACTTTTTCTTCAGACTTTAATATCTTCATAATGTAAAACAGCCTGCAAAAAAAAAAAAAAAAAAAAGGCTAGTCTTAAATTTAGGCTGTAAACTACTTTGGGAATCCATTTTTTCTTTTGCTGTGTTGTGATATGTGGCTGACATACCAGAGCCTTGACTGAAATGCTGCCAAAATAAAATGTAATCATTATTGTAACTCCTGCCATTATAAGTCAATTCTGAAATTAAATCAGCAATTCAGATTCATCTTACGGTCAACCGTTCTTACTTTGCCCCAGCCATCTCCACCAGGAAACATTTCTGTTAAATAAAAATGACAGCAACAATATAGGCACAGATGTGGCCATGAAAAAATAAATTGACAAATTTATTGGTATCAAAGTCCAAAAGGAAAACCCCAGAGCTTTATCTCAAATCTGTAAGCAGCTAAAATGCCAGGCATTAGCCTAAGAATTGGTAATTGTATTCACAGTCTCATTAGGTAAAAGCCATCAGTAAGGCTGGGAACACGAATCAAAGCCCAGCCCAAGCCATTAAGCAAAAATCAGCAGTGATTAATACTGATGCCATGATGATTTTTTGCCTTTTTATATACACCTTTCCATATACTCTTTTACATAGCTCTTATGCATTCTTAGTGCTTTTTAGCCCACAATTTTAAAGTCCTTAGGTTTGATAACTGGCATAGACCCAATATTCCATTAAGCCAGGAGACCAAACATCCTGGAAGCCTCACAGAAGGGGGTCAGAAAGCTCCAGGATCCAAGGTCCTCTCCAGAACACATTCTGTAAACTAAGATAGGCCCATCCAGGGGAAAAGTTCCTCAGACGAGGGGTTCACTCGAGCCTCTCACTGAGGAATCTTTGATAGATGTGCTAATTCCCAAGGCCTATAACTGTACATGTGATGTATCGTGGGGGGGCATTTCGGTGTGCGCTTCTCAGCGCATTCCACCTGGACAGAGAGTGCACCTTAAGGATCCTTAAATAAATACCCAGGTAAACCCCTTCTCCCTTTTAACCATGTTTGGCTCTGATTTTAAGACCAGGAAAAAGCAACAAGACCATGTTCTTTATTTCTTCCACAAGCCATACAGCTTTATCAGGAGTGATGAACATTCCATGATGGTCCTGAGTAAAGACTAAGCCAGGTGACTGAAGACCTCTCCAAAGTTTAGGAGCTATGGATTTGAATCTTCTTAACCAAAGCTGGGTGTAGAACAAGTTTCTTGCATCCTGGACAACTACTGCAAACCATGTAGAAAAATAAGCATCCTACCCCCACCAGCATCCCCCACAGGAGCAGTTCCCGTGACTTGGGTAGTTGGGTACCAAGCTCATGTGTCAGTCTCAGGGCTGGGGACGCTTTGAAAGAAGCTTTGCACATAAGTACCAAAATCCCAAAATTTAAATTGTTGCATAAGTACCAAAATGTAAATTGTCACATGGCATCTTCAGTGCCTTAACCTTTGTAAATCAGTTCTGCAGCTCACAGAGTCTCTCACAGCTCTTTAATCTTTCACCTAAACAACAGAAGGTGAAAGGTGCTGCTCCTCTCCTATGTACATTTCTGCACTTGCAAGCCCTGTGATGGCACGTTCTCTGGAACCAGGTTCTCTGGTTCCCACTGGCATAAGATTCACCCCTTCTTTACTCCCTGTTTCACCCCCTTGATTGCAGCCTTTGGTTTACATTAGGGAGCCCAGCAATAGCCTGAACACAGTTTACCAATAAGGCAGCATGCAGCAGCTGCCTCAGACCAAAGCCTTTTCTAATCAGCACACACTGCATCCATCACAAGCAGGCAAAACCCAACAGGGAGTTTGAGTTGGTCAAGGGGAAACCCACACTTACTATGGGAAAGATATTATAGGGGGTTTCACCTGCTGAACTGGATCCAAATGAGTCCAACTGTTTGAAGTAAGTTCAGAATTACAAGAGGTGTTTTGTTAATACACTGAAATGACCTGCTCCTGCCATATCTCCTATTAATTCATAACCATGATCACCAATCAGAGCAACTAAAATGGGTTGTAGTTTGAACTCTAATTGAATTAGTAGACAAAACCTGACCTGCAAACTACTTTTCTCATAACTTCAAATAACAACTTTTTTTCTGTTGCGAAGAATCTAGCACCTTAAGTATTGCACAAACCATAGTCTCAAAGGTTGAACAACTCACTAGCTGAATATAGCAGTAAGAAGTTCATAGCAAAATACTTCACCAGCACAAACAATTCTATACCTTCTTTCAGTTTCATTTTCATTAAAACCAAAAACTTCTGAAAGCCAAGAAATGCACTGTGTTAAGACACAGCCCATTGGCTCCTCACCCAAGAAACTGCAGGAATTACCTGCAAACACAAGAACTGTGGTCAATATACAAAGGGTCATGTTGTGAAAGCAAAGCTAAGTCTAACAGTAATGCAAAAGGATCTTGGGAGTCTTGCAAATCTTGCTGTTAACCTACACAGCAGGTAAACTGGGACTGACAACTGCCTCTGTCTCCATTCCTGCCTGTTTGGTCCTGTGCCTCCCTAGCCTTCCTCTTTCCTCGTCTGTGGGATTTTTCAGCGTGTAACTGAACTCAAAGTGCTACAGACTTTAGTAATTCTGTGCTGGTAACCCACGATCACAGTAGTTTTGCAGTAAGTCTCCCTTGCTCCTGAGCAAAGAACATCTACCCATATAACTTGGGAAAGCCAGGCCCTCTTGTTAGGATTAGCACTTTTAGAACAAAAACACACTAGTACATTAGGAAATATCAATGAGATTAAAGTGAAATACTGGAGCTGAAAAGAGCAAACAGCACTGTGTGTCAAGCCTATAATCTATATTCATGCACTACGGTTAAATACCGCTAAACCTCCAGCTGATCCAACCAGCTCCCCCCACCCAACAACTTACATCAATGATTTTATGAATACAACATCAAATGTAGTATGTCGACTAGAATTCATTAATATGTATTTAACAGTGTAGTGTATAATAAAGAAATACTAATATGTGTTTCAATGACATTAAGAAGCAATAACACTTTGTCAGTGCCCTTCATTTACTTCGCAGGAGAAAGTCTGGGAAACTCATGAGAATGAGGGAAATAAAGCAAACACGTTCTCAGTCTAAATTTGGGTTGACTGTTGGTATCCTTAAACACAGAAATGTCCTACCAATTCAATACAATTATACATATATTTTAAATGACTGACAATTTGCAATCAATAAATCAAATACACTGTGTAATCCTACCACAAAACTGTTAACTAAATATGAATTTTCAGACTGGGGTAGAAACTGTGCTTAATCATTATAACAGTTTCTTGATAAAGGCATTCAAAATAATTCTGCAGTTGAAAGATTCAACAGAGCAAAACCACAGTACTTAATTAAAAGGGGGGAAAAGGGTAAAAAGGAGTAAAAATAAAAGAACACTTCAAAGCAAATTTCATCCTTTAACTAACCCAAGAAATAACGAGAAAGAAACAAAAGGGAAGAACAACCATCTATCTGTATACTGATTATTCACCCAGTCTCAACATGATCTGGGTGTCAGACATTTAAAAGCTTTTTAACAGAATGAAAATTACAAATACTAACATCCAGATTATATCACTGTCTTTTGCTAAAAACCAGTCAGAAATCCCAGTTTTTCCACTGAAATATAAGATTATACTATGCCAAAACCACCACAGGATTATTTACAGACATGTATACCAACAATTATGCTATGTAAAGCAAAGCTAATAAATATGCAGAGACAAAACTTAATTTAAAAAAAAAAGTTGCCAATAAAGTATGAAAGGGCAGAACACTAAGCCAGCTTTAAGTTTTGTAAAATATATCAGACAACTGAAAGGAAGTGAGTATTTTGTCAATTCTACAGACTATGATAATAAACTACGGAAAAAGTTGACCACTGATACGAGATCTCATGGGGGAGGGTGCAGGGAAGGAGGTTCAGAGATTGACTTGAAGCAAAAAATCACCAGTTTTGGTCTACATAATTTACATATTTACAAAATCACCTAAGCTTGAAATTCAAATCATCACTTTGGTCTAGATTTTTCACGTAAACTCTGGCTATATATTATTTAAATATTTTTAATGTAAATGTATACCAATTTTTTATGTTGTATCACTTCAATAAGAAAAAACTACATCCAAAATTCTGACTAAGTACCTGGAATACAGAGAAAACTTTGGTCCCTCAGAGGTCAATAGCAGAATTCCCTAGGATGGTTAAATTCACTGTATGGTAGGGCTACAATGTATGTTTAAGATACCCATACTTGACTACGTAGATGGAAAAGCCTAAATGTCAACTCGAAGATCTAATTGTAAATGAAAACTCATTCCCTGAAGGCATAATCTTTCACTTCCACACACCAACACAAAAATAAAGATCACAGGCAATGAAAAAACAAACCAGAAGGCCACGCAGTTTGAAGATCAAATATTTCTTTACTTCAAAAATATATCTTTATATTCAAATTCCAAGTTGCTGCAGTGCAGTAGGAATACACAATCATAAATTTAATTTATCTTGATCATTTGCATTCCCTGGCAAACTGAGCGCAGGAAAAAACATCTGGTTTTCAGTGAAGACCTCTGTTACCTTGTCTTCTGTCTGGGTTCATTATAATGTAAAACAGTTGAGAAATAAGCCTCGGGGTCATGTAATCCATTCTCTGCTAAACTGTGAATTGCCTCGCAATCAAACTTTATCCGATAATGAATGAATTTGTTCATCATCAATCACAAGAACTCTTCAAGTATATGTGGAATTTTTAAATTTTAAGATGAACACATGAACACACAAAAGTACAGCAGTCACACAACTGATTTTGCTTCTTAAAATCTTGAGGAACTTAAAGTCAGCTTGATAGTTAACCATGTAAAAAGCTGAACAAAAATTGAAAGAAATTAGAATATTGAAAATTTAATTTTTTAAGCAGGATTTATGCCTTGGCATACCTCTCATTGTTCTCCTTGCATGGAGAGGCTATTTTTCATTCTTGACCTTAAAACAGGGCACATGTAAAAAATGTCTTTCATACATTCTCACTTGATGATGTTCCAATTCAGCAGTTAAATACTGTCTATCGTCGTTTGCATACTTGAATCCATTTGGACATGGCCAAACGATGTGAAAAACAGTAATTATCACAATCACAATTCAACCTCTAGTAAAGGAATTCCTAAAGAATTTCTTAGAACTAACACATGGCCTCCACATAATTAGGTAGCAGGACTCTTCTGCATTGGCTGCATCAAAGATCACTTTTTTCATAAGTTTCACTGGTAAATGCTTCAAGCAGGAGCTACTGGCAGTCTTCTTACTATTTCCATAGCTATCTTTAGATAGGCTTTAGCCTGCAAAACAGAAACATATATTGAGCACCTTCTTCTATAAAAAGGAATATTTCACAATTAATTAGGTATTTGTTCTTTTACACACAAAGAGAAAACCAAAGCTGTTTAAATAAATGGGTTCAATTTAGCCTGTGTTCAGGAAAAATAATTAATTAATACACAGAATAAGCACAAGCACTATATAAAATACTGGGGGGGAGGGAGTGTGTTAAATTTAACTTGAGTATTACTTTAAAAATAGAACTTGAATGAACAACTGGTCTTTAACAAGCAGAGTCAACAGTTTTCTGGAAGAGAAGTGATGAGGAGGACATAGACTCTTTAGTCCCACAGGTACTATTAATTACAAACTTCCCTCATCCTGACAACCAAGATGCTCCATGCACAGGATAGAGAATCAGAGAAAACAACAGCATTCCAAAAAAATGTTTTGAGACAATTCATTACAGACTAGACTATCACTACAGAATTTCCTGTTCAAACATTTAAAGCATTTTCAAAAAAAGATATCTTTCTAAAAGACTGAAGTGGGTATTGGAAAGAACTAATTCTGCAACACTAGTATCCACACAGCAGAACTCTCTTTCACACCAAAATGTGACATCTGGTCAGACACCTTGAGCTGGAGAGCACAATAGCACAGAACTGCAGCACAGTCTAACTGCATAGAGAGCAACTCAAGTAAGCATACTTACGTTAACATCTCTGAAAACCATGACACAGCTAGGACCAAGATCAGTCCAACATCAAGCATTAACAAATCTAATGTCAAGGGACTTATATCAAAACATTGCATACAGTCCAACACAGAACAAACCACAAAATTAAACCAAATTATTCCTGTACCAAGTTCAACAACTTGTCATCGAGAACATCTTTTAAAAATCTCTAAGAATGATACAAGAATGTTTAATTAAAATAGTGGGTTTGTGTGTATGTATATATACATTGCACATGGTTCCAGAGGTTGATTACTTCCATTGTTAAAAATGTTCACCTTATCTATAATTTGAATTTGTCATACTTCAGTTTCCAGCTGGTGCACCACATTGTCTGTCTAGTACACCGCAAAGTCCCCTGAGCTTGCTCCTCTGCTCCTACTCTGTTCGATCATAACCAACCTACTCCATCCTCTCCAGTAAGTCTGCATACAGTGCCCACATTGACAACCTTTGCTGTTTTCCTCAAACAAACCCCCACAATAATCCCTACTGCGCTGATTTTTCCTCTCTCCTGCAGGATGGCTCTAACCGTAAATTAGTCCTTGTATCCCTGATGAGCCTTTAAAACAGCAAACAAACTGACACACGCCAGAGGCCAGAGCTTGAGCAGCAGGAAGAGAAGGTCTGTCTGTCACACCAGGGCCACCAGCACCCACTGTCACTGGTCTGAACGAGGTGTCAGCCTTTTGCAGGGCCATGCGCTGCTCACGTCTCCCCTTTTTTAGGGACTGCTCCCCGCTTGTAGGGTTTTATTTTCAGGCACTCCCACCCTCTACACCTCACAGTCTCAGCGCTCACATCCCCTTAAAACTAAAGCCATAAAATTTTCTGAGTTTGCAAGGAATGCAGACACCAAGATAGAATTGTTTTCTCTCACATGCATGACTTTGTGGCAAGAACGATAGAATGAATTTAGAACTTAATTCACAACCATGAATTTCAAACTTCTATGGCTACAGTTGCAGTGCAGTTGGGTAACAGCCTGTGTGCAACACTACTCCACTCAGCCATTAATGCCCCGGGTGGTCCAGCTACTCCCCAGCTAACCGCCCGCCTAGACAATATAATGGACTAACTCGAAGTAAGGCAATTGACTGAAGTCAAGCAGCCTTTTCAGTTAAGTATTTGACTAATCGGCGTAGGAGCGCTCCAGGTGGGAATTTCAAACTTTCTTGAACAGTCCCGCAGGCAGCTCCCACTTTGCACAGATCAATTCATGGGTTTTAATGAATCAATTAACAACCTGCATACAAAATCTAGCCCCTTCTAAAGACTGCCCAGGCTGTTTGCCTGCTCCAGAGTTGACCAAATTGTACACAGAATTATAAATTCACCATAAACAGACTCAATTTTTTGTATAAATGTTACCCTTTGTCAAGATCCCAATAAACTCAAGGGTTTTTTTCCCACAAAATGCTGTTAATGAGTGTCTGAGCAACACTTTCCCAACGTCCACTGACTCTCATTTGCCAAGAAGCTGATCTGCCACTTTGCAACAAGAAGTTCCTGGTGCAGCTCTTCGCAGCCAGCATGCCAGCATTACCTAGACAGTGTTCTCAGCAACTGGTCTTGCCTGCTAAGCTTTGAGTTTTTTGTTTTCCTGGACAACTACTTTGTCTGTTGAACAGAGCAGTATCTCCTACATGCCCTTACAGAACTTGAGCAGTCACCTGGCTTTGGAAAAAATCAACTGTTTCGAGCCTTGGATTCCTGTCTTTGAACAAATCATTTAGCTAGGAGCAAGGACCTGTCTATCAATCAACATACCTGAAAGGTCTAAATGGAATCTTGGTGACATTCAATATGCACTACATAAAAACAACCCTACACATACTGAATAGTTTCTTGTACTCATCATCTTTTTAATCCGGCATCTGTACACAGAGAGCATAGCTCAGTTCAGCTGTTTAATCGACCATTACTAAGCAAAAGAAGTTGGGTTGCAACTGAAAATGGACAGGTTTTACTATTTCCTTTCTGGGTGGAAAACTGGCGAAGGAAGAGTAAAGGATGAGTTCTTATTCATCACTCTTATCCTTTTTCATTATAATAGGATTAAAAGCAAACTTCTCAGGTCAGTTATTCCCTTTATGAAAGCTCTAAACAAATGGTTTATAGACTTTCTGAAAACCATTTTTTTGCTGATGGGCAACTTTATATTTAACAAGAACATATCATTCTCCCCACTTCATGAGGATGAAGAAGTGCACAGGAAGACAGAATGCCCTAAAACCAGACCAGGCTTGTTTATTACAGGTTTAATTGCCTAGATGGAGTCTGAGATCAGCACTGGGACGGGCAGAGATAGAAGTTGAAGGCGATGTTCACAGAGTCAAAAAAAAAGCTGGGTAACAGCCACGTGAGAAACTGCTCACCTCTCCAACACTGGTACAAACAGTGCCAGAAAGGCACAGTTCTTAAGACCTCAAGGGCACAGCTCATGATGAAGTGACTGATGACAGCAGAGATGGTGGAGTAGGAAACAGAGAACCTGTAATGAAGTTCACCAGGAAGGGGAGTGAAAAGTCCTGCTTAGCCTAAATAATCAGAACATCCTGATGCATTACTCTGTAATGAATTTGTATTATCATGGACTAATAAATGTGGGGTAGATTTAAACTGCAGGACTTTTTACTAGCTGATCTAATTAAGCCCTACAGTAATCCTAGGGAAATGAGCTTCTCAGTTATGGCATTTCATTCTCTCTAAAAATCTTACCTGTGAGGGAAGCATGCATCATTGCTAAGATTACTGCAGACTGGACAGGTCATGGCTGATTCTGCCCTGTTCTCATGGATTGGATGTATCTGCCCTGACCTGCTGGTTTGCTTTCCACCGAAGTGCAGATCTTAGCCTGCCAACAGCTCACTACTGTGGCTGCCAGTACCTGGTGCAACAGCCACACAAACACAGAACACAACTTACAAGCAACAAAGTCAAAGCAGGTAGGAGCTGATACCACATTTTTCTTCTCCCAAACCACTGCATACAAAGAACTTCAGCAACTCAGAAATGCACACTGATCCCCTCACTTGGTTGTAAGTGACATACACCCCTGAATATAAATCCCAGTACTGACATGGTTTTTAATGTCTATTAGTAATTACAAGACTCCAAGACTATTAAGATGCCTTAGCCAGTCCAGCAATCCAAAGGAGAATCTGTGCAAGTCCTGACTGTCTGGAATATCAAATGCTGTGGATGCTAATATACCTGTAAAGAAGGAAAAGGGATTTAAATCTGCTCAACTGACCTGTTTAGGCTTACAATTTATTAATTGCTGAAGGAAACTAGCAACCATGAGCAACTAATCAAATAGTGACTGCCACAAGGACAAATACTAGACTTAGCTACCATCTACGTGAAAACAATCATAACCAGTCAGTCATTGATAACTTTTGTTTTTAGCACTCTCTGCACAACCATCTTCCATTTGCCAGTTCAATCAGATTTTTAAATAGCTTTAATTTCCATGGAAATTGCTTGTTACTTTGACACAACTCCAGCCTTCAGTGCATGACTGGAGCTGCCCTCCAATGTCTGTATTTTACTGTGGTCAACTCAGAAGGCACTAAAAACTTGATGATAAACGCAGCTTTAAATGAGTCTTCTTCAGATAAAAGCTTTGTGTCAACCAGAGAAATTCTTGGTTGCCAAGCCTATCCCACTCTGTCCTCCTCTGGGCAGTTCTACCATAAGATTCTTCTTTCCATGTACTGGCAACTCTTGCCAAATTACAATGAAGTCTCAGGTCAGAAACGGAAACTTAATGAGACAATAAAAGTCAATCCATACATTATAACATGAAATGGAGGAGATGGGTAAGTAAGCTGGATTTATGACACTAAAATCTCCAAGAAAAATCCTTAGTGTTCATGGGAAATTTCCTATTAATCCTGTATTTCGGCAGTTGTAACAGCCAAGCCGTTCTTGGAGGGAGCCCCACCTGGGTAATACCGCTATCCCTAAAGTGCCATTACCGACACCTTAAAAGACATCCTGCCCAAAAAACATGGGTAAGTAGAACAGTGAAAATCAAATGCAGTATAGTAACATCCTTCAAACAGACTATCCTACACCCATCATTTTCTTCAGCAGACAGAACCATAAATGAGGGTCGGATGATGCATTGTACTATCTACACCCTGAATGAAGGATTTGAACCTATATCTACCAAATGTTACTGTGATCATTCAAAGGAAGCCTTGATAATAAAGGCATATTATAAATCATACCATGCAGCCTTCTTTGGGGTTTGCTTTTCTTTTAAAAATATCATACCCTGGATTGACCACTCATTAAACAGAATTATTGATGACAACTAAACCACAAAATAGGATTCTACGACTATTTGCTACCAGTACTTCAATTTTTCTCCAACTACTTCTTGCAATCTTAAAGAAGTTGCATGTTTTTACCCTACTTATATATCACCGTTTCATAAGAGTTCTACAGAAAAAGTGTTCCTGAATACAAATTTGAGTTGTCTCTTTGGATGACACCACAGCAAGGTTCGTAACGTTCTGATTTCATTGAAAAGGGATTACTAACTATTTTGCTCTGTTCTATCAGACTGCTGATGCCTTGTGTCCCTGCTTTCCACCTGATGGGGCTTTTTCTCTTCCCTTATAGATCAGTGTGCAATTCACTGGACTCAAAATCCTTCACCTGTGTATATAGGATGTGAATTGATACACTGGTACAGCAAACGTATTTTGTACTTGTTTGAGATGCTTCTATGACCTTGAGACAGGTAGGAGTTTGGTGCTCCTACCTGTCTTAAGATAGGATCACAGCCTGTCTGTTCTACCAAGGTATTAATAAATGCATTGTGCCATCCAGGCTGTGATAAAACCAGAAAGTTTCTAGCAGGAATTCCTCACACGATAACCACCAACTGCTCCATAACTCTCTGGGTTTTACACTCACAGATGGAAGAGCTCTTAGGAAGCCTCTACTTATCTTTCTCCCAGTGTGATGGAGAGTTCACCGGGCGTTTATGCAGCTCATTTGGTGGAAGAATAACTCCACTGCAATTAATCATGTTCTGTATCTCTTGCTGTGCTTCTAGTCTTCTTATCTGTAAGCTTCAGGATGCCTCTTCCAAACACCTGTTTTGCTGCTGGCTCCTTTCCCATGGTCCATAGGAAGTTCCAGTACATGCGAGCATGATCAATTTCACCTGATTTCAGTGATTCCTCATTTGTTTTCCCTATTCTACCATTTTAGCAGCATTCCTGATTTTCATTTACCAGCTTTTGCTGTCCAGTGACTCTTGCATATGTCTGAGTGAGCAAAAATATGGAGCCTTAGTCAGCTAATCCACCGCCACAGTGTGATGGAGGAGAAAAATGCTCAATTAATCTCCAGAAGGGTCGCACTCCAGAGGGTAAGCCCTCACTGTTGATTAAAGTAAGAAATTATTAGCTTCTTGTATAGAATCTTGGGTCACTCCCAGCTGCTGCATTAGGCTGACAAGCAAGTACAGCAATATTCCATTTCTACATCAGAAAGTTTTGTCAGTGAAGGGTATCAAGAAAAAGCCATAAAAAAGCCACAATTTGAACAACTAAGCTGACAGAAACACTAACACAGACAATGTTATACCAAGAGCAAAATCATTTTACCAGCACTCTTTATGTCTCCCTGGGGACTGCCTCAAGCTTCACCAGAAGAGAACTCCAGTCATCAAACCTTCATATCCTTTAGCTATATTGTCAGTACTTTCCATAAGCAGATTAGTCATGTGTATTCTGTGCCTTCCCTGAGGAAGAACTTTCTAAGTTCACACATGCACCATTCTAAAACTAATTTTCTTTTTCAGTTGTTAGTAACTTCCTTGTCATTTGTGAAAAGGAAAGCCCTTTTCCACCAACTGTATCTAAGCTTTAAAATAAAAAATTTAGACAAGTTTGCTTAGAGATTTTCTCGTGTAAAGACAGAGATATACTTTTAGATATCTGCAAGGCAAGGTGAACCCTGTAGCAGATGTGTAAGCAAAAATGTATTAACTGACATATTTTAGAAACACCCTTTTTATTCTAGGCTTGACAGAGCTCAGAAGGTGTGACACCATGGGTTTCTAAGAAGTCAATCACCATCCCTATTCCCTACTGTTTGAATCTGCTAGGTATTATTTCAGGTCTATGATTCTGTATTTGATTTGTAAGTGTGTTCTAACAAAATCAGCATAGAATTTTGTATGAAAGTCCCCGGCACATTTAAGCAACAAGAGCAGAGAATTTCAGCAGACATTGTTCTCTATCCCAAAAGTTGCTCATGCATGAATAGCCACAATTTTAGTTTATTTGAGAAACATGGTGATGACTGTCATGCATTAAAGATTAGAATCTGACCTTATACGACCTCTCCCACCATCAGTTATGTGCTAAGAATTTAATTTTTTTTTGAAAATATAAGAGAATGATATTTTTTCTGTCTTTAAAATGAGAAGCAAACCATGGACAAAAAGAAATTCTTTTTCATTCTGTAGAGATTAGTGACATTTAAAAAAAACCACATTCTCCAAGGAGAACGATTATCTCACAGACACAATGGCAGAGAAGGATATTAAGAGTTTTCCCCAGAGTCACACATATTTGTCAATCTTTATTCCTCTGCATATTTAACTTAATTGCCACAAATGGTGATTATAACCCACCCTTTTGTTATCAAGAACATAGTTCAGGAAGGAACAGATGGCAACACAACAGACTTTCTTGCCTTTTTTATTTTCAGAATGCTATCCCTTACATGTCTGAATTCTTAGATCAATAGTCCAGCAGGCTAGAGACTCGTGGTTATTACAGATTTCAGATACTGTGAGCAGTGAGCCTTCCATCTTAGCTTCCCAGCTGTTTTATTTTGAGCTTTGACCAAAGCCATGCATCCATTCAGACCTTCACACTGCTGATCAAACTTCCCAGAGAAGCTACCATATGGATTATAGGGATTCCTTTTCAAATAGACCTGGACTCAAGATCACTACATTATTCCATAGCACAGGCCTTGCCCAAACCTAACAAAAATATGGCATTCAATTAGACACCAACACATCAGAGTGCTGCCTCTTCCCTTTCAAAACAAAATTACAATTTT
This sequence comes from Falcunculus frontatus, assembly GCA_013398115.1. Classification (NCBI taxonomy): domain Eukaryota; kingdom Metazoa; phylum Chordata; class Aves; order Passeriformes; genus Falcunculus; species Falcunculus frontatus. The sequence goes on from VZRV01001942.1 coordinate 486,928, forward strand.
GAGACTGTCACTGTTCTTCCAGAATCCTGTTCAGTATGTTAATAACACTGGATTAACAATGTCAGTCCTCTCCTCCCTTTTTTTTTCCTTCTAAAATACTGGGAAGGAAAAACTAATTTCTGCATGTGCCTAGCAACAATGGTATTAAAAAATCTACCAATATTCACATGTTCCATAGGTACAGTCTACCTTATTGTGAATTGATTCTACCATCTGTTATCATCATTAATCACTTTTTTCACTATACATCTTTACATCTAAGCAGCAGTCAAGAGTGGGGCTGCATTATGCCATATATTGTGCACCAGCATCCTGCCCTACAGAGCCTGGTAGACAAACTCTAGCAAAGGAGAAAGAAAACAGCAGACAGGAAAATCTTACTCTATCAGCATTAACGAAATTCTGTACGTACAACTACTTTTCTTTATAGACTTGCATATTTGACTCCCACCACCTCACCAACTCACATTTTCCACTGACAATAAAATGTTATGGTAAATGCACTGAAAAATCCATTTCCTCTTGTTTGTAAATTGCTCCACTTCCTGCTGAAAACAATCCAGGTACTGACATTATGAAGTTTTGTTCCAAACATCTTTCGATAGGACCCTTTGACAGTTTCCAGGCTCAGATACCAAAGGCTTAACTGACAGTTTTAGAGGACCTACATTAGCTGCAGGGTCTCATGAGGCTTGACACTGACCTTCCTCCTCTTAGCATGTCAGGACCTGGACCAAATCTTCTCTATTCTGAAAGATTCAGCCTAATTAAACAAAACCAAACCCGCAGAAGCAGAACAGATGACCAGCATTCCAAAATCAAGGGCCTGAGTTACTTACTGATACTACCTTCTTTTACTTTATTTCCTTACTTCCACTCAGGTACACATTTCTTTCCAAACAGCAACAAGAAGCAGCACTCTCCATTCACTTTCAGAGGACAGCTTTCTGTTGTTCTAAGTGCAGTGAATCAAACTTACAGCATCACTTTGAGGCTGAGAGATCACAACAGGCTGTCCTGAATCACATGTCTCCCGGATATTAACATGCAGTGGAATGTCTCCTGCATCAAAAATAATAAGATACACATGTGAAGACATAGTATTTTCTAAAATGTTTCCTTAAAATAACCATATAAAGCATATAAACCATATAAAGCAACCTGAAATCAAATTCCCATTCAGGATATTCTTTGAATTGCTTTATCTCCAAAAATCAGCATTTAAAACAAAAATTGGCTGCAGTATAGCTTCCTTACATCCATAATGAATAATGCCAAACATATTTGGATTTTTCATTCGCTCAAAAGAAAGGACTATGCTTTAACCATTTATTAGAGAAGGTAGGGCTTTTTGCCTCAAACACATAGAAGAATAGAGGCTGAGATACAAATTATTTTGTGAACATGAAATAAATTGCCTGAGCGTTAGGAAACTGCTCATCATGCAACTTACTGTTCAGCCTATCTCCTCATTGTAAATTCTTTTCAGTGCTGTTTTAAGATTTTAATCACCATTCAAAGACTTCTTTGAATACTAATTTCCAAATTATAGCATTTGTTATTGTCCTTATTAGGCCTTGGATCCAATTCAAAGGTGGACAACTACTCAGTTCATTCTTCTTTCCAACAGAAATCTTCGTTATATTCTGCTTTTATAATGAGCAGGGAACTATCAGAGAGGAAAGGAACGTTCTAAAGGACGTTCTAATAGGACCCAATTAGCAGTCCTATTCCATTCTGAGACATACTTTCTGAAACACAGATTTCACCACTACAAAAAACTTGGAGATTCCTGTTTAGTTCACTGCTACATAAGTAATTTTCAAGTGAACTGAAGACCAACTTTCTTTTACTGGAAGACATAGCTACCTTTTACATCATGAATTGATGCAGACAGAACAGCCTACCTTCATTCAATCCTGACATATGAGAAACTGTATCAGTTTAATTCAAACACTTCAGCAACTTGATTTACCTCAAACCAAGGCCAGTGTCAATTACTGAGATTCAATGTATTCAGAAAAAGAAACATTTAAAAAAGTGTATGAAAATTGACAAAGTTTAAGAGAGGAAAAAAAACCAGAACCCAAAGCAAGCAGAACACTAACAAAAAGAAACAAGTAGTAAACACGAAAGCTGTGGCTCCATGATTAGAGTGCTGAATCTTTGAAGAACCTTATTATTTATGATAATTATAGTCCATTTCCTTCAAATTTATCTTTTTCTTATTTATTTCAGTCATTAATAAATTTAGGCATAATAGACTGTTCACGTATTCATTTTAAAAAAAATTCAGGGAGTCCTCTGAAAGTTTTCTAACCATAAACATTCTTAATGGAATAAAAGTAACTTTGTAAATCTCCCTGACATTCACTTCCTACTCTTATTTTATGTAGAGACTTACCTTCTCTTTTTTCCTAAGGATGTTTTGTTAATGAAAAAATATTCCTTCCCTATCAACTTAATAACAATCTCCAATAATTACAAAATGGCAGCCTCCCTCTTTTCCTCCTCAGACTTACAAAGACGTGATGGTACTGCAGGAGCATAACAGGATTTGTATGAACAGAAGTGCAGGCAGAAGATAAAGAAACATGCATTCTTAATTTTAAAAAAATCAAAACTCTGTAATTTAAGCAGAAGACATCAAAACCATCTGCATAGCTGTTTGGGTGATAAGGGTTTGAGGAAGATAACACTTTTGCACTATCCTTCACTACCCAATGTGATGGGAACTTGTCATTGTACGTTTTTCTGATATTAACAACTACTGCTGACCGCAAAGAAAGAGAGTAATTTAAATTCATTGTAGGAAGAAACATCAAAGAATTTTAAAAACCTGGCAGTCATTGCTGATGGTCAGGACCAGATAGTGTTAAAAAAGTCAGGAATTGCAAAGGTCAGGATGGAACATACAGAAATTATTATCTCAGTAATCGTGTATACCAATGTTATTGCTTTCTGGTCATGGTTACAGCCCTCAAACTTCAGGGAAAGAATTTCAGAGACAGGGAGAGAAAAATCAGCAGCATAAAGTCTCTCTTACAAACCCTGTCACACTTTTCTTTAGAGAACAGTAAAAATACAAGGCAATCAGAAGTATATGAAACAATGAACTACACTTGAAAGTCTCTGGCAACTGCTAATTGTCTTCTGTCATAAACAAAAATAAGGTATTCAGTAATACTAATGACAGCCAACTCTGAGCAAGTGAAGGACAATACTTTTCAATCCTGCACTCTGTTAGCTTGCAGAATCTGTCAGATGTTACTTTGTCAAGTTTCCAAGGAGGACCAGGTGCTTATCTAAGCAAACAGAACAGCCATAGGTGTTGGAAAATACAGTCAAAATAAATTTAGAATTACTAATTTTAAAAAAATGCATTTTAGAGATATATATGTAAAAATATGTTCTGAAGGTTTTTGGGCAGAATTCAAGTAATACTGAGATAAAACTTCCATTTGGGATGGATCAACGTAAAATCTGTAAGCAGTAATTCTTACAATAGCATATGGTATTATTATAGAATGGTCATCCCTGGAAGGAGGAGCGTACTAATCAGATCAAGTACTGTAATTCTAAATTTAAGCCTTGCAGCACTATTCTTAATCTTTGTCTGGTTTTGCATTGACAGTTTGAAGTTAAACTTCACCCTGCTTGATTTTTTACACCTCATCTATCCCCTGCTAAATCTGTACATCTCTCACATCACTCCTAATCAAATCCACTCACGATCAGTTCTGCACTCCTAGGAAATAACAAAAAACCACCTATGGGACCAATGCCATGGCACATCATTTGTGCCTGTGTATCTAAATGCATGTTTGATTCAACTGCTTGCAGAGCATTTGCATCCCTCCACATAACCCAAGGCTGTAGAAGTCCCCTTGGGCTCTGATCAGAACTCATTATACATTCAGAAAACTAAAAGATAGCCCAAAAGCATGTCTTTAATGATGTGTTGCCTTGCTATCTTAAGTCTATGTCAGACCTTGATGTTTCTGTGTTGATCTTTCTAAGTGAGCTTCCTGGTTCTTTTTAATGAATTAGCTATGGAAAATCATTGAGATAATTAGAGTAATACATGGAAACACATAATTAGCACATGCAATTACCCCATTTACCAACTTAATTACGCTGTGTTATATTTTTTACTTACAGCACAGGTTGAACCATGCCTTTTAAAATCAGTAATGTATATTTTAAAGGTCCTTGTATAGTTTAGCCTACAGGCATGACAGATAGCTTAATCATAGCTAATCACAGAATGGTTTAAGTTGGAAGGGACCTTAAAAATCATTTAATTCCAACCCCCTTTCCATGGACAGGGACACCTTCAAGTGGTATAGGTGGCTCAGAGCCCCATCCAATCTGCCCTTGAACATTCTCAGCAGCATCCATAACTCTGGACAACCTGTGCCAGTCCCTCATCACCCTCACAGTAAAAATTTCCTTCCTAATATCTAATCTAAATCTACACTCCTTCAGCTTAAAGTAATTCTCCATTATCCTATCATTGCCTGCCTTTGTAAAAAGCCTCCAGCTTTCTTGTAAGCCCACTTTAGGTACCAAAGGCTGCTTTAAGGCCTCCACTGAGTCAACACATAACAACTCTTTTCATTTAAATGAAATAAATGAGAAAACATTTATTGATATTACTGGACAGAGTTTAGGACTGTCCTAAGACTAAATAGAATTCTTGGTTTTTTGTAAAAATTGCTGTATAATCAATCACATAACGAATTTCAGGTAATATGGCACATTGATATCAAAACAATTCACGTTTTGGACTGTTTGTAAATACAAAGATTTAAGGTGCAATTCAAGAATTTTCATATGCAGTCAACATCACCATTACAAGACTGGCAAGAAACAGAGCATACTACTTATTAGTTCTATTATATCTGAAAACTGTCTGACTACAGAGTAATCTAGGATTATGCAGTTCCATAGTTCAGTTAATGCTTCATGCACACCATTAAATTTTTCTTCAAAAATAAAACCATTTCCATGTTCTTACCCAAAATATCTAATCCAAGAGTTTTTGCCAGATCTCTTACACCATCAGCTCCAAAAATATGTGTCTCATGCTTACATTTGGGACATTGGAAAACACTCATATTTTGAACCAGTCCTAAAACCTGTCAAAGTAAAGGAAAGGAAGGGAAAGGATGTTCAAACCAAGCACTGATATTTCCATTATTCAGCTCTGGCAACATAGAATAGATTATCGACTAAGAATCAACAGAGTGGTGATTTAAAATAGGAATCGGACACATTGTTATCACTATCAGCTCTTACTAGTCATCTCAGTGGCACCATCACCTGTGGATTATTTCAATTTTTTCACATTTATACCTCTCAAGGACTAACAGCCTTATTTGTAACAAAAAGTACCTCTTGCACAAACCTAACTTGCCAAGAACTATCCCCGCCAGTATTTCATTTTCAGACTCGGAATACTGGAAGAATTTTCATGCTGTGTTTTACAGTTTTGTACTTCACAGTTTCAGGAAACACAAAATAAAAACATACCATTACAAGGAATTACACAATCAGACATGCTTTTAAGGTACTTTTATAAGTTATCCAGTAGGGAAATGTTTTCAAAAAGAACCAGATTTGCTATTCTTCTGAAAAGCGGAAACACATTTTAAAGATCAAACAACATAAATAATTATGTGAAACTAAGTGCCAAAATCCACAGCATAAAAATCTAATACGCACATCCTGGGTACCTTTCTGTTGATGCCAGGTTTTCAACGTCATTCTTACAAAATACGTCAAATAAAAATTTGCCAAGTCATTTACACAAAAAATCTTCTCTCACAATGTGAAATAATGCTAATGATAGCATTGATCTCATTTTATTCACATAGTAAACAAAACTCTTCATTGAGGCAGAGCAAAATTTCCAGAAGTGATAAAAACACTGTTCAAATGCTACAGGGTGGAAGTTTCTATCCACCTGCTAATGAACGGAACACCTGCTTTAAGAGATTCCATGTTACAATATTTCACTTTCAGATTTATATGTTATCGAGATATGTCACACAAACTATAGCTGAGTTTTAAAAATTAATATATAATTTACACTGTTGTTTACTTTGTAGCATTTTGTACTTCTACACTTCCCTGAGCCTTCTAGTTTTGTGTTTGAACAAAGCAGTCTCTAGTTATTAGAGAAGAAAAATATCCACTATGCTAATGAAGCACATCTAAGAGGAAACAGCAGTGTTCAATGCAACCAACAAATATAAAGTTATTTAATTAAAAGTGAATGTACAGTTTCTGGCACTTGAAAATCAAAAAGGATGCTATTTACAATATCATCATAAAAGTTTCCTTAGCTATAAGCTGAAATTTAAAGATGGTCACCTAGTTTTTTTATGCCACCATAAAGTATTTTTGCTGCATCTTCCTTTACTTACGTAAAGCTCTCAGAGGGTTTAAAGCAAGGAACATTTAAAGAAATAGTAATGTTAAAAGAAATTTAATCTAGTTCCAATTTAACACATCAAACTGACTTTCCCCCTTTTCTACTCTCTCCCAGGCACTGCCAGAGAAGCAAGAGGAACAAGTGTCTATTTACTGGCACATTATTACAGGTAATTTTATCATCCAGCTCTTAAATTAGGAGAGACATGAAATACTACATGTCCAAGGGTACAAGGTGCAGGGACAGTCAAAAGGGATCTGTACAGCCAAGGCCTTCTACAGACGACCTCTAAGCAGGCATTCATCCTGATCTCCCCCCTAAAGTCATTAAGTTTTTACTTTGTTGGTAAACTGGAGGACACTGGAAGGAGTATTATTTGGCAAAAGAAAAATATTATTTTCACCAGGATACAGAGAGGCCATTTTTGACAGTACAAGGAAAAAAAGTAATTTGAAATTTACACTTCAATCAATTCATTTTCAGGTATCTTGGTGTTCAAACTTTCTGTTCTCTTCAAAGTACTCATACAACATCTATGATCCAGCAAATTTATCATCAAAGAAAAAGTTATTTAGTCTACTGTTTTGTGAACAGTTAAGCGTTATTACAGCTGTTTTGTTAATATTTTAATAACCTAATAACTAAGAAGTCCTTCTGCCAATGCAAAAGCAAATGCAGAGATAAAGCTGTATCTCCAGTGCTAGACCAGTTTTAGAGGCCTTACACACGGTCTTTTTTTGTTTCCATTTCAACAAATCTTCCTAAAAGCAACTGACATTTCAGCATCACACAGTAATTTTAATTTTTCAGTGTTGGTCCTGTTTGTCAGCCAATGAATAGTGAGTATTTAATAATAAATAATTTATTCTTCTGGAATATGAAGATGCCACTTAATACCAAGTATAATAGAGAATACTTGCAAACACACAATGTTACTGCTGAAGTGTATTTTTACCATGCATATTTCTGCACATATATTTGCAGAAGGGAGCTCCTTATGACCTTCAGAGCTTTTAAATCTACAAAGTAATAGGTCTTGCTAAGGAAGTCAGTAACAACCCTCATTTCCCTGCTCAAATAATAGGCTTGTAATAGCTCCAAAGCAGCTGTTACTGTCTACACAAACTATCCCGTAAGTGTGTGTGAATACTATTCTAGTCCTTAGTGAGCTTGGCAAACTTGGCTCAGGAATGACATGAAAACTTGTATGCACCACATTACAGGAGCTAACCTATGGTAGCAGCACGGAGATGTATTCCATTTAGTCTAATCATTATTTTAAATGGCAAAGAGGCATCTGGCAAGAAATAACAGGAAATGAAGAATCCTTTCATTATGAGTTATCTGCACACAGTTTCTGAATGTTTACATATTTCTTCTGCTCAACTAACCTTTTGGTTACACAATAAATCATGACTAAATCCAAACATACAACCTTTTAAGTTAAAGAAAATACAGTGATGAAATGAAAGCTCCCTGTATTTACATTAGGAGACAATTCCTGAGAAACCCACTTCAGTCATTCACTGTACTTAAGGACGGATGGTGCTGAGGTCTGACTTCAATCTGATGGGGACTGAAGTGACCAGGGTTACAGTTCCTCTGCCATCAACTTCCTGTGTAACCATCAGTCAGTCATCTCACATTGCAGAGCTTCAAGTAAATATGCACAATATTTCTGCCTTCCTACCTCTCATCTTATAATCAGCAAGTCTGGCCTCTAATATCTGCACCCAACACAAAGCCAAAATCTTGGCTGGTTACTCTGGATGCTTCAGAAATACCATTAAAAATAGCCAAATAAGCAATTTTAGTACAACTCAGAAGGAAACACATAGCTGAGTTTATCTAAGCAGTTTTTTGAAACCTGCAAAATCTACAGCATAATCTTCCAATTCAAGGAAACTTCCAGAAAAGTTGCAGATTTAACTAAAACCCTGTCTTTTCTTTCAGGGATATGATTGATAAGATAAACTATAACGAACTGAACTCAGCCTCAGCATGTAGAAATAGGCAGTTTTTTTCCCTAAATACTCACAGTTATTCACTTTGAGTCACCCTTGGGAATGCAAGAAAACATTGGCCAAACTCACATAATAGACAAGAATCTTGAAACTTGTTGTGATAGGAGTCAGCATCACTTCGCAAATTCCTTCTTCACTGTAAGTGTAGGTGTGCTCCACTACACAACAGATGTCACTCCTCTTTTAATTACTATGTCCTAAGACTGAAAATATGAATTTTGCCCTGTAATCCTGGTTTTAATGCTGACTCCTCCTTGCCAAATTTTCATTAGTTCCTTCAGTCATTCTACTTCAATTTCAATAAAGGACAAACAACATTAACAATTGTGACTTTACTGTGGTACCACTGCATGTGTCATCCGAGTCTTTGATAACTAATAACAGTGGGGGTGATGGGAAGGTGGAATATGTAGGCCTGTATGTACATGGGAGAGACTGAAGTTCATTAAATATAAAAAAGCATACTCAGAGTTCAGCAACTACCTCCTTTGAAAAGTCAGCTCTGCAAGCACTTTCTGAAAGATTACAGATTTTAGAGATTAGAAATTTAAAAATCAGTTAATTATGTAATCAGGATAGGTAATTTTAGCACAGACCTGCAGATTCCATCTCTTTGACATAAACCTCAGGTCTGAAGTTGTCCATGAAAAATTATGTCACTTCACTTACTTTAGATCCTCATATTTGGTTGACATTTGGAAATGTAGTACAAAGGCAGGAGCTGCTTTAAAACTAAAGTAAATGACACATTTGTACTCATGTACATGGAGGGCAGAATAAAATGAAGCAGGGTAGAATAAAATGAAGCAGCATCATGAAAAAGGTAAGGCCTGATGGTTCAAGCGCATTCAAACTCAAAATGTGGTGTAACAGCTTTACTGTGATTTTTCACTTGATTTCACAAGATCTGATAATTCCAATGAACCCAAACAGATCATACTTAATATCTTATCTTCCACTAGTCAAATTAGTATTAGCCAGGCCCATTCTAGAATTCACGATTTTCTTGGAGGCCATTCTCTTCAAAGGACATTGAACAAAACAGTTTTAGAAAGAAATCTTGGCAATTTCTCATTAAAACAAAAGAGAAATTCAGTGAAGTACTAACTTAAGAACAACTTAAATTGAAGAAAATTTCACATCATTTGAGCAAACCCAAACATAAAATCAAACCCAAGTGTTCCATATGTTATTCTTCTTGTTCTCCTTCTGGCAGCAAATTATAAAAGCTACAATACTTTCATTTTGATGCAAATATGCTTAAAGAATAGATAGTAATAAGGAATTCATCAAAGAATTTCTTTTGTTAAGCTATCCTATAAATTAAAAAAAGGGAAAGCATTCACTTCAACTTTCTGTTGAATTTTTTTAATTAGCGAAACACTAGCTATGAAAGAAATTCCCTTTCTTAAGAAAAAGTAACCTTCACACAGGTAAGTAAGAAAAATCTTTTTTCTTCACAGTTTATGATAAGGAAGCATTTCAATTCGTATTTTTTCAACTGCCCATTTCAAAGTAAAAATGAATCTCTACATAAACATACTCTAGCGTATAATACTCAGTTACTTAGCAACTTGTAGTACACAGAGAAAATATCAAGCCAAGGATGTTAGTCAGTTTAATATTTTCTCCTAATTGTGTATATTCTTAAATTTTGCATTTCTCAAACAAGTACACTAAGATATAAGCTATAAACCTCATGAAAAACAGTGATTAGACAGCCTTCTATTTGTCATGATAGGTATGGAGCCCTTCAAATGGCAAAATTACTGGATATATGCCTATTTCCACAAAACTTCGAGTTTGTTACTTAAAAAATACTAATAATTTTTTTTTTACATTTCATGAAATTTTAGATTTTAAGCCCCAACACAGACAGTGCTGAAGAGGACATAAAATGAGGACACACAGTATAACTGAAAGGCATGCATTACTTTGTAAGATACTCTGCTTAGCAAGCTGATCCATTCCACATGGTTAAACAAACAGATTTAAAACAAATCATTTATTATTATGGCCTCAGCCTGAGAAGATTCTCTCCCTTCTCTTAACTCGACTTCCTGATACAGATATAAGATGGATTCTAAGCCTTTTAAGAAGAATTTATTAAATTCAAGTGATTTCTGAATGTTCACCTATTGCTGCATATCGAATTTTTTTTTACATTTTGTAAAAAGAAATCTACTGGTATTTTTCATGTAGAGACTTACAGGTACATGGACTTTTCTAAACATTTCAGCTCCTTTGCGTGCATCCAATAAAGCCACGTCTTGTGGAGTGGAGACAATCACAGCTCCTGGGAAAAGAAAACATGAAATCCCATTTAAATGTGTATTATAAATTATTCTGCTACATATTTTGATTATTTAGTACATGCTACTAAATTCAAAGTAGTCACACATTTATATGCTTTTAAGGAAGAAAATGATGCCAGGTTTTATATCATACAAAGATCAAAATAACTGAGATACGATACAAAGTGATAAAAATATTTTACACACTTTCATCATAACTTTTTCTATGCAGAAACCATTTATACTTTCTAAATGAGAAAAATTATCTAGTATCATACAACCATGGATAGAATACAATGGTCCACATGCTGACAGATTGCAGAGGTGGTACTCTGGGAATATCTACTCAGTAACAGTCCCATGCCAAAATTACATTTGAAAGCTTTTAATTTAACAATAAGCCTTGTTCTAAAATCAGGAGGCAGATGCTTGTAATCAGTCTGTTGTTTCCTGGCCCTGCTACGCTTTCTTGAGCCATGTCACACTAGACACCGGTGCATTTGTGTGAATGATACCACAAGGGAAGAGGCCAACTCATGCACACTCGCACTAGGTTTGCATAAAGTGTTGCTCACTGCTCAGACATGGCTCCAGGTCACCTGATAATTAGTACTCCCGAGAGTTATTAAGCATATAAAACAGCTAGAGCTCCTTGTCAAATTTAGATTCTAAAGTAAAGCAAGCCTACAGGTTACTATCCTATACTGTTATTAATTCTTGATTAATACAGAACGCAAAACCAATACAGATATCAGAATATTCCACATCACTTCACAAAGAGCATCTTCTTCCAAATGCTCAGGTGTTTCAAGTATTATTTCCTCAAAACCTGCAACAAAAAACTGTTCATGCTTGCCCCTATTTTAGAAGAATATAATGTACAAGGAAGCGTTACCGGTCAATTGATTAGCTTTGGTTTCACATTGACCATCTAGTGTCAAAAATGTCTGGTACAAAAAGATTTCTGGAGAGTCACATTATGCCAAACGTGCACACGAAATTTATGTCAAATTTCACACTAATAGCAGTTACAACAGACAATTCTAGATGCTTGGGACAGTTTCTTCCTGGGCCTGCAGTTCCCAGTCCTCAGTGTACATGGCAAAGGAAGAGGTGGGTAGATTTCCAGAGGCACGCAGCCCTGGCATCGCTGGCAGGGACCAGAGCACCAGAAGCCCTGGCATTCTGAGAGCACTCTTGGCTCTGGCAGCACTGGGACAGGGAGCCCTGCCCCTTACACCATCCACCTACTGCTGAGTGGGATCCTGCGGGCTGACAGCCAGCCGTTCCCAAACACCGCCTGACAGCATGTTTGAATGTTTTCAGGCATCATTCTTAACCTCTAATTTGTGAAAAAAAAATACAATCTGGCACCTCGCTCCTGAAAAGCTGCCCATCTCTGCCTTACACTGTATTATACACTAGCCCAAAAAATGAACGGCACATGTAAGGTACCAAGCAAATACAATTTCCCTATTTGCTAAAACTATGGCATCCAAATAATTCGCTGGTATTCCCAAACCAACCTGTTCCCAAGAGCATCACAAAGAATAATGTGTAAGCCTTTCAGTTACACTGAAGTCACCTTAGCTCCTCATTTCACCAAAGGCCGGGTAACACTTTGCAGGCACCACTGAAACGTGGGGTCAAATCTACAAAATAAATGCACCTTTCCCCAAAAGCTCAGGCCACAGGTAAATAATTTAGACTCAGTGTCCTTGAGATTTTTGCATACTTGTAAAGAAAAGATCTTTCAATACTTGAAAAAAAATGCTTATCACTGCTTTCTTTCCAAACAAAATTGGAAATATGTGCCTTGTGTGTATACACACTTTTATTCACACTCTTCTCTGAAGATGCTGGCTCAGCACTCCCTGAATCTTCACATAGATGCTAATATGCAGTCAACAAGACTGAAGTCTACATTTTCTGGTTCATTATTAATTGTTTTAAGAATCTAATAATTGGCATGGCATGAAGGACAGACTACGCACAACAAAAATACCCACTAGAACCACAAGCAGCTTAACAGAGAGGTAATTTTAACTAACAAATTCTCACCCAAAGGGAAAAAACAAAAATGCCAAAAAGACCCAATAACACATTAGAGTTTGGGCTGCCACAAGCACCAACTGTATGTACAAAAAACCTCTGGCTCATGAAATACATGAGTTAAAATTATGCTTGTGGACAATTTCCATGGCTTCTTCCACAGAATGAAGGCCAACATGCTCAAGAAGCTGTTGTTGAGGGTGTAATAGTTGTTGCTCTCCTGTTTTCCTTTTTACTCTGAGCTAGTTACAGGCAAAATTTATTCACAGCCAGCTTGTACTGACTTACATCAACACCCTATAAAACAAGTATCTTCTCTCTTCCTTTGGTACATCTGCTAGTTCAACAAACCCAACCTGAAGTTCAAGAATTCAAATTATTTGCAGCATTATTTCCTTTACTAGCAACCAAATATGGCAAATGAGACTTTTCAGGGTGCTCTCCTCCCTGAATAAGTTTGCATATGTTTAACTCAGAAAATGATTCAAATGATAAGCAAGAAAGAATGGAGCCTTCACTTTCCTTGCTATCTTGACTCTACACAATCAACAGGAATATCAAACAGTAAAGAGTTATTTTGATCAATGAAGTAATGAAATATGACGGAATTCATGCACACAGTATGTCTCTTGAAGCAATACATGCAATGTTTACCCAAGTGTCTGAATGAGACAAACTGAGGCTGACAAACTGAATGGAGAAGCTGCAGAAACTATAATCACACTGCACACTGAAACATACTAGAAATTCTGTGTTTGCAGTTGTGTACAGAAAAATGGTTTTGTGCCTTAAGCACACCAAGGATATCTAAGTAGAGCATATTTATGTTTAACTGACTTATCTACTTATTCATGCATTCCATTTATTTTTTTAATTTCAGTGTATTCCTGTTGACAAAAAGCTGATGCACGTTCACCAAATCACACAGAATCTGTGAATGGGTCAGGTTGGAAGGGACCACTGGAAATCACCTAGTCCAATCTCCCTGCTCAAGCAGGGTCCCTTAGAGCATGTTACTAAGGATTCTCTCCAGATAACTTCTGAATATCTTCAGTGATGGAGATGCTACGACCTCTCTGGGCAGCCTGTTCCAGTGTTTAACCACCTGCACACTAAAGAAGTTCTGACTTATGTTCAGGTGGAATTTCCTGTACATCAGTTTCTGCCCACTGCCTCTCTTCCTACCACTCAGCACCACCAAGAAGAGCCCAGCTCCTTCATGACACCCTCCCTTCAGATACATCTACACATTGATAAGATCCCCTCTCAGTCTTCTCTTCTCCAAGCTAAACAGTCCCAGGTCCCTCATAAGTGACATGCTGCCATCCCCTGTTCTTCTTTGCCCTTTGCTGGTCTACCTGCAGGAGCTCCATGACTCCTTTGTACAGAGGGATCCAGAACTGGACTCAGCACTCCAGGTGAGATTGCATCAGTAAAAATATGTTAACTGTATTTTTAATCCTTAGGACACATTATACATAGAGACAGAACTAACAATACCCTGTAGCACTGATGTTTGCCTTTCCATTTCAACCCCAGGTCCTTAATCCTCAGTAAAAGAAAGATGTGCCTACACAGCACATTGGTACCCTTCTGGTGGACTGGTGTTCAGGAAATTACAAGCGCTGAAACAGCCTATAATTTCTGTGTACAGAAAATATCACCTATATTCACTGCATCATTAAGGCTTGCATTAGATGCTTTGAGCTACAAAGCATAAGGTGAAATCTCACCAAACCTTACCTACAGTCACTTTGTACCCAAGTAAAAAACACAGAGTTCTAAAAAGCAGCTGATCAGCAGCAACATAGCAGGTCTACCTTAGGATGAAAAGGTTCCCCCTAATATATTCTTTTTTCCCTCCAGTGTCTTCATAGACAGATTTCAAGAATCAGGCTACATGTCTCTCATCCAAGACAGATGATTAAGGATCCCAGGACACAAGAGTATTAGACCACGTCTTATATCAGCCTCTTAGCAAACAGTGCCACCTCAAAAGCTGTGAAGTGTAACTGACCAGGGAGACTGACAGAGTTGGAGAGGATAAAGACACAGAATAATCATATCTCCTGACTGACAGGCACTGAATGCTCTTGGCAAGGAACAATACTCAAGCCTCAGTGCAGCTGTAGATGGCCTGATCTGACCACACCACTCATGCACTTTTTCTAGTTTTTGCTACCTTTTCCACTGCATTAATTTCAAACTTCTAGGTGAGATCTTCCAGTCATAAATAGCCTGGTTAACCTCTTCTCTGCCACAGACCTCTTCAGAGTCCCTCTGATCTTCTGTTAAATTTCTTGTCACTTCATAGATAAAATGTGCCTGCAATTACAGATACAGTTTGCACCTGAAGATGCAGGAAAAGGTCTTGCAAGAAGGAAGACTTCTGTCTTTGCTGTAATTTCAACTGGCAATGATTAGACATAAACTAACACTAAAAGATTGTTCATCTCCTTGGCTAAACCTTAATAAAGAAGTTCCTTTAGCTTTTGTGTGTGGCATCTCATTACAACCAGCAACTTAAAAGAACCGCTAGTGTTGCCTTCCATTACAGGATCCTCACTTCAAACTCATAATATAGCCAAGAACTGCCCCAAAGGCTGGATCCTGGCTGCGTCACACCTCCAGCCTGCTTGCTACCTTCTTCTTGGAGGAGTCATTGAACAACTGCTCAGACAGGGGATGTTTCCAACAGCCACACATCCTCTTCTGCCCAAGAACTAGCAGGTAATAAGAGATCAGGACACTACTGACTAGCCCACATGAAAAGAGAACGGGAATCTTAAAGCATTATTCTTCCTCCTGCTCAGTGGAACTGTCAGTGAAACGACTGGGCAGAGGAATACCACAAGCTGGATAAAGCTGTCAACCTAAAGCTAAACTGCCCTCATCTAAACTGATGAGTAAGTATTATCCATTTCACGCCAGATGATGTGGAGAAAGATGTGGAAAGACAACTCTCACTGTGGTAAAATGTTTGGTTTTGATCATGGGAAACTGAACACATATATCACACTAATGTAATTTACAATGGAGTATTTATTTAGTGAAGTGAAAACACTGAAAACATTCAAAATAACATCTGTGAACAAGCACTATCTGCAAAGTACAGGCCTAAAACAAAAAACCCTCACAGACACTGCCACTTTGCACTCTTTCTTAGCTGTCTGAATTAGCATTTTTCTGCTCAACTCCATTCCACCTCCTGCTTTCAAGGACATTTGCCAGCCATGTCCAGATTACTATGAGAATTGTACTAAGCAAGAGCAAAGTCCAAACAGACTCTCTGACAAATGAATACAATTTTTTTTTAAATGAGAGGTCCTAATCCAAAGAGGAGAACCGGGTAAAAGAGTGATTCTACTACAGAAAAAAAAATACAACAGTGAGATTACTTCAATGAGCTCCCCAAACCACTCTATTCTTTATCTTCTTCCCAAACCACTCTGTTCTTTACCTTCTTCCCCTGGATGTGGGGATGGTAAGGAGCAGATTTGAACATACACTTTTTTCAGAAGAAATAGCTAAAGGAGAAAATGCAGTACCATTATTCATATGAATTTCTCTCACCTTCACCGACTGTCAGCTGAATGCTGGACTAGCTTGTTCTTCCTATTCAGAATAATTGGTCTAAAAACCAACAAGGCAATTGCAGTTAATCTAGTACTTAGCATACACTTAGCCACTGTTGCCAGACCTCAGAGGGTTTGCAAAGCCTATATTCTTCACAATATTTTTCCTGAATACCTGGAAACTATCGTTCAGAAACAATAAAATTTAAAGAGCTTGCACTGAATATACTATCACTCCAGCTTCAACAGGCAACGTGCGTTAACTCAATCTCCATGAGCCAAGAATGAAATTTAAATTTATATTGAAAGAGTGTGAGATATTAACATGTAAACTCATACTATATTTTGGTCTCTAAATTAAGTTTACAGAGTCTACTGAGTCTGACAGTTCATAATGAAGCACCAGGAGTGTCCAAAGCTAAGATAACCCTGACAAAAATTTGCATTTGTCAATTACATTTATTTTGACAACAGAAGCAGGCTATTTCAGCATGCAAATGACATTTGGATGAATACAAAGAACTATTTTAAAATCCCCACTGGTGTGAGTAAAGGTTTTTTTCTGTTTCTCAATCTATCCTAAACCTATATGCCGTTCCTTTCCTGCACCTATTTAAAACATCAAAATACAGCATGAAACAAAGAGTAAATCTACATCAAAAGCTGATATTAAAAATATTTGCCATTCAAAATTAGACCAAGTAAAATTTACTATTATCCAAAAAACAGTTTCAAAAATTTACTGCAGAAACTAATTATGTACTTTCACCACAGAAGAAGAAAGCAAGCTCAGAAATTGAGAAAAGCATTGTACATTACCGTTAAACTAAAGGGAAAGGTCAGATACCTTGCAACTGTAGTTTGCGCCAAAGTAAGAGATGTGCAACATAAGTGGCGAACAAACACTTATACAAAGAGCAATGACAAAACACAGATATGCTTCTTAAACTGTATGCTACGCACAATTTGTCATGTAGCACTGGGCTTTTTTTGATCATTTCTCTTCAGAAAACAAAAGAGAACAGCACCATAGGTACTCAGCTTTCAATTTCAGAAAACTTTAAAAGTCACCCTTATACAAGTCACAATTCTTTCTCATGCTAAATCATACAGTTTTATAAAACATCAATACTACTTTTTTAAAGCTGATTTGAAATTCTCCATTTACTGTTTTTAATGTTCATTTCTAAAGAGACAGTCTACTCATCACCTAGAGCTCCCTGTTCTTGTGTATTACCACAAATTGAGCCAAGATCTGGTTCTCTTCAGTCCCACACACTGCTATAAAATAGTTGTGCACAAGGCTACATCCTGGTCTGTGTGACATTGACATAAATATGAGTAAATAATTTGGTTTGCAAGTTTGGTGAGTCACATGACAAAGAATTTTAAACTGCCAAATGTCTTCAAGACGGTGGCATCCCTCTACTTTTTCCTGTTCAATGTACCTTGAATAGAAATATGACTTTCAATGTTTAACCAGTAGAAACAAAAATATGCTTTTTGGTTTTATTTAAAACAATCTATCAAAACACTGCTGTCAAAAGAAATCCTATTAATTACAATTCTTTGAAAATTCATATTTGAACTAACAAAAATTCCTTTAATAAATATTTCAGCCTTACCTGAAAAAAGGTATTCAGGAGATAATTAAGACCTAGATACTGCTGAAAGATGCAAACATTCAGAAAAATTATACCATTTATAGGATAAGGCAAAAAAAACCAGTGGGAACTCTGTGTTATGTTGATTTTAAATCTGAGAGACGACAAAAGTAATGTCCTGTATGACTAGCAATGGCAATGCTTCTGCTTTTATAGAACTTGAGAGAAACAAAATAGTATTCACATTGCTTTCACTTTGCTTATCTTGACTAATTGTCTTTCTGATTCCTATTAACAACCTTTTTAGAGGTTTTTATTTTTATAATGATTATAATAATATGGGCTTTGTATGGGGAAAAAAGTTATTTCAGAAGGTGGAAAAATTAAGAACACTGAAATAAAACCTGAAGCCTTTTACCTTCAGGTCTCTTCTACAAACACAGTTCAGTTCAATACTCATCACTGTAATTATTAAAAGATTTCTCAGTAAGATGTGAAGTTATTCATTAGTCCCAGTCAGCTTCCCACTGGGTAGATGTACACTTCTAACGGTTTTCACCGCTACGGCACCCCAATATCCAAAGACAAGGGTGATATGACACACGTTAGCATATGAAGCAATTCCAGTATTAACCTGGAGCTGGTTCTGCCAGCTGAGACAGTGTCAGTCTCTAGAGCTGTCAAGCTGTCACACTTCACTAACACTGACTTCACTTTAAGGTTAATGAGAGGGCAGCAGACAGCCTAATTTAATGGTCAGCCCCCACAATGCAGCTTGTCGATGAGGCAGAAAACACTCGTGTGGGGCTCTGAGACTGCCTCTTGAACAGAGATGCTCTTGCTGCTTCCCACACAGCCCTTGTACTCTGAAGGGACAGAATAATAAACTTCTCTCCCAGTCTTTAGGGAGGCTAATTATCCATCTACAAAAATATTTATTAAATTTTTGGCTCCTTTAGCCAAATGATCAAACAAATACACACACTTAGATTTCTCAATTTAGCAACTAGGTAATGCAAAGGAATCATAAGCCTTATTTTTCATAATATCATTAGTTCACACTATATCTTGATAGCAAATATCATAACATCATCTGAAACCCCCTGTTTTTAAAATGTTTTAAAAGCTGCAAAATGTCTAAGGATGTTTTTAACATTTCCAAGCATGCATGTTCAATACATGATAAAGAACCCACTCCTGGAAGTTTTGTTAATGCAAAAGATGGAACAGAAGAATAAAGCAGAAGTAAGGAAGTAGAACTCAACACAAGTTAACTAACAATGGACATGAACAAAGCCATTTTCTCCAGACTGACCCTGGATTTCTATATGGAAAGCAAACTTGCACCTGAAGAAAGCAGCGGTGTTTATGCAGAAATATGTATCTCATTTTCAAGCTATCATAACATTCCTCATCTACCAGTTTGTTGAAGAATGACTGCAATATGAGCAAAGTTACAGATTATTAAACAATAATAGGCTAAGTAAGAATGTGTCTCCCTGTAAGGTGACTAAGACTAATAAAAACAAAACCAAAAGTCACAGTAGTTTCCTTTTCCACCTTCTTTTAAAGAAGGAAAAGTACCCACATGAAACTGCTGCTCCAGCCAAGGTTGCATGAGGCTGATATTCTCTTTAATGACTACTGGAACTATAAGATATATCTTGTTGTGTTGTTTTTACACCCATTAGGTATTCTTCTAGTCTTCTTTTGACTCAAGAAAGCTATGGGACCTGTGATGCAGGAAAAAACCCCAATCTTGTAAAATTAAAACCCAATACCATTTCACATATCAGTGTCTCTCTTATGCTCAGAGGTAGCAAAGCTACAGTTTTTCATACCCCATCTGGGCAAACCCACCACAAACAAAACATCTTTTTACCAGTGCTCTTTCTCCCACTCACAGAAAACTCTGTGAGTGGCTTGCAATAATACGTGGGGAGGTTTTGTAAATTTGTTTAGAGGCAAAATAAAAATATTCTACACTGCCTATCCTGAGGAAGCCACAGATTAATAATGAAGGAACCATAATGCAAATACTGTATCTCACATATGCATGCACGCAAATCAAAGAACAACTTTCATGCAAATTAGATAATGCACTTCTAAATTTACTCAACTAAGATATATATGTTGTCTCCGAGGAAAAACAGAGAAATTATTCCACTAATACCATGACTGTTCAAGGCATCTTCAAAGGATAAAGAAAGAAAGCACAAGAAAACTGGAGAGGGAACAGAATGGCACAACACCAAATACTTTCTGTAACAAAGTAAAAGGCAACGCAGGGCTTAGGAAATACGAATTGCAAATGAAGATGGAGTCCTCAAAGCAACAGAATTCTGTAGACTGCTCCAAAGATATGATCATCAAGACCTGTAACACTCTCTTCCACACCCTTGAAAGGAACCACAGAAAGAAGAAAATAAAAGCATGCTAAACAATGCTATGGACTCTTTGAGAAAAGAGACAGAAAGCAAGTAACGAGCAAAAGAAGAAAGCACAGTTCAAGCTGTAATATACAAAAATACATCCTTCCAATGAGGGTGAAAAACAGCCACAATAAACAAGAGAGAAAATTCTTCCTAAATCACAAATTCATTAAGCCAATCAAGAACACAGGGAATTACATCTTATCACTCCTTCTCTGCTGTGTTTGTCTTCATCAAAAGCAGAATACATTATTTTTTTTAAACTGCAAGAGTCAACTTCAGCATGGTCAACAAACCCAACTAATGGGAAAGACAAATGTAAAGTGATGCTATCACTCCTAATTTTATGAGGCTAGGATTGATGAAAATATAAGCTGAACTGAACAACTGTAGGAACAATGTGAAGCCATTTCAGAATTCAAATAAAAATCAGACATCAGCAAAATTTAGAAGAAATACATTATTAAAGTAATTTCCATCACCACTCTGTCCCAGAGGACACAGTGCACCATCATAACCATTCACACCCCTGAAAGCAGTGCAGCATTCTGTGGGGAAACGGCACAATAATCCCTTAAAAATCAAGAGTCTAATGGCCTTTTCTATGTTAAATCAGGACATTTAGGTGCATTGTAGTAAACAGAAATTATCAACACCCATTGTACTTAAAAAAGCCCCTAATAAAACCACAACTCTTTAATTGCATAATTTTAGTGCCCTTATGTATATGATTCAATTAAATTCTACCTTACCAAAAACTTCTCTGCCACCATCATGTTTCACCTCATTGCTTAAAATCCTGGGAGTAAAAGGTCCTCCTGCTTTGCTACTGACACATGCAACCTACTAAGCACTGTATCTAAGAAAATGGGTACGAATCATAGTTTGCTTTTTATCATGTGCTCCAAGTCATTGATAAGGTGAGGCACTAGAAGCCTCCTCTTTTACTTCTTCTGGGAGAAAAATCATTATATTTTTCATTACAACTCTGTTGATTTGCTCTCTTCCACAACTCAACACAATCACAGGCAGCAGAAAGAACCTCCCATGATTCTTAACAATTTCAGGGCAATAATGTTATGGCTGAGTTAGCATGTTTCTGAACATTTAAGTTTTATACGCCAAAAGCTTTAAGTTTTTCTGAACTTGACATCATTGAAGATTATGAGATCTTCACCACACAGCCTTGACACTTAATTTGTCAAAAAATTTGTCTTCTAAGTATTTATATCTGAATATATATATTTATATATAACTGTGGTTATTATGTTCAAGTGATTGAAGCTGAGACATGACTGTATTAAGGAAAATGCCTGTTTTTGTTTAAGGCTCCTTTCAAATCTGAAGACATCACTGTCCTGTTAATGGTTTTGCTATGAAAGCAGGATGTATGTCCCAAAATCCATTAGCTGTTGTCTTCTTATAGAGGGGCCCATCTCCTACCTATATCTTAAGGTAATTCTTTATCCTATCTTACGAAGTTTTAGAGATACACAGTTCTTTATTAGTTAAACTTACAGACAGTCTGGTAAGAGTTCTACATTAAAGTGAAATAGTTCTACCAATGTAATATTTAGTAGATTCACTTCAGTGTGTAACTGCCACTGAAGTGCAGAAAAAAAGGAGTGCTGGAGGGAACCGGGGCCTGTGTACATGAGCCAGTCTGCACTCAGAAAAGAGTGAGTGCAGCAAAAGATGCTACCATTTCAGGTTTGTATCATCATACCTGCCTGATCCCATTAAAACTGGAGCAAGCAGTCCTACTGACTCCTTCGTAACTTGGACTCACAAAATTGTTAGTCAGAAAAGGTCCCCAGAGGTCTTCTGCTGGGAACATTAGGTAAGGCCAGGTAGGGATTTTTCTAGTATGATCTGGACAGCTACCAAGAATGGAGAGCCCATGGACTCCCCTCCTGGTGAAGAGCCATAGCAATCATTAAATTGGTCCTGGGACTGTAAGGATTGCTTTTGCTCTTTCAAAACTGAGTTCCTAACATTGTTTATGTTGGTTATTGACAACTGCTTCTATTGAAGCATGTCAGACAGGTAATAAACCATTACAGCCTCTCAGATCTTGTGAGATGCTTGCGCATTCTTTCAGAAGCAGAATTTCTAAGTCTTGCTGAAACCAATGAGACTAGAGGGCAGCCTGCATATGGCAAGATTGATTTGTCAACAGCTAAATCCCTTACAAAAAGTAAAATTCATAACACAAAAGGAAAAAGAATGCATTAGCGTATTATAGTGCCAAATACTTTATCTAAATAAATGTTGTGAATGAACAGTGTTTTCAGTGTCTAACTAAAAAGCAGTCATGAAGACAAACTATTTTATCGTGTTAGTTTTACTCTGTAGTAGGTACAGACAAGAAAATTGTTTTCTACTAGAAAGCTTAGCAGTTTTCAGCAGGACTATCTTTCCTTCAAGAGTTACAGTTGACTTCTCAATCTTTTCAAAACTTATCTTAAAAGAAAATAACACAACTGTAATGTTAACATATTAAAAATCACTGATAATGTTTCCAACACCACACAACTGATAAAACAATTTCTTACCATGCTGGAAAAAATTAAAATAATTTTTGACTGGTAAAATAAGATTTTTCTAAAGCTACCAAACTTAATTAACTTCAAATCTCTGAAACAGTCAAGCAATACACATACCTGCAATGGGAATATTCTGTGATACTGACAGCTGTACATCTCCAGTCCCAGGTGGCATGTCAATTACTAAATAGTCCAGCTGACCCCAGTCAACCTAGAAGACAACAATATAAACATACGTGGAGATTTAAGTGTTTTTATTTAAGGCACTTAGTGTATTAGTGCAATCCTTGTTTCTTATAATGTAAACAAGTGAACCAAGGACACCGAAAAGAATGATACTGAGATGCCCTCTCAGTCACACTTACAGCACAGGATCAAGACAATATTTCCTGAGACACAGTCTTTGCTGATTACTCCAAACTATGAGTGCAACTTCATCATTAACTTCACTGGCATAATTCTTACTGAATTATTTCCGCCAAAAAATTAGCATTAACCTAAGACTTTTACTTTGCAGCTACTTAACCATGGGTTAGAAGCACATGTTAGGTGAAACTCAGGCTAAAAATTAGGGGTTTGGGCAGCAAATATCGCTTAGGAGTTGTTTTTATTAATTAAAGACTACTTTTGCTTCCTTCCTATCACTTGTTGAAACTACATAGTTTATTTACCAGTTTATTTACTACATACATACTTAGCCTTTTTTTTTTTCTGTTTTTTTGGTATGAAGTTAGAGCTATCAGTACTGGATTTTTCTCTAAGAAAAAGAGGTGTTGGGGAAAAAAGAAAAATAAAGAAAGAAAGAGAACACCCCAGATTTGTTAAATTAAAATCACCAGGTATAATTATACAGACCTACAACATTCTTAACATCACAAAATTTAAAAAGTGTAATGGTTGCTAGACATCAAATGAGAGCAACCATTAAAGATGTTAGACTCCAACATGAGAATACTGTGATAACTTACACTTTTTTATCAGGACAGATTTCCAGAAGAGCCAAAAAGCTCTCCCTAGAGCATGGTGCACTGAGATAAATGTTCTCTTAATGAGAACAGACATGATCCTAGGCCTACTCTACATAACGGACAGCCTACCTATACTTTATCTAAACACTTTCCAACAGATATGATGGAATTATATGGTATGTTTCTGATTCATACAACATATACAAGATACGACTGTATGAGTCACTTTAGAACAGGAAAATCCCATACTAGAGCATTGTGTTTTACATATTTCCTCAAGTGTCATTTTAACAGCAAAAATAATCAACACTTTGCCAGTCCCCTAGTTATTGTCATGGAGTATCAGACCCTGTCAGGGGAACGCTCATTCATTTTCGTTCAGTTCTTGTACGGATGATGCTCTTCTAGAGAAGCACATCCCATGTGAAATCCAGATCACTAACCCACTATGCACACCAGTGAGAAATGGAATTTCTCTTTCCAAGGCAGACTAATGAAGAAGGAAAATTTCAGAGCACTTATGAGAGAACAGGGATGGGAAAGGTTAGCTGAAAATTCTAACTTTAGATGTCTAAATTAGGGACTCTCAGGTACACCTCCCTTCTCTCGTTTTCTATACAAAGGCTGCAGGAACACCTAATGATGCCTAAGACAGTCTAGTGAAACAGGAAACGCCGCTTACACTAACCACAGCAAACACTGCACTTTTTCACATTGGATATTGATCTATGTCATCTACAATATCTGTATTTTGTCAACAAAAATGACACACATCTAGCAGATTTCTAAAATCAATTAGCATTCATGATCATATTGAGACTATATAACCCCAAAGAAAAACTATATATATGTGCAAAAATA
The DNA here is from genome assembly GCA_013398115.1 of Falcunculus frontatus. Lineage (NCBI taxonomy): Eukaryota > Metazoa > Chordata > Aves > Passeriformes > Falcunculus > Falcunculus frontatus. The sequence goes on from VZRV01001942.1 coordinate 511,723, forward strand.
TACATACTGAAACAATCATGGGTAGAGAAGCCATTTTATCTGAAAAAAACCCTCATTTTTAATTTGGTTTTCTTAACTAATCTTGTTTAGTTATTCGCCAGATAAATACCAGTGCTGATGAATGCATCCTTTCCAGTAAAAACTACTCTGCTCGCATGAAGGCATGTTCCTATGTTTCCTAATTAAAAATCAACCATTATAAAGATGACAAACTGAAATTATATAGATGTAGTAGTTTACAACATGAATAAAGCCACATTCCTTTAAGATTTACAACTAAACATACAGATCTTCAGTAAGTAACATGCATAAATCTCAACATGCAAAACCCAGATCTTTCATAATAATCAAAACCATTTTGAAATGCTAGGTAGGTATAGGCAGTTTTAGTTTTTAAAAAGGATTAATGGATTACTTCAAAATACCTCCCCCCTCCCACATCTTCATGAAAGCTGATTCTGGCATCTTTTGTTAAGTTCATATATATATATATATATATATAATATATAATACAATTCCAGTAATCATATTCTCCTTCCTTAAATGCTTCTACAGAATAGAATGAATAAACTGGTTTTTTTGCTTTCTGCCTTGCAGCAAGATGCAGTCTGGAAACACTTCTATGAGTGGCATAGCACTACTACCATTCTGACAGTTTCTAATCACTCTGTCTGCCAAAAACTCTTGGTTCTTGGATATACTACTGGAATAAAAACTTGGATATTTAGTGATTTTCAGCCTTTTTCTCTAGGAGCTCAAATTCAAGTCCTTTTAGATACAGCACTGCCTTATGAAGTAGTACAAAACAACCCAAATCCCACCCTTATCGGTAACTGGAATGAAAAATATTTTCTCCTCAGGCTAAAAGCTGTCTGGTTTTGCATATACTTGCCAGCCCTAACTATAGGCTAGCTCCTCCTGTGAAACAAAGTGACTTTCTGGGCTTGACTTAGAACTTTTCTTTTCAGCCTTACCAGATGTTTTGCTCCTCCAACCTCTTCAAGCACTGGTCTCCTCCATCAAGTTCCATGTGATCATCCAACATACCAAGCATTACAGTTGTGCAATGCTACTGGAGGGGACTGCAAATGCCAGTGGCTCAAAGCCTTTCCTACACGCTCAGATTTGTGGGGATACACAAATTTTCCTCAAGAAGTTACTTTCAAAATTTACTCCACATAGTAGTAGGAGAAAAAGTGTACAGAAATCAGAGGGCACCAGAGCTTTCTGCCTCAAGCTTCCTTAGTAAGTGACCCCATAACACCCAACATGCACTTTCTGGATTGTCCTATGAATAAGGATTTTTAATAATGTTATAAACCCTTGAAAACTGAACTTAATAAAGGAATCTTAAGCACATGGTGAATCTCATGGTAAACCTCATTGCTAGGCAACAGGAAAAATACTCTGTTAATACATCGTGTAATTAAATTATAATGCTTAATTTATGGCACTGTAAACATTTCACATATTTTCTTCAAATTCATAGACTGAGAAGAAAAAGAAATGCTCTATCAAATTACGTGTGCTCTGTTATAATACTTACAAATATGAGCACAGAAAAATGGAGAAGCTATACCATCCCAGCAGCAGTGGAGAGGACATCTTGCCATTGTGTAGAGTAGGAGGAAGACAGGCTTTCGTCCCACAAGTTCAGAATAAGCCATAGCAAAGATGCCAATGTCCATAAGTACTGAATATATAAGAGAACTACTCTCCACAAACCTCTCCGAGACATGCCACTGCTGTGGTGCTGAACTGGTGAAAGTCAGGTGGCAAACTAGATTGGAAAACCACTCCTAATTAAAACCAACCTTGTTTTTTATTTTGAACATAGTCAAGTAGTTATCTTCATAATTTCATTTTCCTCTTTTTCATTTGTAATTCAGGGCAAGAAGGGAGAGCTGCACCAAAATGATATAGCCATAATTTCTGGAAAGAACTGAGCTAGTGTATTTGCCTAGTAGTGAGCAGTAGTCTCTAGACATATAGGTTTGCTCAGGATTGGGCTGGGGAAAACTGCACATAACCCCCTTCTCACTGTGGACTGCCTCTTATTTGCTTCTACTCTGCAAGGATTGGATGACATTCAGTTGCTCCTCCATTACCCTCCCGCAAGAATACAGCAATGAAAATCTTTTCTTAAACACATTATTGAATGTAATTTGGATAATTTGTTATAGAAATGTACACTTTATTTAATGGGAGAAGAAATTCCAGGTCTGTTACTAAATTTCAGCATAGTAGAAAGAGAGGAAAGACATTTTTAATTAAATTTAGAACTGAAACATAAAATCAGGAGTGGCTTTTTGAAATCTACTATTGCCATTCATTCAACATTATTAAAATGGAACATATAATCAGGCTGTGATATAAAACACTAATTTGAATGCAAATCCTGTTTATATGCAACAATTTACCAAATCAGGACCACTGTCCTCATGTTCTCAATGAGTTCCAAGACGTGTGTCTGTATGCAAATGTGGTTTCACACAAGAAAATGAGCTCAGATTAACAGCACATTACAGCAAACAGTTCGCTTTGCAAGCAATAGGCAGACAGCGGCTACAAAAGCCTGCCTTGTAGTATCTGAAATCTGTCAGCACCTTTTCATGTACAGAGGTGTTAATGTCTTTGCCCCTCTAATGTATACAGTGTGTAAAACATTTCAAAGCATAGAAATGTAATTGCATTTTCCTTAAGCACAGCATTCATCTTTTTTAAAAAAGGTTTAACTTGACATTTATTGTTAAGCAATGTAATTAAGTGCCATGTGCTTCTGTGTATTTTACTTTGCTCAGAAACACCATGAATGCTTCTATGTAAATTACTTTAATCAATCATTCTGTTTATGTGACAATCCATAATCAAAATACCAGATATGCATTTTGAGTAAGGATTCTAAAAAGGAAGTTAAACCCGAGGTAGAACACAGAGACATAGATGACATTTCTGCTGAGGAAAGAAGCCTGAGCATCCTCTGTGCATGAGGTGGAAATGATAGAGCATTAGAACAGAAGAGAGATTGCTACTTATAACTTTGAAGTAATCCTCATGGTTTGCTTGTTTGGTAAATAACAGAAGATATTATTTACTTGTTCTTATTAAGAGGAATACATGCAGAGTTACAATCAAGCATTATGCAGGTGCAGACTTGGCAGCAGGCCGCCAAACTGAACACCAGGATCAGAAAAACAGTAAGAGCTATGCTGCAGGCAGCTTAAGTTCTATTACTGCCAGATCCATCCTCCTCTCTTACCTACTTTGTGTGTATATTAATGATTTAACCCAGGCAAGCAGCAGAACAAAGTAAAGGTAAGAAATTATGTTCTTAAATGAAGATTTATATACCTGTTCACATGTAGTAATGTGTTAAGATAAAACACGCATTTAAAATAAAAGACATGTATTTTAAGATAAAACAAGTACTTAAAAATAATTCCTTGAAAAATTACTTACAAGATGCTGCTTAGAAACACACACAGACATTAGGAACAAGTGAACAGTTTCACAGTGTAAGAAAACAGATAATTTAGGAATAGTATAATGAAACACGGCATTTTAATCTATTTTTTTAATGTATTTTCAGAAGTATTTGATAAAGAAAGGAGACATTCCCCAGACATAAACCAGAAGATTTTTAGCCCCTATGGAAACTTTCTCTTTGGTAATATCATAACAGGATATGCCACAGTGCTTAACACAACTCGACACTTTCTGAACAAACACAACCACACCTTTGACTTGTCCTCTGATACTTCACCAATCTCAAAGCCTTGCAATGTAACAAAAAACAGATGCACTGTAACAGTTCAAATTCCCTCTACGGTATTTCTGAGCAGTCAGTTCTGCCAAGTTCAGAGAGAAATTGAGGTGAAACATAAGAACAGTTTGCTACAAAGACATCCACAACGAGAAGGAAATTCTCCTAGTCTTTCTCAATATAGGTTAAGAGCAACTTTTAGAAATAAGTGCCTATGAAGAATGCCACAGTCCTGTTTAATTCAACAACCAAAAGAAGAAACTGGCCCCCTCCTATTCCTCCCTTACGGCTTTTCATAATGTTAAGAACTGAAGGCAAACACAATAACCTGAAGTTTTTGTCATCTTCATTTGTATAACCAACAAAACTAAACACTTCCCAGAAGGCAACGATAAAGAGGTTATTCCCTGTGGGGTGTTCCAGGAGATGGAGTCAAGGCACTTAACACCAAGCTTCTACAGGAAGCCCAGTCAACATCATGTCAGCTTAAAGGGCAGATGGAACCCAGCTGTGGGGCAATCTGGAACATCCACAAGAGCCTGGGGATGACTGAAAAGGAGTAATTCTGATGAAGACTGTATCAGCACTACCACATATAAAAGGCTCTTCCTCTAGGTTCAAGCTGTTAATATAAAGAGCTTTTGTGAGCTTTGAGTCCCATTTCCCAGGGATTTTTCTCTAAAAGATGACAGTCTGGAAAGCAAATTTCTACTATGCAGTCTTGAGACTGATCACTGGTCTGCTGCTCTCTCTACCCTTGAACCACAGTCTGCAATACATAATTTGCAGAAACTTTTCTTCAGAAATACACCATCTTTTTTTTCCCAGGTTCTACAATACAGAACTGCCTGTAGCTCAGCTGCTGAATAATGATAACAGGAAAAGAAATATGGAATAAGCAAGTATCTATTCCTATGTCTTTTTGCAATAAAACTAAGCAAAAAGTTAAGTAACATAAGAAGAGAGTGGGCTAGCATCACATCTTCTAATTGAACTAATCACCAGGTTGATACAGCTATGTTAAACACATCATCTAAACTACAAATTCTCTTTGACTTCTCCTTAATAATACACAAAGGCAAAATCATTGTTTAGCTATCAAACCCAAAGCCAAACAACACATTTTTAAGGCAGTATTATCAGGACCCAACTTAAGGTCATAAAATTTATATAAGCTGTCTGAATCAGATTTTCCCTACAATAACAACAGAAGGAAATATTACAAGTGTTGGCAACAAATATCAAAAAGAAGAAGCTTGATAAGCCCACTCCCCATATGTATTTCAGCCTATACTTTTGTAATGATGTTAAAAGCTGATATATAATTTAAGAATGAATGCTTAAGCTATGCAACAGAAAGCAATGTTCCTAAATTGCTTTGTAAGTTAAATAACTTCCTTAAGCTTCAGCTCATTTTCTGGTACAAGAAAAAAATCTATAAATTCCTTATTGGAGTACCAACAGACTACTATAGGTACCATTTCATGACCATCAGTGAAAGAATGATTTTAAACCAGCACTTAAACTAAAATCATTAGATTAAAAATGTCAGAAAATTCTGTTTCTCAACTACAGTGTATAATGCTTTTTTGTACAGAAAAGGAAATTCCTACAGAGGCCAGTCTAAGGCCTTCTGAGAAAGGATTACTGAAGAAAGTAACATGATGGGTGCTATTCAAGTCACTTAAAAATGCTGCTGAAGAAAACCCTCCAGTATTACCGTGTATAGAGCAACATAAAAACTCAAATAGAATCAATTAGATGTAGACAGCTGAAGAGAGGCCAAAAGACAGTATATCTCAATATAGAACTTCATTTTCTGCCTGGTGAGATGTTATCAGGTTTTAAAGTAACTAGCCTTGAGTTGAAACATGAATTTAAAAAAAATTTAATAATAAAATGGGGGTTTTCCTTTTTAAAAAATAACCTGTTTTTCACAAATATGGATTAAAATTTGCCCTCCAAAATTTCTGTACTTAAATTCACAAGTATATCTTCCTCAGTCACTGAATTCAAAAAAGTCACCCCTTGCAAATGAAACCAGCGTTGGAGAGTTTACTTGAATTATGTCAAAGCACAACAATCAATACTTCCAACAAGAAGTAACAATAAGGCTGCACAAAATAAAGAACCTTTCAACTCTGCAGGAAGATTGAAGAAGATGAGAGTCTGAGAAAAGAATGTAAGCAAGAGTATGTGTGAGAGTGAACAGAGCAGATTCATGACCATGGGACTGTGATTGTGAAGTTGGTATAGGTTCTCTGTCAAAAAAACCTGCCTTTATGTCAGAAAGGAGCAAGAAAAAATTCATATACATTATGTCCTTAAAAATAGTAGAACACAGAAAGGGCATTAAAGACACAGACGAGATGTAAAAATTAAAACAAATAAATTTTAAAACTATGCACATGTTGCAGTCACACACCTACCATAGTCACAATTTAAAGATGTGCTGAATGTCATAATCCTAGAGTAGTAAGAGCACTTACTATGAACTGTAAGCATAGAAATTTCATTTACTACGAAATATGAGCATTTATTATGAACAGATAATCTGTAAAAAGTGTCAAATTATAGATTGCCAAAATAATTGCTGTGCCCACAGAACCATGCTTTTCATCAGTGTCCTCAGTTATGAATCTGCAACAATAAAAGTGTTACTTGTATTCTAAACCCAATTAAAATAATTTGATGGAGGTGCTGATACCATGAGTTTCAGGGACATCCCAGTGATTACTGCCAAGCAATGTAGAGTCTTCATATTTTCATTCACTTCCTAGCTTTTTCTTTAGCTCCAGTTCTTATTTAATGGTTTTTATACAGAATAAAAAATCTAGCAGAAAAAGAATTTAAATGGGTGTCCACTTTAGTTGCACAGTAAGAGCTGTATTCCAAAGGCGGCGCTCTGCTAGGAGAACATAATCTTTCTTTTACAAGATACTATTGATGGAGCAAAACACAGAAGTGAAACATCTTCTACAGCCTCATAAATAGTACAAAAAAGCAGCTTCTTCTTTGTTAGGGAGGGGGAGGGGAAAAAAAGCCCCATGACACTAATCTCTGGTACCTCAAGCACAATTACTTTACGTTTGTGTCAATCACTCGGGATGTGAGAAATAATCACTTTCTACAAAGAATACTGGTACAAAACCTGCTGCTATTCTTGGATATCTGCAGTTATTTTCTGTGAGCAAAAGAGAGATGGGAGGATGGTTTGAGTGAAGGATCAATTTGTCAGCTTCCAACAGACAGAATGCAAGCTGGATTATTAAAAAGAAAAGAAACAACTCTGTGCAATCAGTTTAACATATATTAATTCAATATAAATTTTAAAAAGCTGTTTATACAGTTACATTCATAGTTATTTAATAAGTAAAATTAATATGTAATTCTAAACACTGTGTCAAAGTTCAGTCGACATTCAGAGGTAGTGAGGTTTCACTTTTGTTTTGATCAAAAAGATGAAAAAGAAAGGCTGAAAAATGGGAAAAAAAGCCACGCTCAAAAAGCAGCTTTGGTGAGCTCCACCTACACATTCTTCCGAAGATCTTGACTGTTCAGGAAGGGAAATAGAAAATCTCGATTGAGCATTAAATTTCAACCTGAAGCCCATTTGGGATCCATTAATTACACACACATTTGCGGAAAAGGAGCAAGTCTTATAAGCCCAATCTTGCAGGCACTCTCTAAATGCACCTGCCACTGGCAACACTGAACCTAACACAAAGCTGAGCACACGTGGCCATTAAAAAACAAAATAATCAAACCAAAAACAAAATCTCAAAGCCTGTGGTTCTGCTGTTACAGTAGCAACTGCTTAATATCACAATTAGACATATGAGAGAACATACCTATGAATGGCAAGATGTCAGTTTTAATTTCCCAGGCAGGTGGCATTTAGCTGGAGAAAACTGTGTAAGCAAGAATGCAAAAACCACAGAAGCCACCATGACCCCATACAAGGCCAGCAGCTGAGGTATTCACCTGGAAAGCTAAAGCTCCAGGTTAACTGAATTTCCTGCACAGATCTGGTCATGCTCCCCCTTCACACATCTAGTCCTGCCCTCAGGAATCTCGCATCTCTAGCTGTAGAGCAGAGGGTTATGACTGCTGTATGTGACTGCAGGGCACTCTCCTGGGTAGCAGGTAATACAGCCTTAAATGCTAAACTGATAACATAACCAAACTTGCACCTCTCATGTCCAGGCTTCCAAGGCTGCTATTATGAACAGAGGATAAGCCTGTGAAGTTCACCTGAAAGAAGGATCTTGACACCTAACAGAAGACACTCAGTTTTGGCTTTAAATCTTCACTCCACACAGCTGTCCAATAAGGTTACATTTAGGTGCTGAAATCCAGGACAGAGACAGAAAGTGAGACAGCCCACAGGCTTTTCCTCATAGCCCTGTCATTCAACGTCTTCAGTACCACTTAATTCCACTTGCCAAATCTACTCCCACTGACTTACACCATTAATTTCCACTTATTCCACACCAAGCCCTAAACTTCAGCACTCCAAGATACAGCATCTATTCTGTTAAGGTGCTGCCAAAGAGTCTGAAGGTACCTTCAGGAGGGCAAAGTAACCCCTCAGTACCACTGAGAATGACAAGTGATGTATTCTCACCACTCCACGTATGCAGTGGCTCCAGGCTAAGCTTCGGTTTAACTTTCCATTCCTGCAGGCAGGGCACCAGCCTCTTAGGCACAGCACAGCAATGCCCATGGCCCTTTTCACATCTAACCTACAGCAGCCAGAAACACAGAACAAACCCTCTTATCAGTGGAGGAGAACAGAGAAAGTAGAAGAGTAGCATTAGGTGTCTCCTATTTTTTTTTAAAGTTTACATAAATAATGGAAGTTTCATTCAGAAAAAAAACCAAGCAGTGCCTTCTCTTTCCCCCGCTCCTCTACCACCAGTATTCCTGTTTAGCAAACACTTCAAATCAAGCTTAAATCACTACCTCTTTCCAAGAATGACGCTGGATGACATTTAGCCACAAAGTTCTGAACTTTGCTGCAGAGAAACCTTAAACCTCAAAACACTTTCCTTTAAAACCTTGAGGGGAAAAAAGAAAAAAAAATCTAACCCCAGCACAGCCATTTTGAGACACTATGAGCTCTTTGCCATTTCTTCCTGTCTAGTCAACAAATCCAGCAAAACAGTTGCATGTTTTGCATTTATTTTGTTTTATGCAATGGAGAGGAGACACATGCATACCTGTGTAATGTGTGCAAGAAATGAGACTCCTGGAAGCAGAGCAAAGACAACACTCTCACAGCCTGTTCCCACAGCAGCAATAACTGCACAGTCATAACCATGACAGCTGAGGAACCAGGCCAAGAAATGTTTGCTGTAAATATAGTCTCACTATGCTGTTAGGCTTTTTTTTTTTGCCTTTTTTTTTTTTAATCCTCAAAGACATTTAAAATACATTTACTGCAAATGCTTCCAGTTCAGCAGTAAGATGTTGGCTAATGATTTCGGTATTTCTGGTTTTCTTAACACTTCTTTCTATGACTGTCAATTCCTTTCAGCAACTATAAGCCCTTTTCATATCAGCTGCTAATACAAGCCAATAAAGCAACAGGGAGCTGTATGGATCCTGCTTCATTAAGGGAAGAAAGGAAAGAGAACAGGTTCTGTAGCTTCAGCTGGAAATAAAAAGAATCAAGCCCATATTCATTCAGTCACACCCACCCCAAAACATACAGGAACACTCAAGTCAAAGGGTGATAACAGAAGTACTCTAACTCGGGGACAGAGGAGCAGAAAGAAAGAGCTTTCTGCCGGCTCCCACACTCCTGGCTACAGTACGTCTGCATCAACATTCAGCTTCTGATCTCCAGGAAGTACAATCATTTCCTTTAAATATGTACATATTGATTGGGACTGGTTAAGGCAGTTCTCTCTGGACAGACAAGACCTTTCAAGGTGATTATTAACATATGAGCGAATTAGTGATGATTATACAAATTCCAAGAGAAAGCTTTTCTAAACGCCAACATCACAGCTGAAGCATGGTGTAGAAATTAGTGTAGAGACTTCCATTGATTTAAGTCAGTTCTGAAGGAGAAGAAACTAGTTTATTTATCCTTTAGTCTTAGCAAAATAAATGTAACAAAAAATGAGTGTAAGAATTTTTACAAATTCTTTTTTAAGGTATGAATGGGTCATCTTATCTTGCCCTTGAAACAGTTTCCCTAATTTCAGTGATAAAACAAGGGAATGAAACTTGACCTTCCTTGATTTAAAGGAAAGCTTATTAAAGACTTCAGAAAAATCTCACAAGCATTCAGAGTTATTGTTTACCATCTGCCAGCTGTAGATGCAGTCTTAGTGGTATGTCTTAGTGCAGTTTTAGCACTGGCAGTTCAGTCACTATTTATTACTGAGTGTTGTTCCTCTTTTCAAAATACCTCCAATAGCACAGGACGTTTCTAAATAGAACAAATACATAATACCAATGATCTTATGTTTAGGGATAAAATGTCTGGATCTTTTCATTCTCATACTCTAGATCACAAAAATAAAAATAGAAAAGCTTTCCAACTCCCTAAAGATGCAACTGCTCTTATTTCTTTGATTAACAATGATGTCTCACCTTTTTTTTCTTTTTCCAAAACTACAAGGTGGCAGACTTTAGCCTGAACTAACCATCTCTATGTCCATCTCAGGCTGAGGCATCTCAAAACAGAAAAAATAAACAGAAGAAATATTTCTGTCATTGTGGAAAAGCTGGCAAATTTTCCACTGTATTGACACTGTAAGTAAGACTACTGTACTTTAGAATTATGCACTGCAAATACAAACACATCTTCGTAGTTTAGAATATAAGCATATACATATAGCAGCTTTGTTTAGTTCTATGAAATGTAAACTGTAAATATCTGCTACTGACTGCCACAATTACTTGGAGATAACTTGGATAAACACATGAATATTGTGAAACACATCAGTTTTGAAATTAGCAAATACCCTAAGATGGATGGATATTTGCCAAAACACAGAACATAAAGGAAAACGGTATTAATCTGCACTAAGCATATATATTTCTGGTACTTATCTTCTGTTGATACACAAACAAGTGTGTATAGACTCTTACATTTGTACTAAAACATGAAAAGATTACAAAAGTTCGAAAAACAAAGAGCTATTTATGTTTCTTATCCCTTTTGCTAAAATTTCCCATTGCACCATCTCACTCTTTTCCTGTCTTGAAAATTTAGTGCCATAATGCAAGTTAAATGCCTTCAGTGTTCATCTCTTGATAGAGTTCCCTTCCTAAACCAAAAAGTGTTAAAAGTAAAATCCACACAAAAAAAATCATCTGGCTTCACAGCACTGCTCCTTCTTCACTTGCTCTTTACATTTACAATAAGAATAATTTTCAGCATTGAATCACTATTACTATTCTGGGCATCCTTTCAATTCTCTTAAAATATAGCTACAAAAAAATCAGAGCCATCAAATTGTTATTGTCTTCCTCCTGACCCAATACGTGCCGTTCTCAGCTAAAACCCATTTCACTACTCCCTCTCCTCCACAAATACTGTCTCACTAATTCTCTACTGATAAGACAGTTTTTTGCCCACACTAATAACAATTTCATCTTCAAAATTTTCCATGTAAGTGACAAAACACAGCAAAAGGAGTACTTTCTGCCAATTTGTTTAAGAAATGGATCTAAAGGATGACAAGTTTTTGCTATCCTTAAAATCCAAGGTTTGTACCTATTATCTTAAGACATTGCCAAAGACTATGGAGATAAATCTGGGAGGGGAAAATAATCCCTCAAATAGTACCACTGGGAATGACAAGTGATGTATTCCCACCACCCCAGGTATGCAGTAGCTCCAGGCTAGGCTTTGGCTTAAATTTCCATTCCTGCAGGCAGGGCACCAACCACTGAGGCACTGCAATATTCAGCACAGCAATACCAACGTCCCTTTTTGCACCTAACCTACAGCAACCAGTAAGAAAGAACAGACCCCTTTACTAGAGGAAAAAAAAATAGAAGAGTGGCATTAGGCTTCTCCTGTAGTCCACATTTTGAAATTTTCCATATAAATAAATACCACCAGTATTCCTGTTTAGAAAACACTTAAAAACATGGTAGCCTTCAATTCATGTCTCCAGGGTCCACTCCTGCGCTCATTCATGCTTACCAAAAAAAACTGACATAAAAGATTTATTCTACTTGCTTTTCTAAGATGACCTTTGCTACCATCTTTGAATTTTTCTTTGTCCAATTAGACTTTAAATTACTCAGGGCTGACACTGCTGGCAAGATTAAACAAATAAACAATCAAAATCAACATATGCTTCTCCATGCACCACAGAGAATGGCCAGATCTCTTAGTCTGAGTTTCATAGAGGACTGCATCCTAGACAGGAAACTACTAAAGCTAATGCAAAAAAATTGACAGAAGTCTCCAGCAAAACTTCTTTACACCATCCCTACTCAACTCTTAGGTGCCTGAGAGCACATCAATGTGTGCTTCAAACCTCTCCTAGATCAAGGTACTTCTATAAAAACAGGAGGTATGATAGGAAAACAAAAAATCTATTTCTTCTATTTTTTTCATAGTTCATATTAAGGATGCTCACTGAAGAGATAAGGCCTATATTGGTTTGACTTTTATGTCTCCACCTCAGCACCTCTACAGTCTAAAGAGACTAGAAATGCTACTGAGGAAAGGGTGGTCTCACTCAGTTATTACGTTGAAACTTTTTTATTTGACTGCAACACTTAATTGTATGACTCCCTCGCTTAGTGATGAAGGCAGTCACATTAGAGAGACACCTACACTCAGTTTAGGTTTTGACTGAGTGCTCTAACCAATGATTTCTGTGATAGGCAGAAACATTTTCTTCTCTCTGAGCTTTAACGGAGTTACAGACCAATAGTCAAATAGGCAGCGGAATGCCAATTTTAGAACTAATCCCAGATTCATAGAACAACTTAGGTTTGAAGGACCTCAGGGATCTCGGCACAATGCAGGAACAGCTTAGAGCAAGTTACTGAGATTCTTGCCCAGCTGAGTTCTTAATATCTTTCAAACAGTTTTGAGAATCTCTCCCGGCAACCTGCTCTGACACACAATTGCTTCAACTGTGAAAAAACAAAGCACCAATACCCCCTCACATTTCTTACTATATATTGCAATGTACACTCATTACCTCTTGTGCTACTAATGTGCATGTCCACAAAGACTCTACTTTCATCTTCCCTGTATGTATCCATTAGGTAGTTCAAGACAGCAGTTCATATATCCCTTTAACCGTCTCAAAACAAAATAAACCCAGTTCCTCAGTGTCTCTTTGCATATTACATGCTCCACTCCCCAGTACCACCTTGATGGCTCTTTGCTGGAGAATATATAAGGCAAGGTAGCACGTACCATCAAAAGCTAAGCAATTATGTATATATCTGCAAAAGAGATTCAGGTTCTGAAGAATACCAGCCATGGTGAACGCCTGTGATACATTTACTTTGATCTCAGGCATTCTTAACAGATACATGCCTTCCATATGCACAGACACTGAGAACCAGAAACACAAATGTATTGTGCTCAAAAGAGAAAAGGTTTTATAAATTTATTTTATAAATACAAAAAGTATCAAAGAAAAATGTTTATATTTATTTGGAAGTTGTAAATACTAGCCTTTGTATGTCTGTGCATATCTCACAAAATGTGATAACTCACTACAGTGCTGAACTCTGCAAAAACACAGAACAAAAGTTCCATGCTCCCAAAAATGTAAGGCAAAAGACAATACATGGACACAAAGAGAAGCCGAAGGACAACTCTCAGTGAACCATACTAAGCATGGTAGCTATTTTACCTGGTATAAATACATTTGCTCTGAATACCCTATCTATTTTTGTCTTCTCAAGTGCAGTATTAACACATAGCCAATTAAACCACACTTAAAGAAATTCTGGCCCCAATCTATACCTGCAACCTCTCCAATGTAAATAGTGGAAAGGAGGATACCAATAACTACATACACACTTCTCAAATAGTAGCAACTGCATGTAGGAATTTACTAAGTAATGTCACTAAAACAAAAATAGTATCAAATATCTATAATCTCTATAGAGATGAGTCACTTCAGACTGATCAGAAACCCAAACCAATTTGCTTAGTATTTGCTTTCCAAAAATTAAATACTACTTCTGTTTCCAAGTTACCTTAATCCCAAATCTTTAAACACGAATTTTTACTGTTCTGTTCACACAACTGTTGCTTTTATGGCAGCCTTCTTATATAGGCTCTTGAAACAACCCAGACCTCACAACCCATAGTCTGTTCAACATTTTAAAGACTATTTATCCGTCTATATCTTCCCTATTCCCTATAACATAAGCGCGCTGGTTCTGGCTGCAGTAGAGTTAAATTTTCTTCACAGTGACAACATGATACACTCTACAACTACCCATGTATGACAACTGAGCATCAGAGAATCATGCTACAAAAAAGGTCCAAGTACATATACACACATTCACACACTCCACTATGTAATTACTACCATCACTACCTCTGGCAGGTGCTGGTTTTGAAAGAAAGTAGCACACACAGTCCTCATTGCTAGCCAAATTTTCAAAATTACGTACAGATTAAATAATCACTAAGTTCAAATTTTTTTAAAAGATAAGGCTGAATCTTTAGACTACAGCCCTATTCAGCTCTGCATTAGCTAATAAATAACTTTGATCCTTCTTCTGCTTAATTTATGGTTTTCAACAGGAATTTACAGGAGATGAAGCCTGTCCAAGCATCAAAGTGCAAGGCTCCATTTCCTTTCGCTGATGTGCAACGGCTATGCATTGGAAGTTTTATTTAATTTGCTTTCTGCTAATTTGCCTGTATTCTTCCTTTCTAATTATATCCTTCCCAGTGAAACTTTGTTTTATTTTAATTTTCTTTCAATACATACCTTGACTAAAACAGAGGCTAAAGTGGTGCTAAAATAAGCAGGAAGAAAGAGATGGAGGAATTACAATATGATAATAAGAGCATTTTAGGGACTCATTAGAATTAAGCCATTCCAGGAAAAACTTCCTCATCATTCCAGGAAAATGGGTTCATCCTTACCAAGTACATCAAAGGAACCTTTAGGATTCACAAATAGTTAGCAGCACTGAGGCTCTACTTTATAGCCATAATATACCAAAGATGCTGTCAATGCACAAAATATTCTGGATACTCTTGAAAACTATGATAAGGAAGAAATACAAGAGTCCTGCCTCTGAAGATCAGACTAGCCTACAAAAACATAGGTTAAAATGTCATGTCAGGGTAAGAAATCCTATTAAGGGTGTTAATCAACCTGAGATTCACGCCTTGAAAAAAGAGCAGATTTCTGGGCTAGTTTCAAGGGGACTGTTTACACAAAACAGAATTGCTGATATCTATAATCTATGTTGCGTAGGCAACGCTTGCTTCCAGTAGTGATATAACTTTATCTATTGATATGACAAAGATACAAGGAGAATATTACATACTAAAATACACACTTGCATTTTATCTGTAGTCCCATTTTATGCGATTTTTTTTAAAAGAGAAGCAGACTTCTGTGCAGAATATTGAATGTTTTCCTTCTCTGCTGACAGTTTAACTAGGTAACACACATACAATAAGACAGAGAGTTCAAGATCAGAGAAACCAACACTTGCTATCTTTAGTATTAAAAGCTTTACTGATTACTCCCTAAACAGGAAACCCCCTCCATTTGTATTGCTTCTATGACTATAGCAGATAGTAAATTGGCAGTCAGCACAGTGCCACTTCCTTTCTCAGAGCCTTTTGGCAGAACAATTGCCACAACGTATTCCAAGACATACAGCAGGTTTGTACCTGCACCCTTCTAATTGTTCCTTTGCCATTCAACTGTGAAGATGTCCTAAGACGGAAAAGAGAATGGTGCCAGGAAACTTACCATACAGACTGTATGGGAGAGTGGTAATGACAATTTGAAATCCCTGTTCAAAAAGCAGTTCAAATCAGAGAGCAAGTTTTGCTTGCCTTGTCTTTTTTTTAAATAATCTTTGTTTGTCTAAGGTTCTTAGCTGCCTACTTGATATTTATTTCAACAGCTTTTCGACACATTACTGTTCAAGTACAGGCTTTAGGTGACTCTCAAAAAAAAAATCATATCTTTACTGTACTTAGCCTAAAGGTTAATCATAAGTCACTCCCACAACAAATACAGCAAGATGATACATTTTGAGGTAGCTTGTTTAATCTAAACCAAATACCATCACACTGAGTCAAGATACATAGAGTAAAGGAACAAAGTAAATGGGACGAGGCAAAAAAGCAGGCAGCTTCTGAAGTGTATGTGAAGTGAAAACCGCATAGAAAAAGCCCAGTGCTATGGATGACACTGGAGAGCTATTAAAGTTTCCTTACCTGGACTTTACCTTTAGAGAAAAGAACTATCTTTTAAAACTTAAATTAAAAAAAAATACTCTCTTCTATCCTACCTACATGCAAGCAAGATTCAAAAGAAGTGTTAGCAGACGTGAAAGATTTTTTATATGAAGATAACTGTGACAGAGAAATAAAAGTTAAAACCCAGATAAGTGACAGATCACCCTGAAGTGTAAAGGGGTCCACAGTACATTTAATTATGTTAACAAAGAAGTCACTTCTCAGCCACAAAAAAAAATTTTGGGCAATTTCAAGACATGTAAACTACAGATATATTTAACAGAAAGAGTTATGAATATGCTTATAAAGATCAAATGTTCCATTACTGTTTGCAATTCACTTTCACTACAAAAAAATAATTAAAAATAATTTCCTTCTGTATTTCTTGTTCTTTCAATAGCTTAAAATCATCACTTTCCTTCTTTTCTATTGACCAATTCTTCTGTTATAGAATCAATACGCTATATATTTTCATTTACATACTAATTTGATACACATACATCAATATACAGGTAATGTAAGTAATACAGTATACTAAACTGTTTACTCTGTTTTGTATTATAAGGCACATTTCCTTCAAAATCTGCTAAAGGAGAACAATATGATGTGTCGCAGAAAACCATCCTTGCTCATCAGCTATGCATTACCAGAGAAACACCAAGCACTACTCTGGGCTTCACTATTATTCCCTGTTATCTACCAGTCTGACACTATTCAACAAACTTCTATTACAAAGAGTGAGATCACATGGAATAAGTATATACAAAAAGCATTATGTATATACTCAACAAATATATTTTCCAAAGTAAGAATTCCATACATTTTTAAAAGTTCCAAGTGTAAGAGAAGCATTTAAACACTCATTAGAGGCACAGACATTTATGAGTCAACAAGTACCCATCACAGAATTTGGAAACTACACACTTCAAATGCTTTACTGCGGTATCTGAAGCATGACAAACTCTGGAAAACAGATTTGTTCACATGGAAAAAAGAAACATGCATCCAAAATTATTCACAGTGTAATTGCATAGTCTTGATGCTATTAAACAAATAAAAAACCTGTCCACCATCTAACAGTAAACACAAACGTGAAATACCACCAGCGTTTTTAAAGCAAAAGACTGGGAACATCTATGTTTTCTATCAGGCTGAGTTAATTATTTTAAGAACTTAGTATTTCATCAGCTTGTCTGAACGCACAGGGACTCCTTACACTTATGTTATACTACAAATCTAGATTAGGGAGCTAATTTAAATGGTGTCTACACAGCTAATGAGATAAGCTATTTCTTAAGAATATGGTTTTTAAAAGTTAAATACAAGCAGAAGTATTTTACTCTTGGAAGCAACTTTATCCTGTTAAACAAAAGGTAATAGCTAAGACCAACCAGAACAGATAAAGAGAAAATTTCTGAAGTCCCCAACAGATCACAAAACTATTTCTAATATAAAATAGAATGATAGTATCTTTTAAAAGCATCATCACATGCTGTGGTTCTCTCTTGTTTAGGTGTCCAAGGTTATTAAACTACTGGTCCTACATGTTCTTGAGACTGGCTGGTAACTGCAGAAGGCGGAGTACAGCTTTTAAAAACAAAATAGCATGTCTCAGTCTGGAAAATGCATTCTCTCCTTTCTTAAAGCCACCTGTACATCAGATAGACCCAATGGTTTTCCCTGTTATCTGTGAGCTTTTCTTCAGAGAACTTTTTCCAGCTCAGATTTAAGACTGTCCTGGTCATCATGCAGAAGCTAAATGCATGTGGGCAGAAGAAATTTAGCCATAAAGCCTTCCTCTTTCACAACTTAGGTTTCACTGCCAGGGAATCAGTGATGTCCTGAGCATTAATGGACTTGTCTCGTTCCCACAGCATGGTTGGCCAGCATGTAACTGCACTGGTTGCTAGGGAGCAACAAGCTCCTTACACAGCATCACCCGCACCCTCCACAAGGATGCTGGCACACGCTTCCCATCTGGGGATACCACTGACAGAGGAACAGTCCTGCAGTGCCTGCCAGCCTTCAGGCTCCCAAGGCAGAGTATGCCAATACAGCAGGTGCTAACTTTAGTTCTACCTTCAAGGTTTTACATTCTAGTTTTGTGAGCCAGCCCAGAGCAACACAGCACACAAAGAGGTCAGAACAGTCTCCACAGCTATTGGCATGGATACCCCTTACTTTTAAAGGTCAATTCTAGACAAAGATGTTCTTCCTGAAATTTTGGCAGATACATGGCTTTTGTGACCAGAGCAGTAAGTGCCACTACTCTAAAATCTGTGTTAGAGGAGAACTCAGTAAAAATACAAGAAGGCTGAAAAGGCTGAAAAAATTATTCTTTTCAGTCGTTAAAGGAGCACAATATTTGGAGGCATTTAAAGAAGACATACAGAAACCTTGTGATGTCCAGGCTGTATACAGTAGATCCCTAGAACGGCTGTCAGCTGTGAACAATCTGGGTCACTTCAAAGTCTAAACATGCAACCTTAATGCTTTTTTTCAGCTGTTTGTCTCATTAGCACTTCACAGATCTATTCACAATAAAAGAAAAAAAAAATGTGTTACAGACTAAAGAAGTCACCCTGCTTCTACATGCCAGAAAATTTATTAACTAACAATCTATCTGCATTACACAGAGATTGTAGCTAATGATTTTCCTGTACCTGTCACACGTCAAATGCCATCCAAGAATTCTTAGTGCTGGTGAATTAACAAGCACATAAGGGAATACAGCTGTAGATATGTATAGATACCTATACATTCAAATCCTTAAGCAACTTCAAAATGCCTTTTTTTTTAACAACTGCATAAATAAACATAAAAAGGAATGAGAAGGAAGGCAAATTGGGGTAATTCACTCACCAAAGGCATGGAACAACAGCTCTGTTTGAGGGGGATAGGTAAACACAAAAATATCAACTTTCCTCTTTACCTGAATTTAAGAAGACCAAGACACAGAAATGCTCACCACTAACATGAAATAATGTCACGGACATCATGTATCAGTTAAATGCATTTTAAAATAACTGATTACTTTGAAGCAGAAAATACATAACTAAGCCTTACCTGTCTCAACAATTTTTCAACAGCTGACATTACCATGAGCCCTCTCCACACAACCGGGGCAGTCTCTTCTATCAAGAAACCCATAGACATGCTGAAACAACAAAGCAAAAACTTGAGCTTTACAGCACAATTCCAAGTACATCTGAAAAGAAGCTCGATTTAAATTAAAACATATGCTCACCATGCGATTCCATAGTTCTTAAGGGGCCTCATTAGATTTTCTAAAACAAAAGCAAACAAGGGGGGTTTTTTTGGAGGGGAGATGGTTTTAGGGTATTCCAGGGCTTAAGAAATACACATACACATTTTATCTTTTAAGAGCAGTTTTCCCTCTCTATTTAAACAGTTGTTTATTTTTCCCACTCATCCCTTCATCATATGTATACATTTACCTATTCTGCCCAAGAATCTGACTCCACTTTTTCTTAGCTCGTTACATTTTACTAATACCATTCATCTTTTGCCAGAATAACAATGCATTTGCCCATAACATAATGTCACTTTGTACTGCCAAAATCAATCTATTTTTATGAAATCCCCATGCTGGAAGGCATAGATTACCTATCGGGAATCACTAAAAGCTGAGTCATTTATACTGGAACAAAACCAAAGTCATACAACATGGCAGGATTTTAATTCTTATTTTTTTTATATCTATCCTATTCACTAATCTCATGAATCAGAAGAGTATTGCCATTAACATACCAGAGTTTGGGGAATTTGTCTCCTTCTGTTAAATCTGCTACAGAAACCCCAGAGTGGAGATACTAAATAAAGCCACCCCTAAACTACACATTGTCAACAGATCCAGGTAATTAGTCCCAGATTTCTTCAGGTTGACAGAAGTCTGCAGGACTTCTAGAATTTCTGTAGGAACAAAAGATGCTTATTTGAATATGTCAAAGGTAATGTCCTTGTCATGCTTCTTAATCCTATGCTCTCCAGTGTCAAGAATAAAAAGCAGGGAGGGAATATTGTAATTGTTCTGGTAAAAGGGCGGGCAAGTAGAAAGCAAACAAAACAATACAGAAGAGTGCATTCAAAACAAAATCTTGCAAAAGCCAAAACTCTTCTTTGTGGTTTCTACCATCTAAATCCACATCCTTTCTCAAAATGGCACATACACACACAAAAAAGAATGAATGGAATTTTATTTGGTCTAGCTGATATTCTGGAAGAGCATGCACAGGTAGGAACCAGCAGAAAATAGAAAAAATACTTCAAACAGTATAAAATATACTATAATACAGATTTTGACCGAAATCCTTGATGCACCCGAAGTAAAATACATAAAGAGAGTAAAATAAAAACAATGGGAGTAAAACAAAAACAGAGCATTCAAAGCTGAGCTCCAAATTCAGACAAAATAACAACCAAGAGCATACAAATTAAACAGCTAAATTCTACAGATGAGAGCTTTCAAGCAATCAAGTAAGTGAGCATTACAAGCCACGTAATTTTGTAGAAATACGGTGGAGAATAAATTGGATGTTTTGGTTTACAAATCAAAAAGAACAAAATCGCAAGATAAACAAATCACTTGTATGACTACTGCATTCAGGAATGAGCAGGGAACTATTATTGAAAAAGAGATTGGCTTGGACTGATACACTGTACCAGGGCATACAGCTCTTCTTGACTTGTGCAGCTCTTCAGTGTTTAGTCACGGCTTATTTTGGTGGCATTATACTGTCTAACCACATTTCTAGGAATCACAGTCTTACTTCTCCCCCTGCAGTAAGACAGTTATGAAGAGGTTGATGACATTGGAACTTCAGCCTAGAGCCATCTCTAGGCACTGTTTTGGTGTCCTGATAAACAACGCATACACTACCACAAGTTATAACACTGTTAGAAGTACTGAAATTACCATATATTTACCTAAGAGAGGGGTTTAAAAAAAAAAATAGGAAAAAAGTATTTTCAACAGTGTATATCACTGCAGACTCAAGGTTTCCTTCATTTTTTTATCACAAAATAGGGACCATTTTAAGACAAAACAAAAAGGGGAGGCCAAGCTTTGACTGCTAATCATGAGGCCCAGGAACTGGAAAGTAACATGAATGGAAAAGATGTATGATTCTGGGAAGTTCACCAAAATACTAAGCCACTTCTCAGTTCAGTCCAACTGCTCTTCACTATGTCAGTCAAATACCCAGAGGCTAACATCTCAACATCCACTACCTGCATGGACAATTTCTTCTGCATAGGCACCAGGTGCACAGACTAAGCTCACACAGATTCTGACATTTCCCTCTCCTTTGTAAAATAGGAGTTCTGTTTTGTGTAGATAAACACTGACCTACAGAGCAGCCAAAGTGGCCTCTGTTTTTAGAATATATGCACTGTTTATTTCTCAGCAGCGGAGTTTCCTTATGAAAACTGCATCTTATATTCTTTGGTTAACAAGAAGGACTATAAACTGCTCTGAGCAGCAAGATTTAATCAAATTTATACAATGCACAGGAACAATTCACAACCTGCTGTATATTCTGGCTATAATGTTCTGCATATTTTCAAAGTAATACAAAATACTGCAGAGCTCCCCACTGTTTGCCTACTGCTAAAAATCATTCTTAAGACTAATCTCAAATCTAAAGTGCTTCAGTGGGCTTTGGTAATCACCCTTGTCTCATCATAAGCAACAGGCCTTTCCTTCTCTTTCGCCCTGGGTCTCATGAAGATATTCTAAAACATAACATGTAAAGAAGATTTAGCTTAATGAGACCTCAGTAATATCTCTAATTCCCATTGCTCTTAGAGCACACTTTTCTGTTATCAGGAGCCTACCATACAGCTCCAAAAATTCAACACACAACAGAACAGATTTCTTAAAATCACAACACACAGCAATACCATGCCACCTATGCCAAGAGATATATAAAAGAGCCTAGTTTGCAATTTTCCAGTAGGCTTGATGACCCTAAGTAAAAGACTGCTGTGTTTTCTCTGAACACACAGAATCAGAGCAGTAAGATCAACATAGCACCAATTACATGTCAGCAAATGCCTTTTCTGACAGAATACAAGTTGGGCACTAGAAAAGGCAGACGTGCAAATTCATGACAGCATTATAGAAGATGGCTGATTAAAAGAGTTCTGAGACTGGTCTGAAGGTTGAATTGTTACTCACATGGGGAAGAATAACATTGATGTAATGAAGATGGATCTTCATTACATCAATGAAGATGCATTTTGTAATTATTTTTTACTAAGCTTTTTCTCCTAAAATAAATCAAGCCTTGCAGACAGACTATCCTAACAAGGTAACTGAGTTACTCCATTTTTTTCTCTAAAAAGACTGACATAGCTGTTCAATGATGGCCAGGGATAGTACAGCACAGAAAGTGTGTACAGATATATATATATATATATATATATATAGTTTTGGCTGGGATACAGTTACATTTCTTCACAGTAGGTTGCATGGTGATATGTTCTGGATTTGTGATGAAAACAGTGTCAAAAACTTTCCTGCTTCTCATGCCACCCCCACCAGCAAGCAGGCTGGGGGTATGCAAGAAACTGGGAGGGGACACAGCCTAAACACAAGGCCACAATTGACCAAAGGGATACCCCACACTATTGGCCATCATGCTCAGCATATAGAGGTGGGGAGAGAAAAAAGAAACAGGAGCACATTCGGCATTACGGTGTTTCTCTTCACAAATAACAGTTACATGTGATGGAGCCCAGGGTTAAGCCACAAGGAGCCATTCCAACGCTTGGCTTACTTTTTGGAAGCAGTCTGTTGAGCAGCACATTAGCGCAAGCAAAAGCTTACGTTCAGTCTTACCCCATCAGGTAAGTAAAGACCGTTATTCCAGAAAATTGTGATGTTATACTACACCTCCTTAGAAGGCATTATACTATTTAAGAAAAGCAAAGGTAGCTTATAATTATTAATGTAGTGGATCATGCAACAGCCTTGCAAATGTATTTCGAACTCACTGGCTCAGCAAGCACAAATGCAGAAGAGTTGCTCTGAGTTTTCAAGTGTCTGAACTAAGGAGAAAACTGGCGGTTTTTGCCATTTCAAAGACCAAAAAAAATCCAAATGTGACAGGAAAACATTAAAAGCGCAGATTTTTCTCCCTGTTGAAGATTTCCTATTTTACTCAGATATTTTTGGAACTTGCCACTATAATGGAAGATCAAAGATTTCTAATAATTACTTTATCTTTGTCTTCAATAAATCTTAATATTCAAAGTCACCTGCCTATCCTAACTGGATTTTTGTCATTAGGCAGGAAAGTGGGGCTTTTAAGTTTTTCTAGTGTCAATAGCTAAAGCTATGAAAAAGTAGAACACTTGTACTATTTTCCAGTTAAATACATTCTACTGACCTTTGCATGCATATTTCCAAATGTTTCCAAACACTACCAGCACAGAAGTTCTGCCAGCACAGACACAACTGCACGCTCTGGGCTATACCCTGAATGTGACTGTTTCCCGATTCTTAATTTTTATACAAACCCTGTTCCCATAACACCTGTGCACCTAAAATGAACATTTCTATCTAACAACATGTTTCTAAGGTGGGAAATTATTACCGCACTTACAGATGATAGAATCAAGGTTACTCAAGAACCCTGTGGATTTGGAGACCTGTGTTGTGTTCCCCAGGGTCAGATACTCTGACTCTGGAGCCATGACTCTACTTAAAGCATTTCCAGTGTTGGAAAGCATGTACGGCACAGCTTATAAACATCTAGGAGATCTCAACAGTTTAGGCATGTTGCTGAAGTTACATATTTTCCTTTGAAACTCCCAAGTATATCTGAAAAGAATTTGAACTTTAAAAAGCAAACTGAGGCATACAAAATGGCATACAACAGAAAAGGCGTATAAAGTTACACTACATATTGCCCATAAAACCTAAGTCTCTGAATAACATTTTAGCATTCAAAACAGCAGCTTTTAAAGCATATTTCTGAATTGCTCATAAGTTTAAGTATTTCTTCATCTTTCACAGTATCTCACCTTAATAAAACTCATCCTCTAACTCCTCTGCATGTGTTTATCAGAACTTGAGCAAGCTGATACTTCTTTACAGTTTATACAAAAGCTACTGGTTCTGCTGCTGTTTGCACAGCTCATCATGAGCTGAGGTTTACATGAGAAATTGGTATTGACCACCTTCTCACATCTCAGTGACAATTCATTGCCTGAAACACAGGCAATGTTTGGAACAATGAATCACACACCCACTATGCTAGTCAGAGAGAGACACTGCAGAATAGTCTGTGGATTCTGGTACATTAAACAAGATTATCTGAACTAACAGATAACAAACTAACAGTTAACAAACAACTAATGTGCCATACATACAGACAAGATACAATATATTTTCAGCATGGTCACTTGCAAGATCTCAAAAATTTTTGCATCATCTGGGTTTTAATTGTGTACAATTTCATGATGACAGTGACTTAAGGATACTCTCACAATCTAAGTCAGGACTCCAGCTTACACAGCATCTTCTGTTAACCCCAGTAAATGGTAATTCTCACATGGCTACCACTATGTACAAGTATAAGGAACTTATTCGCTGTTTCATTTGAAAGGCACCTCCCAAGGTCAACATTCTGTAATGGGATGATCAAGGTTCCAGTCAAGGACACAAAGACTTCAGACTATTTAAGCTTTCCAATAACAGGAAGGGGAAGAAAGGGGAGGGGAAAGGAGGAGGGAAGAGGGAAAGGGAGGAGACATTGGACAGGAAGAGTAAAAAAATGGTTGGGCTTTACTTGTGTAAATATAGATGTGTCCTGCCACTCTGGATGCCTTAGAGAGCTGAGATTTGTAGAAGGCTAGCAGGTTTGACAGATGCCATGGGGAGAGACATACCTTCTGAAGGGGCAGCTAGATGCCAGACACCATACTCCCAGCATGTACAAAGTAGTACTGGTTTCCTAAGCAAAGGCAAGTGAATTCCATCCACAGAATGGTAAAGAGGAAAGAAATGCCACAGAGGGGAGGGGAAAGAATAGCAACAGGGCCCCAGAGTACCTTGAAATAAAACAGTGACACCAATCTAGGTCAGAGGGCAAAGGATGCTGTCACCAAAAGGTCAGTCAAAGTCACAAAATTTAAATCCTTAACCGTAATCAGTGTTTTAACTGCCTATGCCAGAAGCCCAGAATATTCTATGGCAAGTGACAGACTAATTGAGACTTCAGGCTTGATTTGACACTGTGTTTTATGTTTATTTGCAGGGTTGCCCCAGAAATACTACAATTTGTATTTTAAGCTTGAAGAGCTCCACACAAGAAAAGCTGTGATTGCCCATTACATCCCGCTCTAATAGTGTTATCTAACCAAATACCTAACCAAAGCAAACTAATAATGAGACTTAAAGAGCATTTATTCCATGCTCAGCGTTCCATTTCAGGAAATATATGCATAATGAAATGCAACTTTTCCCAAGAGATTTGGTTCTCATATTTAGAGGGTCTACCAGTCCCATTACCTGAGAAGGTTTTGTACTTTTTTCCCTCCTGATAGACTGCAGAGGAAACAAAGCTCTGTAAAAGCTTTTTCATTAACAGAACAGTTTTGCAGATATGACTTCATCAGTCCTACCTAAAAGCAAAAGAACTAATTGCTTGCTGGAAGACTGTACTTCAAAAGCAAGTCTGGCACAACTAAAGAGCACAGTGATTTAGTAACATCTTTGTTATGTTTTAAAGCAGAACTGACTTGATAGGTTTAAAATAGGTTTAAAACACAGGACTAGTTTTCAGCATCATGCCATTACCTTCCATCACAAATGTCTTCCTTATGATTGCTAAAATAACCCACATTTTGAAATGCCCTCAGATTCCCAAGGAGCCAAAAAGTTTATTTATAGTGGATCAAAAGCTTTATTAGACTAATTTGGGTGGGTTCTTTTAGTTCATTACATCCACAAGGAATGAAATAGACTAATCCAACATTTGGTTTAAGGCATCTGTCCTGACACACAAAAACCTCTGGGAAAGCCCACATCATCTGAAGCAATGACTTGCTGCTGTGACAGGGGGACTGCCCTGGTCAGTCACATAACAGTATGCCAGACAACAGCAGAGCAGAACAGGCAGCAGCAGGAACCCAAGGGGCAGACATTCACTACACATCAGCTTTAATTCGAGACCCAACTTCAAAAAAATATTCCAGTTAACTAGGGACTTTCATTGCTTTCAAAGCAAAATTACAGAACTCAATATATTTGTGTCAATTCAGCCTTTTTAGGTTCAACACTGTAATCAAGACACACCCCCCCCCCAAAAAAAAAAAAAAAAAAAAGAAATTTAGCTGAAAAGACATGAGAGAAAAAAAACTGTCCAAAGGATTATGTGTAATTGTGCTGATTTCAGCTAAGATAGAGTTATTCTTTTTCACAGTAGCTGGTATGGGGCTGTGTTCGGGATTTCTGATTAAAACAGTGTTAATAGCAGAGGGATGTTTTAGTTATTGCTAGGCAGTGCTTACACAGAGTCCATGTCTTTTGTGCTTGTCACCCCACCCCACCAGCAAAGCAGGCTGGGGTGGGAGGGGGTGCACAAGGAACTAGGAGGGGACACAATCAGGACAGCTGATCCCAAGTTACAAAAGAGATATCCCACACCATATGGCATCACACTCAGTATATAAATGATTAGGACCATCAGCTAAAGCAAAGGAAAAAGATGCTAGCTTTTAAACTTATTGCCACTTTTGGCCTCTGGTCTCTATAGGGAAAGGATTAAACCACATTTTTTCCCTATTTTTTAATCTATTCTGCTTCATTTCTCTATTCTGAAAAGCCACTCCATTGTACTGCAGAGAAGGAAAGAGAGAGAATACAGCAAGAGAAAAAAAAAGCACAAACATGAAATAGCAAGGTAAAAATATTGAGAGAGCAATGAAAACATTTATTCCTCTGAAATAAGCAAAAAGGTAAATGTGTTCAGTGTACAAAAGCATGATTAATTTCTTTTGTTTATGTATGCATATCTATCATGTTCCTATAACAAAGTCATTTTGCAATTTAATTCCAGTTTTTATACCAGCTGAACCAAAAAAACCATTTGTATCTCTAAGAGTAAACTTTATAATAGTGAGTATCTGCTAGCCCCAATCCAAATCAAATAATTTAGAATTACTGCATTGCAAGAAACAACATGAAGAGTAATACAAATCTGCCTTCAAGTACTTCAAATGTATTATTTCAGGTTACAGTGTTTCAGTAATTTGTATTGGAATGGCATTCAGTAAAATTTCATCTGCCATTTATCCAAAAATACTGCTAAGAGGCCTTAATTATTATACTACATTTCTCATCTTATACTTTTTGTAATTGTATGAATTTATGTATAATGAAGAATAAAATTTTAACAAATTAACTCCCTAGAGGTTTTTTCTTTTTAAACAGCAGCTAACAACTGTATGCCTATAAATAATTCCTTGCAGAATTGGATATCCTCCATCTCCTTTCCCTTCCAAGGTCTTCAGTTTTTTCCATAAGTGAATTCAACTGTAGCTGAACTAATCCAGCTTGAGGTTTCTTGTTACAGGTTTGAGGGCAATAGTCAAGGTCCGGAATGAAATATTAAACACTTTAGTTGCCTTCTCATTTTCAACTACTTCATCAAATTTGAAAAAGCCTCCAAAATATAAACCAGAATTGATTACAACATTCTCAATTATTGTTTTGTCACATGTAAGACACATGGGACTACTGTACTTCCGCCATCCAGATAAACTGGGGTAAGACATCACCAAAAGTAAAACACAGGTTTCAGTTCAGGCTACTTTCAAAATAGAATCAATAAAAAGTATCTTTAGACTACACACAATCTAAAAATCACTTGCTCACCAATCAAGAGCTAGCGTCAGTAGTAAATACCTTTATTTTAAATAATCAAATTGACGGGGTTTTTTAATTAATTATTAATCATTATTATTTTAATTAATCATTAATCATTATTATTTTAATTAATCATTAATCATTATTATTTTTAATTAATCGTTATGTAGTTCCACTGATAAAGCACGATAAAGACAACTCAGAGACGACAAGCCTTATCTTTAACTCCAAGCAAAGATCAAGAAATTTCTTCATGATTACCAAAATTACTATGCTACCTATGTAACACTTTGTCTATTTCACTAGTCTACTCCAAATTTTCTGTTTATAACCCTCAAATGAATGCACCACAATCCCTCAATACTATTCCAGCAGACGTCTTTAAACAGTCACAACTATTTTAAATTTTCACATTCTGTTATGACTCTGCTATCACAGTTTTAAGATATGTAAATGTATCCCAGTGAAAAAATTCAAGTGTCCATTTCTACAGTTCCTGCAATTTTATTAGACTCAATGGGCCAGGCACAAACACTGTTAGCTTTCTCTAAGAAATTACATTTTATTCTAAATTGTGAGAACAGATGTCTACTACTGATCTTTTGAACATACTATTTTATTGAGAAATGAAAGACACTGAGGCTATCATAAAATGGCAACAAAGTTTTGAAATACTAAGAGTGCAGTCACCTGTCATAAAGATTTACCCACCAAACCCTTCATAATGAAACTAAATAAAGAAACTTTATTTATCTGGAAAAATGGCAAAGTTTTTTGGCAATGTAATAGTTTTTACTCTCTGCCATCTAGTTTAAATGGCAGATTTAAAAGGAAAAAAATGAAATCATGTGATTCGCTAAGCCAGAAAACAGCTTTTAAGTAAATTACTTGGGGAAAGAATAGGAGTAATGCTTTTGTAACTTACGCTATTAGCATTGCCCTGTACATATATTGTAGCTGATGCTAATATTAATTCTGTAGTTAGATAATCCTCCATTAGCTAATTAAATTCAGTTGTGAATTTATTAACCAGTATTTCCCTGACCATTTAGTTAAAGTATTTTGAATGACAGCCTATTAAATGTTAGCAGACTTTTCAATGTACTACAGTTTGCAAAATTAAATTAATGTAGTATCTTCCATTTATACAGACTCCTCACTAAGAATCCCTAACTCATTTTGAATGCTTAAATTATAGCATAACCATAATAATTGCTATTCAGAAGTAATAATTGCTGCGTGGACTTATTTTGTATGGTACTGGGCATCCCTAATCCCTTTTCATTTGAGAAAAGAACCAGAAATCAAAGATTGAAAAAGTGGTCAGAACCTCCCAGGAGTACTCCATGGATTCATTTTCAAATCCACGCCTCACACTGAAGACAGCATTAGACCTTAAACATTTTCTTCTGATTGTTACGAAAAATGTTTTTAATTGACTTAGTGTTATGTAGACATAGTTTATGCACTTCTGTAACACAGAACTGCCTGGGCTTTCTCAATTGATATGCAATATTTCTTCAGAGCTTGTTTTACTCTTGAAAACATAGTAAGAAACCAGAAGATAACACTAAACCTCATTATACCAAAATACAAGAGTCATACATGTTTTTATATCAATGCATTTGTATACACCGATATATACTCCATATATATATACACACACACACCCCTATGATTGATCACTTCTTTGCAATTTTATCCCCTCTGTCACTCATTAAAGGAATCCTTGATTAAACTTTAATTAGTTTCCTATGCGATTCCTATTACGCAATTAAACCATCTTTGACAGTACTTCTATTGCTGTTACTCTACAGTTTCACCAACTCAATAGTTAAAAATACACAGAAAAGTGAACAGAATCCCTGAAATGCAAATTCTATCCTGTTTATCATTCATACCAAATTACTATGTCTTTCTCAGCAGACTTGTGTCATCTGTCAAGCTTTTGAAATATACAGATTCATTTTTCTGTCTGTTAAAAAAACAAAAGGTATGTTCTTTAAATCCTGATATTTACTTGTACATTCCACACAGAACTGGAAAGAATATATTTCAGTGATCAAAATGTTAGTGCTTGCAAGACGACAGCAGCAGTTTCAGTTCAGGGAAATCTTCAAATTTTTTTCTATTACATCGAATACTGCATTTTTAACGATGCTTGAAACATGTTAAGACAAAGCTTATAGCAAATTCTACTCAGCTGTTTACCAGAAATATCTAGTCACTGAAACAAACCTGAGCTGCTCAATATCTGAGTGAATATAGTCTTAAGTTCTCGCATTCCTAGCAAGTTGATTTGTACAATTGTAAGGAATAGACTGCGCATCTTGCTTTTTAATTTGTGGCTCAAGACATGGATTTAAGTCTGGTATGGATTGATAAAATATATAGCAAAATGACCAAGAAGTTCTAAATTATCTGACCAATTTTTCAGACAGTAAGGAAAAAAATGGAGAAACAAAAGTCAACATCACATAAAAATGAAAAGAGGAGAGATACGAACACTATAACATAGTCTGTTTTGTGTTCATATTGCACAACGTGCTTCAAATACAACATTCATAGCAAAAAAATCTGTTACAGGAAAACACAGCCCGTATGACATACATCCTCAACGGAGTTCAAAGTACAAGTGAATGCAAGAATACTTCCATCTGTATGAGGAAGTAAAATCCTACTGATGATAAATAAATAACTGAGCCTTTTCATGTATTTATCACTTAGCAGCCTTTTGCCTTCAAAAGATATAACAAAAATCCAACAAATAAAACTAAGTAGTCTCCTTCTTTTTTAGGAATTTATCTAAGTAAAGCCTGTATTTGTAAGCCAGGTACTCAAATGTAGGAAGTACTCAATTTGACAGCTTTCTGTATAAGCACATGCAGTGCATCAGTACATGGAAATACATTACTTTTTTTTTTATCCAGAGTATAGTACATAATCATAAGGAGACAGAATTTTAATTATATAAGAAATCCTAAGTTTGTCACATTAAGTTTTCAGAGGCTAATACTGCAAGCTTAATAGCAACCCTTTAAAGACTGGCACTGTTTCATTCTGCATGCTTTATACTAGGTGAGAACATACAGATCAACAACCATTACACTCATATACATGCACAAATTAAGACGTTACAAATGAACATTCTACAGCAACAGCAGAGTAGATATAAAGGGACGGAACACCTCTCCTATGATGAAACACTGAGAGCATCAGGGCTGTTCAGCCTAGAGAAAGGAAGACTCCAGGGAGACTTTATTGAGGCCTTTTAGTACTTAGAGGGGACTTGTAAGAAAGATGGGGACAAACTTTTTAGCAGGACCTGCAACAGGACAAGAGGTAATGGTTTTAAATTAGAAGAGGGTAGGTTCAGACTAACAGTGAGGTTGGTGAAACACTCAAACAGGTTGCCAAGAGCAGTGGTAGACACAAACACTAAAGGATCAGGTTGGACAGAGCTCTGAGCAACCTGATCCAGTTGAAGATGTCCCTGCTCATTGCAGGGGGGTTGGACTAGATGACCTTCAAAGGTTCTTTTCAACCCAGACCTTTCTATGATAAAACAAGAGAGATCATGGCATGAAAGGAAGCAGAGGGAATGTTTAACTTTCCTTTTACCCAGCAATTGCTGCCCACGAACATTGCAGTTGATTACTTCACTGAAGCCCTTTTATGTCCTGTTTGAACTGGTAGATGTCCTTGATCCCTCCCTGACATCACATATGGCCAATCTGCACCTTCTTCAGTAGGATCCTAGTATGCTTTAATGTGTCAATCAGCTGTTACAGTGTGGGAATAGATTTGTATGTGCTTACATGTTTTTAACTGTTTTACTTACTTCTTCTCTCTCACAGGAGAATCAAAACAAAGCATTAAACAAACCATATCACCCCAGTGTCCCTACCACCCCATAAAACCACGCAGCCTTACACTCAAACAGCATATGAACAGAGTATCAAGTTAAAGTCATTCTTCACTTTCATCCTTGGTTGGCCTAGGTGAAAGTTAAATTTCTGAAAGGTAAACCGACTTGATATGATCTTTCTACTTTGGGTCACCTTATTTCTCTGAAGACTCTTCTGCCTAAATTTATGTTTCCCTAGAATTCTTCCTAGCAGAAGGAAAATCAGGAGTTTTGTTTACTGTCTTTACCTTCTGGTAGGGAAGTGACCACCACTGCGTTCCTAAACACACAACTTCAAATACAGATGAGTCAAGTGGCCTGGCACATTTGGCTGAAGAAAGATCAAACAACCATTTTAATGACATTTCATACTAGCCACTGTAATGATCATTCAATTATTGTGGGGTTTTTTTAGTGTCTCTTTCCCTAGATTAGTGGGTTTTGTTCTTTAACTGAAAGTCATCCATTGTAGGATACTATATAACAATTTTAAAACTACTAATAAATAACCTTCCCTTCCAGAATCTCTAGTAAAACTCCATGAGACTGCATGGACCAAGATTAACAAAAAACAGGACTCTGAATATGCTCCTAGTTGTACAAGGCAGCTTTGAAAGTAACCTCAATATTATAAATAAATAAATACATACATATACTCAGTCTTCATCTTCTGTTTGCATCCCTTCTGTGCCACACCAAGGAAGCATCCATGAGTGGACCGTGCTCATTCCTGTACCGAAAAGATAGCAAGAAAAATCACTTCCACTTACTTGATGTTAATTCTGGGTTTCCTTTTAAATTCATCATCTTTGGAATTGAAGGTCCATATATGTCTGCATCAAGTAAACCAACTTCTTTTGTCTGTGTAAGGAACAAAAAAGTAATTGCCAAAATGTCTTCCTTTCTGTATTATTAGCTGAACAAAATTCAGTACCGTTTAAATAAATTAAAATAAGACTTTGATTTGAGTTATCACTGTTTCCTTTCTCTCGAAATTGCAATTGAAGAATGAAATATAACAATGTCTTCAAGTTGGGTCAGCTGTCTTTACAAGAGCTAGATTCTCCACACAGAGAATCCTCCCTTGCACAGTTTCTTACTTACAATGTAGACCACAGACTTTATATTAACAAGCATTACAAGTAACGTTCTCTCTGCTCCATGTACTTTCATACAGAACTAACACCTTAACTTTTTTAACAAGGTATCAAATTTTATTGTTAAAAAAAAAAAAAGTGAGGTTTGTGAGTATATGCAAATGAATGCAATTTAAATCATTATAAGTGATTACAAAGAATGTGAAAAACATAAAAAACACATTTTTAACTTCTACTTAAGTGGCCAGAGTACACTTTTGCAGACATCTTGAAGTTACTGAAATGCAAGTCTCTGAAGCTAATTAAGCAGGCATAACATTTTAATCAAATACATTTACACAAAAGTATGCTAAAAATGAGTTTATTCAACTACATATGGTAAATTAGGCAATAAACTTTAAACAAAAATTATTTCAACTATGTAGTCTAGACTTATCAGATTCCTTTCTATATCCTTTTTTTAACAGATATATGTACATATTTTGTGAAAATTAAACTATTTTTCCTACAGATGGCAAGACACAGTACCAATTACCAAGTTCTGCAAATTAAGTAGTAAAGAGCAAGCCCTTTAAAGTGCTGAATGTCAAGTTTCTCTAATATAGAAAGCTAACTGTATTCAACATTTTGCAAAATTGCAAACAAGTATGTTTAAGAGCTTGTTTGAAAGGTTAAAGTAGCAAGAAGAGCTTTTCCAACAATGCCAAATCAGACTTCCACTGTCAGTGTTTCAAAATGTGTATTTCATTTTTCAGATGATGCTTTCCTTATTTGGTATCTTATATTAAGCCATTTTGTTATCACAGTTTTGATGGGAAAGACAGATAAGTAAAAAAAAAGCATTACCATATTTGATCTACTATGTACTTTGAAAAGTAAGTTTTTACTGCAAAAATCAACCAAATTTGGGTTCAGTTATTTATATACTTTTTATTAGCAAAATAGAGCAAAGCATTTATAATTATATGGATAATTTAGATTTTTTAAACACTTTTTCTTTATAATGTCTTATGGAAACTATTAGACAAAAGTTCAGGAGTGACTGTAACAAATTATTCTATTTCTTGCCTACTGTTGAAAGCTGCAATTTCAAAAACATTGAAAAGACCCATCTTTACCTCGGACTTTAAAGACATCAAAAACAGACTATTAGAGCTTCTTTGCTCTTGTACAAAATGCATATTTTAAGAGATTAGAAAGACTCATGACTCAGTCCCTTTATGTGTCAGTAGCTAATCAAATCCATCAAAACATCATCTACAGGCTGTTCCACCTAATTCCTTCCCTAATGAACGTAAGTAATTGCTAAAAAACCTACAGTGTTTTAAACCTGATGACATACTTCCCCTGAATTTTTTGAGGATTTTCCCCCTCACGCAAGGATTGTGATTATTGACTGACTACAGTGATCTCACGACTCACTAGAGTTTCACTTTCAGCCCAAAGGGACTAAAGATTTAGGATTACTTAAATTAATTAGGATGACTTTATGGCCTCCTGGGCATTATCAGATATTCACCACTACAGGCCACTTACTCCTAGGAGTCAGCAGCACTGTAGCTACTATATCTATATTATCTAACCTAAGTGTACAACATTTCCTGAAATAAAGAAAAAATAGATCCACACTGGAAGAAAACATCCTAGAGGACTTCAAAAATTCAGCTACTACTTTAAATTACCAAGCTAATACAACCTGACCATTTCTCTAATAAATTTACACACTTCTTCAAAAGTAGGAAAAGTGCCTGTTTCTGAGATGCATTGTTTCTTCATGGTTCAATAAAATTGTTGTCTTCAAACAGAAGAATAATTAACAGATTCTCAAGTTTCTACGACTCATGTTAATGAAAGCACAAGTGTTCCTGTGAGCACGGTGCTTTCTACAGGATTATAGGAGAAAGGTCTTTCAGAAAATCTTTAAATCACTGGCAGAACCTCACTTAAGACAGCCTAAGGCAGTGGTTTTTTTCTTCACCAAGCAATTCAACATGTTAGCTAAGAAGAGTTCACACTGCCTAGAAGTAGCAGCTTATACAGAAATCACTGGCTCAATAAGTGATGGTTTTGAGTTTTGTTTCTCCCAACTATCCCTGCTCTGCAATATGTAAACATCCCTAGAATGCAAATAACCCTTTACTCGAGGTTTAATTATCTCGGAAAAATATTATGGCAGCTATCAAGGGATTTTTTAAGACATGCACGCTACAGTCCAGATCATCTCTTTCAGCATTTACAATGTTTTAAATTCCCAAGACAAGAAATAATACGCACACACCTGGATGCTACCACATGAAACTGTTAATCAGAATTACCAGATACTTCTCATGCTGAGTGAAATA
This sequence comes from Falcunculus frontatus, assembly GCA_013398115.1. Taxonomy (NCBI): domain Eukaryota; kingdom Metazoa; phylum Chordata; class Aves; order Passeriformes; genus Falcunculus; species Falcunculus frontatus. The sequence goes on from VZRV01001942.1 coordinate 547,170, forward strand.
TAACCCAGATGCATGAGTTACAATAATTAAAAAATTAAATTAAATTTTAATAAATTGTTTTTTCTCCCTATATAACCCACACCTCATATAAAACCGCACATCTTTCAAAGCATTGCTGTATTAAAACAAATCCTAAAAACACATAACATCATACAAGGTAAAAAAAAAAAAAAAAAATCTGGGCAGGAGTAGATTACAGGGGATCAAAAGCAGGACCAAAAAGGCAACTTAGGAAAAAAGGAGGGGGGGAAATAAGCTCTAAGATTCCTCTTATGTCCTCTGACATTATTTTCATATGCATGTACTTCTCATACCAATGCTGAATCTTTTTTTCTTAAGTAATACTAGTTACAGAGAGAAATGCAATACTTTAAGCACACCCAAGCACGCAGAAGTACCCCTGCTACTAAGTGTTTTTCAGAGCACAGCACACGCCACTGCTACAGCCTCCCTCAGTATTCTGGCAGGAAAAGGATTCAGAAAATACAACTCCACCATCTTCTTATGGCTGTATTTTCTCTTTATAAACATATTTCTCTCCTGTGCTATTAAATAAACAGCATTCCATCTCTCCAGATGGCATAGCAATAATCAAGTTCAAAACAGCTGTTCTCAAGTTAACATTTGTCCTTTTACTTTCACATGCCCCACTGTGAATGGAAGTTTGAATCAATCTTCAAGTTTACTACACCTGGAAAATACTTCCTAGAGACCTTATTTTTTGGTTGCCTTACTGCAAGTCCTGCAGCTTAAGCTCTAAAGATACAACCGGCAATGTAAGCATTCCCATATGATTTAATCACATCACTGGAAGCTACTTTGAAAAAATATACAGACACATGCAGTATCATTGACCTCTTCAGGCAGCGTAAGATCCTTATCAAAATTCCACCAGGCAGAGACCATGAAATTAGAAATAAATAAACATATTGTCAGCACTTGAAAATACGGAAGTACTCTCATGTCAGCAAAAACTATACTTAAAAACTCACAAATGTTCACATTTACCTTCTTATCAATGCTTTTAAAGTTCCCCCCCATAGGTAAACAGTCTCTAGCACAGGCTAACTACTCTAGGATTTGCTGTTTCTGCAGTACTAGTACTGTCATGGTCTCATTTGATCACTGGTGACCTCAAGAACACAAAAAAATTTACAGAATAAAGAACTGTATTACAGAATAAAGAACTATAACTCCTCTTCATCTTCTACTTTTACATCATTGACTAAGTAATTCTTTCTAATACACTATCATTAATCTCAGCAAAATATTAATTTGCCCATTAGACCTCTCTAAAGATTTCTGACAAACATTCTTCATGAGGTACTGTAAGCTACATAATCACTGCAGCTCTTAATCCATTAAAAACATAGAGAAGTTTTCATTCCAATTTAGAAACTTCTCTCACCTACACTAAGAATCAAAAATTAGTTTTTACAGTCACCAGGTATAGATTCTATATTTACAAGAAAACCAAACGCTACATCAATACATAAAGAAGATATTCTTGCATATATCCCTGAGATGAGAATTCTACAGCTTCATTTTGTGCAGTGTACAAATTACAGGCACAGATAACCTCACTAAAAAGATTCTTTCCTTTACCTTCTCTGGTAAGATTCTCTATGTAAGTAAACTTCAGTTTAGTCCTGGAACCTGGCCACTGCCTTGTGAGTAACAGATGTGGAAGACAGCGGTATTCTCAATTAATGATTTTCAAGCTCTGAACTTAGTTGTAATTCTTTTAGGGGAAAAAATTAAAATGAAGTTGTTGAAGGCCAAAGTCCTGGCAGAGAGATATCATGTAAAAAACCAGTAAATTTTGCCTCCTTTTCTTTTCCTTATGCAGATTAGAAAGCATTCAGTTGCAATTATGTTTGTTCCCTTAGGCAGGCAAATGTTACTGTACATAATCCTTGTTCAGGTGGCATGAGTTCATGCTAATGACAAAGTGATCCCTATCTTTCCTCCTCTTAGCCCTTTGAGCAGATCCTTAAGGACTGTTTTGTCCCTCCCCACACTTTATGCAGGTTCCCTTTTCTGTCTTTCAGGGAATATTAACTACAAAATCAATTATATTTTCCAGTAACAAATTTTCAACTAAATGCAACCAGTTCCATTCACGTGTCACAAACGACCCCTCCACAAAATTCTGTGTGCAACAAAGAATCTGGTGATATTAATTTCTTCCAAGTTGCCAAATGCTTTATTGAGGAACAGACCTGATTAAAGACTTCATACCAACAGAGACAAAAAAGGGAGACAAAAAGAATAATAAAAAGAAGAGCTCACAAAAAGCTTCTATAAATAGCTGTTAATCAACATAGCCTATGTTACTGCTAAACATCCAGAGACTCTTTGACAGCATTAATTTCATTTTTGCTCATATTTTCTGAGACTTTTTTCCATACTTGGTAGGGCATATGTATCCCCACTGGATGCTAGTAGATAGTATTTTACTTTGAAGTAAACTCTGCAGACCACCAGAATTCCCTGGTGTTCAGCCTGGGAGGGATGAAGGCACAGGTTAATGAGCTGTTATTGTTCTATACAGGGAAGAACTTCCTACACCAGAAGGGCTCCCAATATTCAGCAGCTGTAGTCCACTCCAAAGACAGAAATTCCAGCTTTGCTAAGTGAAGGTGCCAGTTATTTTAAAGCTGATGCTCTTAATCCACCACCAAGACTCTCAATTTACCCTTTTAATGTCATTATAGACTTAGAGCTAATCCCAAACTGCAAGCAGCAACACATAGGACAAAAGGGAACTTTAAAATCAGGATAGGCTATGGATTCCTCGTTTGACATACTGACACAATGAATAGCCATCTTTTAATCCTTAATTCTCTAACTCTTTCAGCTGCACACTATTTAAGTGCCTAGCTGTAAATTGGATTAAAGCCAAAACTGTACCATTGCAGTTTCCTCACTCCATCCTAGAAATGCACATTTGCTTTAAACACTCAGTCTGCTACTGGTTTGAAAGCCCTTTTCCTTATATGAAGTGTTTCCAATTTTCTGCCAGCCACAGGACTTCTCTGGCACTTCTTTTCCACAACAGCCTGCAGTAGCTCCTACTCAATGTTCTTAACAACCACATACCAGTAATTCAACCTTGTTTGGCCTTTTTTTGCACATTATGTATCCCGCTGAAAAAAAAAAAATTCCATACAGAACCATTTGAAAAATAAATTACCAAAACAAAATTCCCAACATTACCACATCTCTGCAAGATGACTCTCCACTTTCACAGCACATCAAATTATTATAAAAATGGGTCCACCTTTCACATCAGTCTCTCTGGTATCTGCACTGGGCTTTCAATGACTTGAAGACTATGGATAGAGGTATTTAACTTCAAAACAAAACAAACAAATAAAAAAGGAAATTTTTTTCAAATTAAGCGTATGGTTATCTGATTTAAGTAAAATATTTTAGGAGGTCTACATTAAAATGCATTTTTAATTTTGCTCATTTTTTATTTGAAAAACAGCAAATATTTTTAAGCTTTATTCTCTCAGTTTTTTTCAATTGATCTAGAAGCTAAGCTATCATTGCAAATAAACCAAATCAATTCTAACTGGCATCTCCAGCTTTATTTAAACTTTTCAGCATTAAGAAACAAGCATGAAGACGCTAGCTACAGTGACTAAAGTCTTCTGATTCTGTAAGCAACAGAGTTAAGGATGCCTAGAAATCAAACCCTCACAATTAGAAAAGCTGCATAGGAAGAGGACAAAACAAGTCAAAACTTGCCTTCATGCTATGATTACTCACTGAAGGATCCCATTATTGTCTAAATTCTTCTAGATTTGTTTTCCCACATGGAATTTTTCCTTACCAGCAAGAAATGTATATACATTGTAAAGTCATCTATGAATGTAGCAGTCAGGTATTATCCTGTGGACAAACAGTTTAACTACACGAGCCAAATATTAAAAAAAAAAAAAAAAGCTGGAATCTAAAAAAAGTAAGCTGGGTGGCTTTTGAGTAGCTTCAAAATGTGTGGGTTTTGATTAAATACACGTTTTGAAGAAATAAAAATTAATTTTATTACCACAGTAGTCAGTTCACACGAAGACTTCGCTCCTAGCTACATCATTACTATGCTGTAACTTAGTACATAAGCATGAGAAATCTCTTCCCCGCCTGTGTTTGTATCGGTCAGATGTCCACGCGGGTTTTCCGCTTCAAGAAGAACAACAACAGCAGCGTGTTGAGACAATTCGGACATTGCGTGCCCCCAGCGCGGCTCCCCCGCCGAGCGCCGAGCGCCCCTCCCTGCGCCACAGCACCCGCGGCCCGCGCGCCCCCTGCCGGCTGCCGCCCCCCGCGCGGGCACGGCCGGGCCGCAGCCGCAATCCCCGCGTTGCGCAGCAACCGGGGGTTTGCTTGGGAAAACAGGGGCCGCTCCCCCGGATAAAAGTCACCCTTCACGCATTTCACATTTTGGTCCTGGTCTCCATGACCCAGTAACCTCCTGGCGCAGGGCTAGGCTAGAATACTGAAAACTGCTGCCTTTCACCACGTGCCCCCACTACGCCAGGCAGAAGCCACTTGCTTATGCTTACATGCTAACTTGGTCCATATGGTTTTACTTCTTGCTCCTCTGTCCTTCACAACACAAAAAACATTTCATCCTATAGTGAAAAAGTAAATCTTCCCGAACGAAAAGGCGAGCCAAAGGAAATCGGACTGGGGAGCTTGCCTCACAGTGACAGCATAAGCATACAGCCTCCCAACTGGATTTGTGCCATCCTTAGTCATGCACAGCTGGTGTTTGCTCACTAAAATACTCTGTTCATAAACAAGCAATCCCTACCCTATTATTGCTGCCATCTATTAATTCAACTTGTTTCTACTATAATAAATTGTCTCTGGCCAGGCAGCTTTCATAAATAGTCATTCTAGTCTGAATATGAATCGTCCTGGCACAAAACCCAAAAATTCTTCCCAAGTGCTCCTAGGGGAGCACAACTGACTGCTGGTACACCAAAAGAATGAAAAGAATCAGCTGTCAAACTAAGCAAGCAATTAACAATAGGACACAAGGGTAAAACTTTAAGTTATTTCTTAACACAAAAAGAACACTGTATAGATTTACAGACCTTGGTACAGGCCCAAGAGCTTATATATTTCTTAACTAATCCATCTACAACTGGTAACCCAAGGTACCAAAAAATCTAATATTCTAGGAAGGCATAAGAGGCTGCACTGCTTGTTTTCCCTGGCTCTGAATCAAAAAACAAAACCAAACAAGAAAAACAAAACAAAACAAACATAAACAAAAGCCTCCCAAAAAAAAGTACTATGTCTTGGACACGGTATCTAAGCATCTAAATGAAATCCTGTCTTGAATTATTTACTCTGTAACCATGAGGTAAAAATATGCCAATCAGACTGAGCACCAGCATGCAAGACTTTGAACTCCCAAATTCTAATCCCAGCTCTGCCAACAACATTGTGAGACCATGACATTGTCCAAGGCTCTGTCGATGCCTTAGTATTTCAGACCATCACTACGGTAACTGAAAAATCCTCCATATTTAGAAAAAAAAAAAATTAAAAATACGTATCAGTAGAAACAGTGGGGTTTTCATTTTGTTTTTTTAACTAGAGAAAGTAGATTTCTAAAAGATAGAAGAATGTTTTCTTTTATCAAGAGGACAAAAAATCCCTTATGCTTTGACCGTTAATCTTCTAACTTATGATACACCAAAGAACAACAAGATGTCACAGCTGTTACTGAAAGCAGCAAGAATCTACTCTAATCCAATCACCTCTGAGAGAAGAGCATCTTCCACAGACCTCACTCAACAGAAAACAGTTGCTGTCAATAGCCTGTAACCTGTTTTATCTTAGAAAAAGAACTCTTGAGTTACAAGCATAGAACTTGTAATACAGACTAATGAAGAAAGGACAGACCTTTATAGTCATGGTGACCTATTTTCCACCACAAGTCCTTTCTTTCCTTAAGCAGTACATCAAGTTCAAGATCAGTTTCTATGAATCTATGTTTTGTTTATAGGAGACATAAGGACTGTTAATGAAGTCGCAGAGGCCTCCTGAAGCTCTGGTCTACTAACAATTACTGCTTCTTCTGAAGGAGATGAACTTACAATAGCAATGAAGGGGGAAAAACCATGGCAAGGTGAGGCACAATCAGTAGTTACTAAATGTAAAATAGAGGCATCCATTACTGCATACCTGAGGACAAAGAAATTCACTATAAAATACAGCAGGAGGCACCAATGGACTCTGAAAAACAACCTCGTTATTTACTTCATTCACCATTACAAAACTGAACATTGCAATGATCTCTACAATTCAGAGCACTGGACAGTCCCAGCCTGGAACAAGGTCACAGAGATTCTCATTTCAAAACCTTGACTCACAAAATTATTGAGCTGAAATCAATGTGAGTACACAAATGAAGAAACCAGCAACTTCAAGCCCAAAGATTAAACATAAACATGATGTATGCCATCATTATCTTAAGGAAAATAAACCACAAAAGAAAAAATATATTAATGTATGAACAAACAAGAGAGTTGTTTATTTAATCCACCTTAATTTCATACTTTCTAACTTGTAACTACATCAGTGCACAATTTCACCACAGTAAGAGCTTGCTAACTTGTGCCCACCAGTTCAAACAATTCATAGCTATTTCATCAATTTCAGCTGCTCTTCATTGATTAATATCCACTAGATGCTGGCCTCCAACTTCACACACCACCACATAATTGTTACATCAAAATTCCTAACACAGGGCATAATCTCAAAACTTGTGTATGTCAGAATTACTAAGAGATGCTTTATCTAAATACATTTTTAAAATGCATAAAACTGCATGCTTGAGAAGTATGAGACACCATCTTAAAAACACATAAGCTGATACAGAAAGCTATGTGCAATTGGTTGACATGGTTTTCATGGAGCTACTCAATGACCATCCCACAACGCAGATCCCATTGCACACTGATATTTGTTTTGCAAAAGTATTAGAGCAAATGCCGTATTTTAAAGTTAATTAGAAGGAACCATTCAAGCAGTTTTGTTTTTCAAGGTGACAGATTTTTCTCTGAGATCCAATTATTCCAACAGCCTATTTAAAACACAGAATTCAAAACTGCAAAATAACAAGATCAGATGCCATCACAAACAGTACATATTTCATACAACAGCTTTAAACACTCTTCTTATTAAGTGTGACTGAGCTTATCAAAAATTTTTTTTAATCTTTTACAAAATTCCTACAGGAAGCTCACAGATTGCATGAAGTCCTCGCTCCTTCTACCTGTTGTGTTTTGTTTTACTTGTCTCCTACAACAAGAAAAAGATGCTACATTTGCCTGATTAAAGTACTTGAGGATACTTTGTATTTAATGTTTTATGAGTACAAAGCCTGCATTATCCACCCTCCTGCTGCAAAGGAGGCTTGCTTCTGAGTTTACCTTCGTGGCAATAAATGCACACAATGGAACTACCCCCAGTCTACAGCAGCAGGTGGACATAACAAACACCTGTGGTTTTTACTGTTCAGTGGTTCCTACCGTCTATTTATAGTCCAGATAACACTGTGAGTAACACCACGCTGGGAAATCATTTTAAAAATTGTATTTCCAAGCTTCAGGGAAGATACATAGCTTTTGGGGTCTTTTTTCTTAGCTGTTTATGAAGTATTTTTGTACATAATTTCTCCAGAAACAGTAAATCTGTGGAGCTATAAAAAAATGTTCTGGATACTATTCAGCACTAACTCAGATTTTTTTCAAGTCAGTGTTCTGAAGTGATAGAATTTAATTATTTATTAAGCGCTTCCATCCTGCAAAAGCATCCTCTATGACATCTACACATCCTTGCAGAATTGCAGTTCAAGTCAGTGACACACCAGGGAAAGGACAGAGCCAAACCCAGAAGAAGGATGAGATCTACTAGGTTATTCATGGTACTGATAAAATATAAACAAACTGACAGAAATTCAAAAGCCCATCAAAAACAAATTAAAAATTAACTAAGTACAAAAAATTAAATACATTAAATGTATGTGACTGATCTCAGCAGTAACCATTTTATTTATGACATACATTTCACATTAAGGCTGATAATTAAATGTTCACCTACCGAATCATTTGCTGCTATGGCGAGGGCTATATTTACTGCAAGAAAGAAGAAGAGGAAAAACAAAAAGATTAAGTGCAGAAAAACTTAATTCCTAAATATTGAGAACGCTGTCACTGCTAACGAGAAAACATAAATACATCACACTTATTTAATAACTGCATCATCATCTCGGTTCTCAGCTTCTTGCATCTCTACAACATTTGCAGCTAAGTGGCAGCAGCACCCACATTTCAGTTCACGTTTCTTAACCAGCAAACAAACTCAAGCTAATCTGCAAGCACTTGTAGACTCTCAGTTTCTAGAGGACACTGCAAAATAAAAATACAGTCTCAGTATTTTGCCAAAGAATAACATTAAGAAAAACTTCTGGAAGTACTGACTTTTTAAAGTGGACATCATACTATAAAACTAAATTAACCCTACCATCAGTAACCTTCACTACATTCTCTAGTGAACTCTCATAAAACTAGAAATTAGGTAAGTATTGACACAAACTATTAAAACAAGTGACCAAAAAGATGATCATATCCTTTTTTTTGATTTCTTGTGATACATTGAACAGAGATGTTTTCTGGAAGAAGGTGCAATGCATGCTTTTCACTTGATTTTTATGTCAGAAAACAAAGTCACATCTACCTGAAAGCATCTGTAACTAAAAAAAACAGACAAAAAGAGATTAAGAAACTAAAAAGACCATTTGTTTAAAGTTTTTACACTTAAATCAATACTTAACTCTCATAAATAAACATCAAGTGCAAATGGTATCTTTAATGGCTCACCAGCTTCAATTATGTTGGAAGACCTCCTAGAACCTTCAGTATAAACAAATAGTAATTTTTATAATCCATGAAGTTACATGTTTTAGAAAAAAAAAAAGGAAGAAAAAAAGAACGCGGGGAAAAATCCAACACACAAAACCCTTTCTTGGGTAACATCTTTTGTTTCCTTTCCATGTTGCTGTATGTCAGTCCACACACTCTTTCAAGAAAGGTAAGCTGCAGTCAGCCTTGTTCTGCTGGAAGAGTACAAAAGTTCTGAGAAGAAGCTGGGGAGCCAGATTCCTGTCTTGAAGAACTTAACACCAAGAAATCCAAGTTCCTTCAAACAAAACAGGGTGAACAAGGACAACTGTACAGCTTTCTCAAAGAGGCATATGGCCACTTTCCTCCTAAGCTAACAAAGAACATAGATTTTATTCTTCAATTTTTTATTTAAACAGATGCTCAATTAACTATTCCCGGAAGCAATGAGAGGAAAATTCATCCTCTGAAACCTGGAGACCAATCTACAAATAACAGATATGGAGAAAAAAACCAAGCAAACCAATCATAAACAAAAAAAAAAAAAATCAACTGCAACTCATGTCTGAAGAAGGTAGACAAAGACTTTCTTAAAATCACTTTACACATCTATCTTCTTCTTAAATAGCTTTCTTGTGTGAAAATTAAAGTATGATCCACAATGCTTCTTCAATGAGGGATATTTGACTACTGAAGGGAAAGAAGGGAGAGAGTGGGAAAAACATAGCATGTAAACCTAAGGTTTTCAGCTGGATATCTAGCTGAACACTTCATTTTGAATCCCAGATGAATTTTGCATTCCCTTTTTTTTGTATTATTGTCAGTTCCAAGAGGCATAAACATGCAGAATAGGACCTAACCTGACCCCGAACATTCATACTAACATTTGTTCCCACAACCAGGAGTGCAGGACATCAAGGAAACATAAGCCAGAAATTCTATATTCTTTCACAGCAGGCTCCAAGTCACTAAGGTCTCTCTACCCATGCTAAACCTGCCAACCAGCATAAGGAATGATGCATAGGGAGATTGGAGTTTGTCTAATCCAACCTAAACCTCTAGTTAGTCTCATCTAAACTAAACCTCCCCTGACACAGCTTCAATGGCATGAAGCCAAGTCAGGAGAGAGTTAGGTTGGATATTAAGAAAAGGCTGTTCACTCAAGGGGTGGTTTGGCACTGGAAGAGGCTCCCCAGTGAAGTGGTCACAGCACCAGCCTGACAGAGTTCAATAATCGTTTGGACAACACTCTCAGGCACAGGGTGTGACTCTTGGGGTGTCCTGTGCAGGGCCAGGAGTTGGACTTGATGATTCTTGTGGGTCCCTTCCAACTCAGCATATTCTCTGGTTCTACGACTCTAGTCCTCTTGAAATCAGTACAAGTCTGGGAAGGTTTATTAGTTTGTAACTTCCAACTTTCTAACTTCCAAATAAAAACTGGCCCTAGGAATAGCACAAGTGAACTCTCAGAACACTGAGCTAACAATTCAAATAAAACTTCTTGGTCCAAAATCAGACAAATACAGAGCCAGCTGAGTGTCTCTGTATCTGACACAGTTAATATACATCATCAATAAAATACCTATAGATAATTTAGAAGAACTTTGGAAAATAACTTTCAATACCTGCATCTCAATGCAAGTAGCATTTAGAAATAAGAGTTTATGAGAATATTTTAACATATAAAGAAGGCCCAAAATCAAAAAAGTTTCAATAACAGTATATCCTACATGCAGAATGAAAGTATGCAAGAGGGAAAAAAGTTAAAATGCAGTTAATATGACTGAGATATAGTCAACACATAGTCAAATGTATCAGCTTCCCTGAACAATCATGAAAAATCTCAGCCTGTTAGTCTTTGCTAAAAATGTCTAAAGGCCCATGTAGTCAGTTGCTGTATTTGCCTCAAACATCAGGATTAGCAAAATGTGAGCAAGAACATCAGCCTTTAATTTTATTCCACTTCCACAGCTGAAAACAGTAAGACTTTCAATAAATTAGAAATTTCCCCTCTTTCAAGACCACACTTCGACTTCTTTTCACACCAGGATCAATTTTCTTCAGTATTCTCATACTTAGGGTAGTGCAAAAAGGGAACAGATGAGCAAGAACTAAAAAAAAAAAGAACAAAAAAAACCCAAAAAAAAACCCAAACAAAAAAACTTTGGACAGATGGGGTAAATATAGAAGAATGCTGTGAAAAGACAGAAACTTGACAGGACAGTGACAGGAAACACGGCAAACAAACAAACAAACCAACATATTAGAAAAATAGAAACAACAACAAAAAACAAAGTATTCAAACATGCATTGAAAAAGATTTTTCTTGTAACGTAATTTCTTCATTGACTACATTGATTTCAGAACACCAAAAAGCATTGGAAACAACAGAGAATACAACATCAAAGCCATATGCAATAAACAGAATGAGTTATTCAACAGATTAAGGAATGACCCTGACAAACTTGACCAGAATGCAGGAGCTCTTTTCCTACAATGGAGATCCAGAGCAACTGAAACACAACTATACTGGAGAGAACAAACAAACAAACAAAAACCCTGACAGGCCTTCTGACATACAAGACTGATGATATTTTCTGTGGTGCTTTAGGAATTAGAGGCGCTTACTAATCTCTTCTCTTTTCAATTCCTGCTCTCAAAATGCATCAGCAGAAATATCACCAAACACGTTCCCCACAAACCTCAACTAAGAAGAATACAATTTTAAGTACATAATTCAGTAATGAAGCCATGCAATACTTTTGTTTATACAAGTTATCTGAAATTCAATTGTTCATCTGAACCGTGAAATTTATCCTCATTATAATAAACAAGAATATAGATTTCCTTCTCAATATTATGAATTAAAACATTCATTTAAAAAGGCTGTCCAATACAGATACATTTAAATGGTTCATTTACATTTCTAATATCTTATTTAATGCTTGTTGAACCCTGATTTTTTATTTTTAAATGCATAGGAATGAACTCACAGCTCTAAGTATTATTTATACATGTGTTATATTTTATGCAGAAATTGCACACAGATGCCAGTTACAAGAACTTAAATTCAGATGTTCGTTTGCAAACACGAGGAGAATAATATGAATTTACTTTTCAAATTATGTTCATCTTGTAAACTGTTAACTGATGAACAGGTATTTGGTATTTTTAGTAACCTGCAACAACCAGTCTATGTATTATAATGATATACCTTTTGATGGTTAAGAAATGCAAGTTTTAATTGTTTTGCATGTCTCTGTACAGGTATGTGTATCCTATGTATAGGATAGATAGCAGATAAATAGAAAAAAAATTCCTTTTTTTTTAAGTACAGTTACTTTTAGTACAGATATCATGTTAGTCTGTCCTAGAAATTATTAGATAATCAGTCTGTTTCAAGCATGGCTGAAATACAAACCACAAAATGATACATTAAGAGCTATATCCATGTGTTATTCACAATACATGGAGATGAACAGCAGACATCCTTCAACTACAGAATGACTCTTCTCCAGTCTAGACACTAAGGAAGAGATCTTTAAACAAATTTCTAACACTTCACAGAGATCTTTTCAAAGAAGTTTACTTTCAGTGTCATAGAATCATAGAATGGTTTGGGTTGGAAGGGACCTTAATGATGACCCAGCTCCAAACCCCTGCCATGGACAGGGACACCTTCTACTAGAAAAGGTGGTGCACAACCCCATCCAACCTGGCCTTCAACACTTCCGGGGATGGGACAATCATCCCTTGTCCGGGCAACCTGTTCCAGTGCCTCACCACCCTCACAGTTTAGAATTTCTTCCTAGTAGCTAACCTATATCTCTTCACTTCTAGTTTAGAACTATTTACCCTTGTTCTATCACTATCTGCCCACATAAAAAGTCACGCTCCTTCCTTTTTGTAATCCCCCTTTAAGTACTGGAAGGTGCTCTAAGAGTCTCCCTGAAGCCTTCTCTCCTCCAGGCTAAACAACCCCAACTCTCCCAGCCTGTCTTCTTCACTGGCGAGGTGCTCCAGCCCTCTGACCATCTTTGGTGGACCCACTCTAACAGGTCTTTCTTATGCTGGGGGACCCAGACCTGGATGCAGTGCAGCCATCCAGCCAATTCCTAATCCACCAAGTGGTCCATCCATCAACTCTCTGTCTCTCCAGTTCAGAGACAAGGATGTCATGCAGGACAGTGCCAAATGCTTTGCAGAAGTCCAGGTCCATGGCAGTAGTCACTCTTCCCTCACCCACCATCACTGTAAAAAGGCCATCACATTTGTCAGCACGACAAATATTTTTCCATTCTGTCACCTGTTTAAGTTCAAGTAAATTTCTGCAGTACTGGTAACCCATGTACTATCCCATTCTACCACCTAGGAATGGCACAGTTAGAGAAAAATTAATTCAAAACCTAATGGTGGAGTTGAGAGAAGAGCTCAAGGTGCTTCACAAGGCTCTGATCAATTTGTGTGGTTTGTAAGCACTGTTTTACTTTTTGTTTATGAAACACCTATACAAATAGTTGAGAAAACTGAACAGAGTCCTGATCTTGAAACTTTCGAAATATTAGTACCCTCTGCAGTGCACATGACTATGCTGACATAGCACAGAAAGCCACTGTATAGGCACACCTAAGCGGCCAGGGAAGGAGGAACAGTGTCACTGCACTATCATATGATCCCCTTCACCAGGACAGCACTGCACTATTAGAAAGATATGATTTCAAAGCTGTCTGCTCAATTCACACCTAAGTTAAAGTCAAGACTTCTGTACTCAAGTAGACTCTCAATTGCTGCAATGGGACTTGACAGAGGTGAAGGGCAGTGTTACAGAACCCAATTACAAGGTAATGACACAAGCACTTAAACATTCTCTACAAAGTACTAGAAAATGCACAAAGTAAATGATTAAAAAAAAAAGAAACCTTACCTGCTGTTGTTGATTTTCCAACTCCCCCTTTGCCAGAAGCCACGACCACCACCTGCTTAACTCCTCCTATGGGTTTCCGCTTTGGCAGCCCTCGTGACAGGATCCGAGCACGTTTGTCACTCAGAGCCTCATCCCCAGAGCTAAAGGACTAACAAAACCAAAAAGCAAATGAATGCATACGCACCAACCACCAGTTTTTGCAGAGAAAGCTGACAGGAAGGAACCTACCTGCACTCTGAAAAATTTCCACTACTTGTCTAAAAAAACATTCTGCACAGGGGCTCTCCTAAAGGGAGTCTGCTTCACAGGCAGGTAGGGACTGGGCCTACTTAAAAATAACGCCAGTCCCATGTTTTTTCGACAAACACTTAAATATGATTGATCTTAACAGTTAAAGAAAAAAAGAAAAACAATTGTGTTGAAATAAACCAAAACACTGCTTTAAAAGTCGGAAGCTTTAAGAAACAGGCTAGACTTGGCAGTCCTTTCGGTACAGTTGTTTCAGGCACAATAAATACAGCAACGTCGAAGGAGTAGGAAGCCGAGGTGCTGAGTGCAGGCGGTGCCGGACAGGCAGCTGTCCGAGGGCTGTCCCTGCCCCGAGCCGTGCCGCAGGCACCGAACATGAGCGGATGCGCTGGAGCGCGCCGCGCTCCGCTGCTCCTGCGGGGGAAGAGCCACACGCGGGGCCCCCACGGCTGGACGGACGGAGCCGAGCATCCCCGCAGGCAGCTCCCACCTGCTCCCGGCTGGCACAATTGTACCGCCAAGGACACTGAACGCCGCGCCCTGCTCCCACGGAGCTCACACGCGTCCGGGTAAAAAGCGGGCAGAGCCCATCCATCTTCCTCTCCCGGCCCGGCGCTGCCCCGGACCAGCGCCCGCCGCCAACGCCTGCAGCGACCGCATCCCCTCCCGCAGGGACGCTGCTGCTGAACCGGCTGCTGCAAGACACGGCCCGTCAGGGCACCCGCGCAGGGACAGCCCGTCCCGCCTGCCGCCCCCGCAAGCACCGGCACAGCCCAGCCCGCCCCTCGCCCGCCCCGTTCCGCTCCCGCCCCGGCGGCCGCGGCGCACGGCGGAGCTCCCGCCTCACTCACCGCGGAGCCGGCGGACAGAGCGGGGGAAGCGGCGGGCG